>CM042159.1:80042043-80069543 GCA_023376005.1 Doryteuthis pealeii | reverse complement strand
TGTTTTATCTCGTTTGCGTTAAAATTTTGGTATAGTTAATTTCCGTCATTATCTGTAAACAGAAAACTCTGATCAGACCCGGCTACTATTCTGTATTAGTACCGTGATATTTCTGAAAAAATATATTTTTCTATTGAAATATGGAATTTTAGGTCGTATTTAGAGTTAACATGTATTATTCTAAAAATGTATTCCCTTGAAACACACGTAACTGCTTTCTTAATTTTTTTATTGGGGTGGGGAGTTGTAATGACTCAACTCTAGATCTTAATTTTCGACCCCCACTTCGAAAATTAAGCTATCGAGCTACTTAGAAAGTTTTCAGAGCAAATACCTTCAGATCCAATTTCAATTTATTAATAAGTCTAAAACCACATAAAATTTAAATAAATTACCTTTTTATTTTTTCAGGTTTAAAAAATCAGCAGAAACACATTTGAAGAATTTCAAGTGTATTAACTCTCTCTCTCTCTCTCTCTCTATATATATATATATATATATATATATATATATATATCAGATAAGTCTAATTTTCAGTGTATATATATATGTATTATATATGTATGTCTATAATATATATTGGGGGGGGTAGTGCGAAATATGACTAAATTGTTAAATGAATGAGAAACTGTGTTGGATGTTATGTACAAAGTTCCATTTTATTTCAGTCAATTTTTCGAGAGAATTACCTCTATTTTACTAGGATTCTTTTAGACTGATTGATTACTATGGTCGCTGGCGTTTTTATGGGTCAAGGGGGTTGATTTCTCGGCTTGCCTTTAAACTTCAGTTGCCCTCTTGATTGGTTATATATATATCATAGAACCTTCATCAGAACATGACTTTAGTATTGTATAAACAGTGCTGGAATTCTTTTGAAATGAAAAGAGACAAGAAAGTATTGGAGAAAATGTTATTTTTTTATTAGCGTGATATATATATATATATATATATATATATATATATATATATATATATATATATATTGTGACATATCACTGGTACATCAACCAGTATACATATGTTAGAATTAGGAGAAACTCTATTTGAAAGAAAGAAAGAAAGAAAAAAAACAAAGATGCGTAGGCGAGCAAATAAAGAAAGGTTCAGTTGGTTTTGTGACACCGTAATCCTATGAGTACACTTTACCCCAGGATGTTGCTATGACGACGACTGAGAAGGATTTTTCGCATGAAAGCGCGCAAGCAACACACACAGTTGAAGGAACCGCCCGATAGACAACACGGGGATACGACCGCTCTGCAAAAATTCGATATTTGGATCAAAAGACAGGAGGACAGAAGAATTAAAGACATTTTACCATGAATTAAAGTTAATTCATTTGAAGGAAGGCGAATCCCCGTTGATAAAAAAAAAAAAAGGAAATGAACAATTTAATAAAAGGACATTCTTTCGAGTTAGAACGTTTACAGTGAGTTAACAAAAAACATATAATATTTTGTATTCTGTATTTGTTTGTTCTTCGTCATTCAGTGTTATTGCCGTCATCGGTCTCCTACCTTTCTGCAAAGAGAAAAGTCTTGAATCCCATCCCATTACATCTGGATTGCATTTTCCATGTTATCGGTCGGCCCTAAATAAATCGACTCCCCAATTTGATAAGATGTTTTAAGTGCCTGTAACATTATTGAATCATCATTCAGTATTGTTATAATGGTATTTTTCTATGCATCCCGAGGTTACACTGGTC
This sequence comes from Doryteuthis pealeii, assembly GCA_023376005.1. NCBI lineage: Eukaryota > Metazoa > Mollusca > Cephalopoda > Myopsida > Loliginidae > Doryteuthis > Doryteuthis pealeii. The sequence continues at coordinate 80,067,832 of CM042159.1, read as the reverse complement.
CCCACGTCGTGCTCATGCGTTGTATACTATATATACTTATATATATTATCGCATATATTGCTATTTCATATATTCCTTATGGGGCGTGCGTAGCGTGCCAGTGTGTGCGTGCGCGCGTGTGTGCCGTGCGTGTGTGTGTGTGTGTGTGATAATTAAGACAATGTTGAAAGCAATTAAATAATTTCTCTTTGGGATCCTGCTGTTATGTCTAAGTTTTTGACAAACGAAATAAACAATCTCTTTTGTTAATGAAAGACAAGTTCGAATCTCATGTTTTCCTCTGCGGGTTGTCCACTTTTGCCACCCACTGTGTAAGGAAATGTAATTAAATCGTCATTTTCAATAGAAAAGAACCAATATTCTTTTTCATTTTATCTCTTCGTCTTACTTTTCCCGCCTTCTTGTCTCATTTGGCAAAGTTGGCTTTTACACACACGCATGCGTAGAAACTTGCATTTAATGTAATAGTTTTTTGTTTATTGTTTTTCTTTTCGTTTTTCTTTAATTGATATGTAACTCAATAAAATTATATTAGCCGGGAAGACATTTTTATCACCAAAATTTTTATATTCATATTTTTTTTAGAAATGTTTTTTATTGAGGTTCAATTTTCTTTGTTATTGTGACATCGCATTATTTTCCCATTAATGCAAATAAAACACAACACAGATCCACTTTCAATTTGTTCTTTCATTCTGCAAATTAAGTTTCGCTGTTTCATGACTCCTACATGTCTGTCTGTCTGTCTGTGTCTGTCTCCCCCTCTCTCTCCTCTCTCTCTCTCTCTCTCTCTCTCTATATATATATATATATATATATATACTAGACAAAACGTGACCCGTTGGGTCACCCATTAAGCTCTCTCTAGATGATTAGGGAAAAGAGTAGGATCTGCCAAAATATCATCTGCTTTTCATTTTTAAAAACGAACTAAAAATTATTAAATTGATTATTAAGGTCAAAATAATATTACACATATAATTTATTTTTGATATATTTAAAACGTTTTTTTCGTCCATTTTGATCAAGATGCCTGCCAAAAGGCTACTTAAAATCCGTTTTTACAAAATAAATTGTAACTTTTGCAATTGAAAAAATTCACACTGGATTATTGAACACTATCCTAGTAGATAAAGGAGTTAGATTAAGACAGTTCTAAATGCCAGTTATCTCTAGACTGCAGGTTCAATCCTGGCCAGGGACAGCAGTAACATAGAATAATAATTAACACAGCTTAACACCTGTACCTCATCTATGGTTAGTGGAATGAGAACAGGATACCCCCGTGGACCTAATAAAGGGTTGGGTTCAAAGTTCCGTGATGGCTCCCAATTACAAGAAGGTTCCCGAGTCCGACAAGAAATACCTGAAGAAGGCCGGAGGGCACATCAGCCGAAACTTTGTACAGATAACAATGAAGACGAGGACAATAGTCTGAATAATACAAATAATGGTAATCTTTGCGGAGTTCCGTCCTGGCTTCCTGCACCGAAGCGGTATCACTTGAAAAAAAAAAAAAAAAAAAAAAAAGAACCAACTTAGGCATTTTCCACTGAAAACCCAACCCTAACCCTAAACCTCCCTAGTTAAAATTAACTGCTTTATTACAAAGTTCTGTTTTTTCTGGGTCACCCTGTATACAGGGTGACTCAGAAAAAACAGAGCCCAAATTATTTATTTATTTTCCATTAAACTAAACCTAAACCCCAACCCCAAATCCTAAACCCTAGTTGTTTTTGTTTTTCACGCCGCTTCCACTACGGACTTCAATCGTAGCTGGGGGTTTTTTTTCAGCAGTCACCGGCAAGCATGTTTTGAGGCAAGAGGCCATGACGGAACTCCGCAAAGATTACAATTATTTGTATTATTCAGATTGTAATATCGGAGTGGTATATATTTGATTGATACTATTTTCTGCATAAATAAAAGGACTAAAGACAGAGTTTATTTTTTTAAAGCCATACGTAATTAAAAACAACCTTAATCCCTAAACCGTAACCCAATTCGCAAAATGTTAATTCATAGACTGTAGTTAAACTGTCATTGGGTACCAGCAAAAAATTTTCCGTTTTAATTTTCCAACCTAAGTCAGAAGTCAGTCCTACATTATATGAATTAACATTTTGCGAATTGGGTTACGTTTTAGGGGTTAAGGTTGTTTTTAATTACGTATTGCTTTAAAAAATAAACAAAAAAAACAAATTACTATACATTTAATTAACCATTGAAATTAATTATTGAATCTATTATTGAGACAGTTGTTTGTGTTAATATAGCAATGTATAATTTCAATTAAACTTAGTTTTAAAAAATTTTTCAACATTAAATGTATAGTAATTTGTTTTTTTGTTGTTTATTTTTTAAGCAATACGTAATTAAAAACAACCTTAATCCCCTAAAACGTAACCAAATTCGCAAAATGTTAATTCATAGACTGCAGTTAAACTGTCATTTGGTACCAGCAAAAAAACTTTCCGTTTTAATTTACCGACCTAAATCAGAAGTCAATCTAGTTTGTTTTAGTTTTAACTAAAACAAACTTTTAAGCCCGAAGAAAACTTTCACTTAAACAGTGGTGGTAGTCAATGTTTGCTCATTTGAATTCCATAATATTTAAATATATAACTATTTTTTGAACATGAAATATTTTTAAAGTAAGTTTAATACTCTATGAATTCATAATTAAAGTAATTTTAAAAATCTATTTTAAAGCATGATTTCAATTTCGTAAAATTTACGCTCAACTAAAATTGAAATCATGCCGTAAAAAGATACTTTTGTTTTGTTTTATTAAAACAAACCAAAATTTCTCTCTGGTCTGGAGAAAGGGAGGGGATTCGCCCCTCCCTTTTCTACTTTCCTAGAGTTAGGAGGGCTGGGAGGGTGTTTGCTTGTAAAAATCAGCAGGCAACTCCCACTTTGTATAACTCGACTACTCACATTGACTCTGCCACTCACCTTAACTCTATATAGACTGAGAGTGGAAGAGAGCCAGGTCTGATTTAGACAGGGATTGGTCGGTTGTTGACTTAATTGCTAATTATGCCTAATTAAAACCAATTAAACTGAATTTTTTTTCAAACACTTTGTAGTGCTAACACCAAGGAATATCTAAGTATAAATATTGTGTCCATAACATAAATAGAAAAAATCCTTTTGCTGGAGAAGGTTGATAAACTCAGCTTTAGTATAATAATAGATATTTATCCTTTTATTGGATAAGGATCATTCAATAAGAAAGGTGAACTTTTAAAAAAAAGCAAAATGTGTGTGTGTGTGTGTGTGTGTGTGTGTGTGTGTGTGTGATCACACTATATACAAAATATTTACTTTTTCTTGTTCCTGGATATAAAACGTTATTTGCTAATCACTTATGCCTCAAGTAATGAGAAAGGCGCATTTTCCTTGTTAAAATTTTTCTGTGTAATAAAATTTTCAACACATGATGGGAGACTATATTTGGGGACTGATACGTTAAAGTGATTTGCATTAAAGTCGCAAATCTCGAAAAAAAAAAGATACACATTTCTCAACATTTGTTAATTTAGTATAAACCTATATCATTTTTATTCGTGTATTTTTTGTTTTGTTTTTATCAATTCAAACCTAATAGGATATAAATTCCTATATTTTACTGGTTAAGTGAAGCACAAGCAGGGTTGGCATGCCTACGAATAAATCTTACTAAATTCAGTTAATACAAAAATCTTTTTACAATTCTGTACAAACAGAGCTCCGAAATTAAATAATTGGTTTCTGGGACCGGGTTGATAGGACAAGTCACCTGTTATGTTTTCTACGACGCCCGCACTTTGAACTCCTAATAACCTGGAAATTGTCAGCGCACGAGTTACTAAGCATATTCCCGCTCAAAACTCAAATAGTGAATTGAAGCCGATCACCTGCCGAAACCCATATAAACGGCTCGCGAGTATTAAACGACAAAACAATTAAATCTGCAAGAATACAACAGTTTTGCCTCTATCAACAGCATAGTTACACTCTGCAATGACAATTTTTCTGCACTAGAAATTTTTTTTTTTAAACTCTGACGAAGGTAAATTTTGTCTCTATGTATCTTGGTTCATCATGTTTGTTAATAATTTTGTGTTGAGACTCAAATTTTATCCTCCACCTAAAATCAATGCAAAACGGGCAAATTTGCATTTTTTTTCCATAAGGTCTGTGGTGACCTTATGTAAATAAAAAATATGCAAATTTGCCCGTTTTTTCATAGAAAATAAAATAATTTCTAAACTTTATTATGCGGGACACAAAAACAAATTCTAAGTGGAATGAAGGCCATTAGTTTTATTACTTAAGTCATTAAGAAATAATAGTATCAAGGGAGAAAATTTGTGTTAAATAGTCTAAATATTGTGTAACGGTTATTGTCGTAGGAAGTGGACACGGCAACATTATCGCTTGTAATATAGTTATATTTGTCAATACACTTAGAAAGAGGTTCAAGTTAAATACCTTTCCATGGGCCATCTGTTATTTTGATGATATTCATTCAGTAATATAACGAATTGGTTTTTAGAATTTTCATTAAATTAAAAATATTATTTTAATAGTTAGTGACATTTTAGTTATACATAAATAAAATAATAATGATAATTATGTGATGAATGATGGTTGAAGGGAGGGGCAAGATGGTTGATCTTAAAAGTATTTTTAGATATTATCAAATCTTTTTACGTAATCTTACAAATCCAATGAACAAGCTCAGTAGGAAGAACCAGTTTACGACAATCAGATGTACTTCATCACTCACATTATAATCGGTCAACTACAGTGAATTATGTGGATTTGACCTATGTGACCTCCACTACACTAATTCCCACCGAGTACTCAACAGGAAATTTTCAACCCGAGCTACACACACAGTGTATGATTGGATGTCAACTTGTTTACCTAAAATGGTTGTGGGTAATAGGAAGCTGATGTTGTTGATTATTGCGTTGTGAGTTCAATCCTTACTGAATATCCCATACGTCTTGCCTTAAGTCAAAACTTAACCTACGCTTAGTTAATAATTGTTTACTCAAACTGACTCGGCATTAGAGATAGAAAATATTATTATTGTCATTTGTCAGTGACGTCATTGAATTTAAACGGTAATTATTTCATAGGTGTTGGCCACAAAAAAGTAAGCATCAAAATTTGTACTGTATTTGCGTCTATTCAAACGAGTCTTAAGTTTAGAGATTTCAAAGGTGCCTAATGATAATCAATATTATTTATAATCGATACAGTTAGAAAAAGGTTCAATATTATACCTTTCCAATGTTTTACTTGATTAGTTTAAGGCATGTCAACTGTTAATAAGAACGGTGCATACGGATATTTAACAAACACTAGGTCCTTATAAGCATTAGTGATCCATGGATACACTAACACTAAATATTCGGCAAGTATAGACAAAACAACTTGCATGAACAATAAATAAATTGGTGGTTAATACATACACCAGGCAATAACATAATATATAATATATATATATATATATATATAATATATATATATATATATGTAGGAAGCGCGTGGTGTAATAGTTAAAGTCATGGTATGAATCCTACTCTCCCTCCAGCTATGGGTAAATAGTAGGGCAGACTGGACTCTTTAACCTTGGTTAGGCAACTGGTCTAGGAGAAGGAAAAGTCTGAATTCAAACCTGCTGAACTTCGCTTAAGAAATTAACCTTGTATCGCATCTTGCTCGTGCGAAGGCTATAGTAAATATATATATATATATATATATATATATATATATTATATATATATATATATATATATTATATATATATATATATATATAATTTTTTTCCGTAGTTAGGATCTTTCCATGTGTGGTTTAACCAAGCTGATGCAGGTAGACCATAAGGAGAGCTCAATGTGCCTAATACCAGTGAGTAAAAGGACAGAGCAAGATATTTAGTAAATGAAGAAAAAACTCTAAACTTGCTTCATTACAATAATACGGTTGAAATAAATTATTGTAATGCAGCAAGTTTAGAGTTTTTTCTTCATTTACTAAATATATATATATATATATATATATATATATATATATATATATATCCCAAATAGGTAAACTGTACACAATGCTCCAAAGAGCAACCAAAACATGTTTTGTAATACAACGGGTAATGTAAAGGTTTATCCCAATTACGTTTGAAAGGTCTTCATCGCCACAGTGTTGCAATAGGATTTATCTGGCCGGAGAGAGATAAAAATAAGTGTTCACTTCACCAAAGTCATGATCAAAGAACAGGTTATCGTTTCTTACTTGACCAACAGTTACGAGATTAGAGAAGCGATGTCTCAAGGGATCAAAGAAGACACGCCCTACAAACCAAGATAAATAACTTCTTGTTGCCCTTCACGTTGTTGCGTTATTCAATGTCGAAGTCACTCTTTTTAAAAGCAATTAAATCGTTTCAAGTTACTAATGATAATAATAATTTGTAAACAATTATACTCACAAGTGAGGATAAGTTACCTGATTGATTTTAACGGCATGTCAACCCGTCTAAATTAATGAATCTGGTTCATTGTACGTTCATATTTTCATTTTATGTAGTTTTTAAGCGGGGTTTTTTTCCTCATAGTTTGATCAAATACGAATATCTTTAAACGGGTCTATTTGACCTATAGGTGGTATCCTAACAGCTACGCTGGTTCAAAGTAGACCAGGGAGTAATGGCAATAAAAGTTAATCCACACTCCTTAGATCTACAGAACTTGTGCCTCACCATCAGATACACTTTAGTTTCATATCCAGGACACTTTTATGTGGGAGGTTTTATCACTCTGTAGGGGATACAGTTAGAGTATTATAAACCCCACTGACAGGGTAAATAATTATTTTAAAGTATTTTGAAAAATTTCTTGATATTCGGTTGTCAGTTTATGGAGACGATAATTTTTCTTCGACTTTCACGCAAAATTGAATGATCTAATTGAATAAAACTTAACTGATGATTTTTTAAAAATACTAAATTTCTGATATTATTTACTAAGCTTTGTCTGGCACATAGCGTGGCATAGTGGCAACCGTACTGGATTACGACACCGTAGTTAACGAGTTCGAACTCAAGTCGCGCTATAACGTTCAGATTCGCACTAATACTCTTGGGAAAAGTATGAACTTTCTCGCCCCTATACGTTAAATATTATCACTACTATTCTTCTACAATGGCGGATAATACATTAAATAACCCACGAAGGTTGATATACCATTAAACAACCAAATGAAATCAGATGATAGGTTTCTTGCTGTATTTGTTACCAACTGGTCACCCATTTAACTTCTGAAAAGGCTCATTGCTGCTATTTATTCACTAGTTTTACGATCAATTTGTGACAAGGGAAATCTCTTATTCAAATATTTTTAAATCTTATCTATGATAGAACATCATCAACACTCAAATGAAATATATCCAGTTGAATAAGAATTTATTAACTTTTGCTTAGTCGATCATATTGCTTGCGATACCTGCTGTTCCAAAGTGGTAACCCATCAAAGAAATGATCAGGCTTATATTGCTTAACTTCGGCGATCTAGCTGGAACGGTAATTAGACTTGACTGTAACTCCTTAAAAGTACGAAGCAGTGCTTAGATTTGGCACAAGGCTGTAAGCACGGGCCACCTAGTGAGGATCGAACTCACTACACAGAAGTAATTGGTCTGCAAATGTAGCTTGTTAACAATTACCCTATGGCAATGTGCCTTTGATTATCGAACTTGTTTACAAGAGTTTGATACATGATCGATTTTAATGAATTTAATGAATTTTATTTGCATACTTTATGCTGTTAGACTCATTTGTTACTCTCTACAAAATTATATTATCTCTTTCTTAATTACCCAACCGACCTAGTTTGTTCAGTATTAAATTAATTCTACTTTCAGTGAAAAACTGGTGCCCACTTACTTCTATCTTGACCAATTAGAGCTCCTAATAGACTTGACGACCAATAAAATGTTATTAAATTTCACGAGATTCTTCCTCCAATGTAATATCTCATGTCGCAACTATCATTTATTGCGCATCGGATACGAGTTGGTAGGAAGCCAACAGACTATTTTCAAGCGGCGTTTACAACAGATGCAATGAGGTCATTCAACCGTAGATTCAAATCGACGGGGAATATCGAAACGTAAACGGTTCAACAATTGTTAAATAAAACAAAACTTTGGGTTTAACTATTGATCCTTTATTGCTTTGATGGGGTTAAGGGAAAACAGAGTTCCTAAGTCTTTCTTATAATTCTGGAATCCTTTTTTATCCATATATTTATCTAATTGTTAGAATTAAAGTTCCAAAGCCTTCAAAAAACGTGTCATCACGTCGGGGTCACCACTTGTAAGGTTCAAGGTTATAACAATGTTATAACTTGTTGAAATGAAACAAACTCCGACACGCTTGTTGGACACAAATTTTATATTGTAAACAGCACAAATAAGACAAGATACAGAAACAATAAAATACTTGTACAATAACATACAAGAGTAAAATAAAAGGACTGGAGAGTCCGTATATACAAAATCACTTACTAGTGATGGGGGTCGAAGACCCTAGGAGAGTTACATAGCGTTGGGGGCAGAACCCACCGAGAAGGGTGTGAAATGGTCTACCCATGTGGCCGTACGAGAAGATGTAGCAAAAGAGAAGAAGCGTTTGAACAGGCGCTTAAATACAATAGCCCTGGTGAGAAACAAGCGACAACCAGCGGAAGATAACTCTTCCAGGCCAATGGGAAGATAATGCAACATAATTTTAAATCTTATGAGCAAGAACTATGTTTGGATAATATCCATAAGAAGGTTGAGTTTGTAATGGTTCTTAGTAATATACTTTTAACCAAAACAGATTTTTAAAAAACAAAAAGGTATTTTTTCAAAATTTCCTATCAGTAAAAAAAAAACAACACATTACTAAATTCTAAAAATAGACCTATGCCAGATTCACCGAGGCCAAATCCTGATTCAAAAATCCCACAGTTAACGGATATACTATTTGACTTTTTAGGTTTAGGAATTGACCTTAGAATTAGAGGGATAGATAAAAAGGAACCGATAGTATGAGAGAGAGAGAGAGAGAGAGAGAGAGAGAGAGAGAGAGAGAGAACAGCGCAGAAAAAGATCCTCAGACAGGAGAGTAGTAGCAGGCTTACGAGAAGATTATCGGTAGTAGCCAGGCCAGTTGACAACACACCTAAAAGGTATCAATATAAGAACTTTAACGACGGTAACTAAGCCTTATCCTCTAAGGAACATCGGGACTTAATAAACAAGTTAGCTTTTTTAAAATAATTCAAAGCATTTACGTTCACAAATTAATATTACATAATTATCTTTGGTAAGCTGTTGCTCATTCAATAATGTGCTAATGTCAGTGATCTACGGGTGGAAGTTGTTTCATACACACACACACACACACACACAACACACACATATATATATATTTATATATTATGATGTGTGTGTGTGTGTGTGTGTAAAAGACCATTTCTGTTTCCACTCAAAATTTTGTTTCTTGTTTTTACTATTTGATATTTTATTGATAATAATTCACCTTTAACGTTTTCATAACGGCACTCGGAAAACTCGATAAGCATAATTCACAACAAAATTCATGCGACTTCCCGCCACAAGTTCAAGTCATCTGGCGCTGATGAGAACGAACCAAAGATCAAATGTTTCCATACTTTGATTACCCCTTTTGGGAGCTCTTGAAAGCATACCGTCCGTTAGCATTGCTAAAGTCAGAGAGAGAGAGAGAGGGAGAGAGAGGAAGGAGAGAGAAGAGAGAGAGAGAAGGGAAGAGAGAGAATATCCTTTCGGAAGTGATAGGCACATAATTAAAAAGTCTTTCCGGTTCTTTTTATTTGTTTGCATCATCGGAAAAGTGTCTATCTCCTCTCTCCCCTCTCTCTCTCACTCTCTTCTCTCTCCTCTCGGGTCCCTCTCCCTCTCTCTCTCTCTCTGACTTTAAGCAAATGCTAACGGACGGTTATGCTCAAGAGCTTCCCAAAAGGGGTAATCAAAGTATGGAAAACATTTGATCTTTGTTCGTTTCTCAACTCAGCGCCAAGACTGACTTGAAACTGGTGGCGGGAAGTCGCAGGAAATATTTGTTGTGAATTAATGCTTATCGAGTTTTCGAGTGCGTGAATGAAAAAACGTTAAGGTGAAATTAATTATCAATAGAGAAATAATCAAATAGTAAACCAAGAAACAAAATTTGAGTGGAAACAGAAATGGTCTTTACCCACACACACACATACACATTATTATATTAATTATATATTATAATGAATATATATTATATGTGTGTGTGTGTGTGTGTGTGTGTGTGGTGGTGTATGAAAAATAGAACAACTTCCACCCGGTAGATACTGACATTAGCAACATTATGCTAATGAGCAAACGGCTTACAAAAGGATATATTATGTAAATATTAATTTGTGAACGTAAATGCTTTTGATATTATTTAAAAAGCTAACGTTGTTTTAAGTCGCCGAGTGTTCCTTAGAGGATAAGGCTTAGTTACCGTCGTAAAGTTCTTTATATGGATACCTTTTAGGTTGTGTGTCAACGTTGGCTGGCACTACCTGAGGCCACCGTATAATCTTCTCGTAGGCCTTGCTACTGACTCTCTCTGTCCTGTAGGACTTTTTCTAACTGCGCTTGTTCTCTCTCTCTCTCTCTCTCTCTCTCCTCTCTATCTCTGTCTCAACACAGACACACACACACAACACGACACACACGACCCTATTAAACTATCGGTTCCTTTTATCTATCCCTCTAATTCTAAGCTGTCAATTCCTAAACCTAAAAAGGCAAATAGTATATCCGTTAACGTGTGGATTTTGAATCGGGATTTGGCCTCGGTGAATCTGGCATATGGTTAATTTTAGGAATTTATGTAATGGTGTGTGTTTTTTTTTTACGCGATAGGAAAGTTTTTGAAAAAATATACCGTTTTTTGTGTTTTTATATATCTTGTTTTTTGTTATAAAGGCTAATTTTACTAGTAAGAGTTCGATTAACGAAACTTCACCTGTATTTTAGGAATATTTATTCCAGAACTAATTGTTTCTTGCTCGATAAGATGTGATAATGAGAGATGTGGATTTAATCTTCCCGATTAGGACTGTGATAGAGTTCATCGTCGCGGATCTGATCGGTCTTCTATGGATGTTCCTCTCGACATTGAGAGCTATGTTGATATTTATAGCGACGCGTGTGTCTTCATCAATACCCTCTCTCTTCTCACACTTTCTTGACGTCATCATGCGTTTTTCTGTAATCGGGAACCGCACATTATCGTTTATGAACGCGATGCCATTCACGAGCCACTCTAACACTCGGGGTGGGGGATGGCTTGCCTGTCTCCCCACAGCACGACTTGTTATTATCTATGACTGTCTTCCCTCAGGGTCCCTTCTCGGGCAGCCTGGATCATAGCTTTAAAGTCACTTCAAAGAGGCAGTGCTTTTTTATCTTTGTGATCCGGGCGAGTTTATTTGCGTCACTCGTGGAGTGAGTTCCTTTTTATTTAAGCAGCAATGGGTTAGTCGGTGATATAGGCAGGGCACTAATCTATGTTTATTTGTTTCACTATAGGCCTCTCACGTATAATTCCTGCGTATTCTCTAAGTCACATGCATTTGTACATGTGAGAGCACGGATGTAGTTATATACAAATATAGACACAGCTTGGTTTATGTTTCCCAATCGAATCAGGCCAGAGGAAGTCGGCGTACTGGTGATTTATTGTGCTATCTGCAAATCGACTATGTTTATATGCATTGTGAGTATCGTAGACTCTTTAGGACTATTCGCTTTTAAAACAAGCTTTGCCAGGGTGACAACCCACCTGTACTTGTTAAATATTGAATATACAGCTACTATTTTTGAAGGTTGGAAGATAGAGAATGTCACTCTAGAGAGGTAAGCGTCACTATAGTGGATAAAGTAGAAGAGGAATTCCAGAATTTTTATTAGAAAGACTTTTAAAACCTGGTTTTCTTCACCCCATCAAAAGCAATAAAGGGATGCAATAGTTTAAACCCAAAGGTTTTGGTTTAATTTAACAATTGTTCTTATAGTATGGAACACGCCCACTTTATAGGGGAACATTAAACATATAAAGGTGGGATACCCAAATGTTCTATGGAATATTTTTAACCCTGTTAGCATAATGACAATATATGGTGGTCTCAAAATGATGTGGTCTATTTATTAATTTAATGGGGTTGCTTATATTCCCCGGTCGATCCAGAAATTTTTTTTATCAGAATGATATTTTTCACGACCCTCAATTGCATCTGTTGTAAACGCCGCTTGAAAATATGCTAACCAACTCGTATCGATGCGCATAAATGATAGTTGCGACATGAAGATATTACAATTGAGGAAGAATCTCGTGAGAAATTAATAACATTTTATTGGTCGTCGAGTCTATTTAGGAGCTCTAATTGGTCAAGATAGAAGTAGTTGGGCACCAATTTTTTCACTGAAAGTAGAATTTAATTTAATACTGAACAACTAGGTCGGTTGGGTAATTCAAGAAAGAGATAATATAATTTTGTAGAGAGTAAAATGAGTCTAAAACAGCATAAAGTATGCAAATAAATTCATTAAATTCAATTAAAATCGATCCTGGTTATCAAACTCTTGTAAACAATTCGATAATCAAAGGCACATTGCATAGGGTAATTGTTAACAAGCTACATTTGGAGACCAATTACTTCTGTGTAGTGAAATTCGATCCTCACTAGGTGGCCCGTGCTTACACCTTGTGCAAAAATATAAGCACTGCTTCGTACTTTTAAGGAGTTACAGGTCAAATCATCTTAAATTACCAGTTCCAGCTAGATCGCCGAAGTTAAGCAATGATAAGCCTGATCATTTCTTTAATGGTTACCACTTTTGGAACAGCAGGTATCGCAAGCAATATGATCGACTAAGCAAAAGTTAATAAATTCTTTTCAACTGGATATAGTTTCATTTGAGTGTTGATGAGTTCTATCATAGATAAATTTAAAATATTTGTGAATAAAAGATTTCCTTGTACAAAATTGATCGTAAAACTAGTGAATAAATAGCAGCAATGACCTTTTTCAGAAGTTAAATGGGTGACCAGTGGTAACAAATACAGCAGAAACCTATCATCTGATTCATTTGGTTGTTTAATGGTAATACTTCACTTCTGGGTTGATTTAATTATTATCCGCCATTGTAGAAGAATAGTAGTGATAATATTTACGTATAGGGGCGAGAAGGTTCATACTTTTCCCAAGAGTATTAGTGCGAATTGAACGTATTAGCGCATTGACTTCGAACTCGTTAACTACGGTGTCGTAGTCCAGCACGTTTGCCACTATGCATGCTAGTGCCAGACAAAGCTTAGTAAATAATATCATAGAAATTTAGTATTTAAAAAAAACATCAGTTAAGTTTTATTCAATTAGATTCATTCATTTTGCGTGAAAGTCGAAGAAAAATTATCGTCTCCATAAACTGACCAACCGAATATCAAGAAATCTTCAAATACTTTAAAAGATTATTACCCTGTCAGTGGGGTTTTAGAATACTCTAACTGTATCCCCTACGAGTGATAAAAACCCCTCCCACACAAAAGTTCCTAGATATGAACTAAGTGTATCTGAAGGTGAGGCACAGTTCTGTAGGATCTAAGGAGTGTGGATTTAACTTTTTATTGCATATCCCTGGTCTATTGAACAGAGTAGCTGTTAGGAGTACCACCTATGGTGCAAATAGACCCGTTAAAAGATATTCGTATTTGATCAGAGTGTGAGAAAAAAACCCCGCTTAAAAACTAATAAAAATGAAAATATGGACGTACAATGAACCAGATCAGTTAATTTAGACGGGTTGAACATGCGTTAAATCAATCAGGCAACCTATCCTCACTTGTGACTATAATTGTTTACAAATATTATTATTATCATTAGTAACTTGAAACGATTTAATTGCTTTTAAAAAGAGTGCTTCGAATTGAAATAACGAACAACGTGAAAGGGCAACAAGAAGTTAATCTTATCTTGGTTTGTAGGGCGTGTCTTCTTTGATCCCTTGAGACATCGCTTCTCTAATTCGGTAACTGTTGTCAAGTAAGAAACGATAACTGTTCTTTGATCATGACTTTGGTGAAGTGAACACTTATTTTTATCTCTCTCGGCCAGATAAATCCTATTGCAACACTTGTGGGCGATGAAGACTTTCAAACGTAATTGGGCAATAAACCTTACATGGACCCGTTGTATTACAAAACAATTTTTGGTTGCTCTTTGGAGCATTGTGTACAGTTTACCTATTTGGGATAAATATATAGATATTATATATATATATATATTATATTATATTTAGTAAATGAAAGAAAAAACTCTAAACTTGCTGCATTAACAATAATTTATTTCAAACCGTTATTATTGTAATGAAGCAAGTTTAGAGTTTTTTCTTCATTTACTAAATATCTTGCTCTGTCCTTTTACTCACTGGTATTAGGCACATTGAGCTCTCCTTATGGATCTACCTGCATCAGCTTGGTTAAACCACACATGAGAAGATCCTAACTACGGAAAAAACTATCATATTAAGTATATATATATATATATATATATATATATATATATATAATATATATATATATATATATATATATATAATATATATTGTACTATAGCCTTCGCACGAGCAAGATGCGATACACAGGTTAATTTTCTTAAGCGAAATTCACAGTTTGAATTCAGACTTTTTCCTTCTCCTAGACCAGTTGCCTAACCAGAGTTAAAGAGTCCAGTCTGCCTAACTATTACCCCATAGCTGGAGGAGAAGTAGGAATTTCATACCAATGACTTTAACTATTACACCACGCCTTCCTACTATATATATATATATATTATATATATTATAATATAAATATATAACTATATTATGTTATTGCCTGGTGTATGTATTTCAACCCAATTTATTTATTGTTCATGCCAAGTTGGTTTTGTCTATATTGCCGAATATTTAGTGTTAGTGTATCCAATGGATTCACTAATGCATTATAAGGACCTAGTGTTTGTTAAATACCGTATGCACCGTTCTTTATTAAACGGTTGACTGCCTTAAACTAATCAAGTAAAACATTGGAAAGGTATTATATTGAACCTTTTTCTTAACTGTATCGATTATAAAATAATATATTTGATTATCGATTGGCACCTTTGAAATCTCTAAACTTAAGACTCGTTTGAATAGAAGCCAAATACAGTACAAATTTTGATGCTTACTTTTTGTGGGCCAACACCTATGAAATAATTACCGTTTAAATTCAAATGACGTCACTGACAAATGGACAATAAATAATATTTTTCTATCTCTAATGCGAGTCAGTTTGAGTAAAAAAAATTATACTAAGCGTAGGTTAAGTTTTGACTTAAGGCAAGACGTATGGATATTCAGTAAGGATTTGAACTCACAACGCAATAATCAACAACATCAGCTTCCTATTACCCACAACCATTTTAGGTAAACAAGTTGACATCCAATCATACACGTGGTGTGTAGCTTCGGGTTGAAAATTTCCTGTTGAGTACTCGGTGGGAATTAGTGTAGTGGAGGTCACATAGGTCAAATCCACATAATTCACTGTAGTTGACCGATTATAATGTGAGTGATGAAAGTACATCTGATTTGTCGTAAACTGGTTCTTCCTACGTGAGCTTGTTCAATTGGATTTGTAAGATTACGTAAAAAGATTTGATAATACTAAATAATACTTTTAAAGATCAAACCATCTTGCCCCTCCCTAACAACCATCATTCCTCACATAATTATCAATTATTAATTTATTTATGTATAACTAAATGTCACTAACAATTCTATTAAAATAATATGAATTTTTTAATTTAATGAAAATTCTAATAAATTTCAATTCGTTATATTACTGAATAATATCATCAAAAAAAACAGAGGCCCATGGAAAGGTATTTAACTTGAACCTCTTTCTAAGTGTATTGACAATATAACTATTATTACAAGTGGAAAATGTTGGCGTGTCCACTTCCTACGACAATAACCGTTACCAATATTTAGACTATTAACACAAATTTCTCCCTTGATACTATTATTGTTCTTAATGGCTTATGTAAGTAAAACTAATGGCCTTCATTCCACTTAGAAATTTGTTTTTGTGTCTCCCGCATAATAAAGCTTAGAAATTATTTTATTTTCTATGAAAAAAACGGGCAAATTGCCATATTTTTGTATTTACATAAGGTCACCACAGACCTTATGGAAATAAAAATTGCAAATTTGCCGTTTTGCATTGATTTTAGGTGGAAGAATAAAATTTGAGTCTAAAGCAACAAAATTATTAACAAACACGATGAACAAGATACATAGAGACAAATTTACCTTCGTCAGAGTTAAAATAAAAATTCTAGTGCAAATAAAATTTGTTCATTGCAGAGTGTGACTATGCTGTGATAGAGACAAAACTGTTGTTATTCTTGCAGATTTAATTGTTTTGTCGTTAATACTCGCGGAGCCGTTTATATGGGTTTCGGCAGGTGATCGGGCTTCAATTCACTATTTGAGTTTTGAGCGGGAATATGCTTAGTAACTCGTGCGCTGACAATTTCCCAGGTTATTAGGAGTTCAAAAGTGGCGGGCGTCGTAGAAAACATAACAGGTGACTTGTCCCTATCACCCGGGTCCCCAGAAACCAATATTTAATTTCGGAGCTCTGTTTGTACAGAATTGTAAAAAGATTTTTTGTATTAACTGAATTTAGTAGTATTTTATTCGTAGGCATGCCAACCCTGCTTGTGCTTCACTTAACCAGTAAAATATAGGAGTTTATATCCTATTAGGTTTGAAATTGATAAAACAAAACAAAAAATACACGAATAAAAATGATATAAGGTTTATACTAAATTAACAATGTTGAGAAAGTGCGTATCTTTTTTTTTCGAGATTTGCGACTTTAATGCAAATCACTTTAACGTATCAGTCCCAAATATAGTCTCCCATCATGTGTTGAAAATTTTATTACACAGAAAAATTTAACAAGGAAAATGCGCCTTTCCATTACTTGAGGCATAAGTGATAGCAAATAACGTTTTATATCCAGGAACAAGAAAAAGTAAATATTTGTATAATAGTGTGATCACACACACGACACACACCACACACACACACACACACACAATTTGCTTTTTTTAAAAGTTCACCTTTTCTTATTGAATGATCCTATCCAATAAAAGGATAAATATCTATTAATACTAAAGCTGAGTTTACAAACGCCTTCTCGAGCAAAAGATTTTTTCTATTTATGTTATGGACACAATATTTATACTTAGATAATTCCTTGGTGTTAGCACTACAAAGTGTTTGAAAAAAAATTCAGTTTAATTGGTTTTAAAGGCGTAATTAGCAATTAAGTCAACAACGACAAATCCCTGTCTAAATTAGACCTGGCTCTCTTCACTCTCCGTCTATATAGAGTTAAGGTGGAAGTGGCAGAGTAATGTGAGTAGTCGAGTTATACAAAGTGGGAGTTGCCTGCTGATTTTTTACAAGCAAACACCCTCGCAGCACCTCCTAACTCTAGGTAGATTCGCCCTCCCTTTCTCCGACCAGAAGAAAATTTGGTTTGTTTTAATAAACACAAAAGTATCTTTTTACGGCATGATTCAATTTTAGTTGAGCGTAAATTTTTACGAAATTGAAATCATGCTTTTAAAATAGATTTTTAAAAATTACTTTAATTATTAATTCATAGGTATTAACTTACTTTAAAAAATATTTCAAATGGTTGGTAAAAAAAATAGTTTATATATTAAATATTATGGAATTCAAATGAGCAAACATTGACTACCACCACTGTTTTAAGTGAAATTTTTCTTCGGGCTTAAAAGTTTGTTTTAGTTAAAACTAAAACAAACTATACTGACTTCTGATTAGGTCGTAAAATTAAAACGGAAAGTTTTTTGCTGACCAATGACAGTTTTAACTGCAGTCTGATGAATTAACATTTGCGAATTTGGTTAGGGTTTTAGGATAAGGTTGTTTTTAATTACGTATTGCTTAAAAATAAACAACAAAAAACAAATTACTATACATTTAATGTGAAAAATTTTTTAAAACTAAGTTTAATTGAAATTATACATTGCTATATTAACACAAACAACTGTCTCAATAATAGATTCAATAATTAATTTCAATGGTTAATTAAATGTATAGTAATTTTTTTTTTTGTTGTTTATTTTTAAAGCAATACTTAATTAAAAACAATCTTAATACCCTAAAACTAACCCAATTCGCAAAATGTTAATTCATAGAATGTAGGACTGACTTCTGACTTAGTTGGAAAATTAAAACGGAAAATTTTTTGCTGGTACCCAATGACATTTAACTACAGTCTATGGAATTAACATTTTGCGAATTGGGTTACGGTTTTAGGGGATTAAGGTTGTTTTAATTACGTATGGCTTTAAAAAAATAAACTCTGTCTTTAGTCCTTTTATTTATGCAGAAAATAGTATCAATCAAATATATACCACTCCGATATTTACAATCTGAATAATACAAATAATTGTAATCTTTGCGGAGTTCCGTCATGGCCTCTTGTCTCAAAACATGCTTGCCGGTGACTGCTGAAACCCCCCCCCAGCTACATTGAAGTCCGTAGCGAAGCGGCGTGAAAACAAAAACAACTAGGGGTTAGGTTTAGGTTTAGGATTTGAGTTGGGGTTTAGGTTTAGTTTAATGGAAAATAATAAATAATTTGGGCTCTGTTTTTTCTGAGTCACCCTGTATACAGGGTGACCCAGAAAAAACAGAACTTTGTAAAAACAGTTAATTTTAACTAGGGGTTTTTAGGGTTAGGGTTGGGTTTTTCAGTGGAAAATGCCCTAAGTGTCTTTTTTTTTTTTTCTTTTTTTTTTTTCAAGTGATACCGCTTCAGATGCAGGAAGCCAGGACGGAACTCCGCAAAGATTACCATTATTTGTATTATTCAGACTATTGTCCTCGTCTTCATTGTTATCTGTACAAAGTTTCGGCTGATGTGCCATCCGGCTTCTTCGGGTATTCTTGTCGACTCGGGAACCTTCTTGTAATTGGGAGCCATCACGGAACTTTGAACCCAACCCTTTATTAGGTCCACGGGGGTATCCTGTTCTCATTCCACTAACCATAGATGGGGTACAGGTGTTAAGCTGTGTTAAATATTATTTCTATGTTACTGCTGTCCCTGACCAGGATTGAACCTGCAGTCTAGAGATAACTGGCATTTAGAACTGTCTTAATCTAACCTTTATCTACTAGGATGTGTTCAATAATCCAGTGTGAATTTTTTCAATTGCAAAAGTTACAATTTATTTTGTAAAAACGGATTTAAGTAGCCTCTGGCAGGCATCTTGATCAAAATGACGAAAAAAACGTTTTAAAATATCATCAATAAATAATTTAAATATTATTTTGACCTTAAATAAATCAATTTTAATAATTTTTAGTTTTTTTAAAAATGAAAAGCAGATGATATTTTGGCAGATCCTACTCTTTTCCCTAATCATCTAGAGAGAGCTTAATGGGTGACCCAACGGGTCACGTTTGTCTAGTATATATATATATATATAATATATATATATATATATATAGAGAGAGAGAGAGAGAGAGAGAGAAGAGAGAGAAGGGGGGACAGACACAGACAGACAGACAGACATGTAGAAGTCATGAAACAGCGAAACTTAATTTGCAGAATGAAAAGAACAAATTGAAAGTGGATCTGTGTTGTGTTTTATTTGCAGTAATGGGGAAAAATAATGCGATTCACAATAACAAAGAAAATTGAAACACAATAAAAAAACATTTCTAAAAAAAATATGAATATAAAAATTTTTGGTGATAAAAATGTCTTCCCGGCTATATAATTTTATTGAGTTACATATCAATTAAAGAAAAAAAAAAAAAACAATAAACAAAAACTATTACATTAAATGCAAGTTTCTACGCATGCGTGTGTGTAAAAAGCCAACTTTGTAAATGAGACAAGAAGGCGGGAAAAGTAAGACGAAGAGATAAAATGAAAAGAATATTGGTTCTTTTCTATTGAAAATGACGATTTAATTACATTTCCTTACACAGTGGGTGGCAAAAGTGGACAACCCGCAGAGGAAAACATGAGATTCGAACTTGTCTTTCATTAACAAAAGAGATTGTTTATTTCGTTTTCAAAAACTTAGACATAACAGCAGGATCCCAAAGAGAAATTATTTAATTGCTTTCAACATTTGTCTTAATATCACACACACACACACACACACACACACGCACCGGCGCGCACACAGCAACACACACACGCGCGCCACTCACACACGCACGCACATACACACACACACACACACAATCACACACACATATATATATATATATTAGGACTTGGCAAACGGAGTCCTAAAATTCGTTTTTTGACAAAATGACGTTTAGCCCCCCTACGGAAAAATAATTTACCAAAAATCAGGAAATTCATCGGATTTAATGGAAAATTTTCAGTGTTTTGTATCATGAATGATCTTTTAAAAGCTATTTTTATTCAAACTTCTCATTTTTTCAAGGTTCACTTAATTTGAACCCCCTTATGTTGGGGGCGTAAAAATGTTTTGCAAGTTGAATTTTCGATACTAATTACAGTATAAATAATAAGATAAAGACCGAACTTATGAATAAAACAAAACAAATTTTTTTACGGTGCGTTTTAATGAGAAAATAGTAAAAATCGAAAAATAACATGCAAAATAATAAATTATTAATTTTTTGGAGATTTTTTTTACTCATTCAATAATTATCTCAATTGGCTATTATTTTTAAAAGAAAAAAAGTTTATACATCCGAGTGTTTTTTCTGCTTAAAAAGGGGGAGGGGTTACATTTTCAATAGAATTTTCTTCAAACTGTATTACTTTTGGCGCCTAAAATAAGATTTTGCATTAAGTAGAATATTTATTTTTAGGAATCTAATATAAAAGATTTTAAACTTAACATCGGGATGTTCAATATTTTAAAGGAATTGTTATATATTAATTTTTCATAGAAAAATCTAATAAAGGATTTGAAATAAAATAACTTGATGCAGTTATAAAATTCAGTTAATTGTTAAATCAATACTGAAAATTTCATTAACTCAGATAAGACCTGATTTGGTAATTTTTTTTGCAATCGCGAATGTTAAGTAAAATTATAAACAAGCCACTTAAACCATCGAAAAAGAGGCTGAATGGCGGATATCGTCGAAATTGACCAAAACAAATAGTTTAAATCTTTTTAAAATAAACTGCATATGTATTATATTTTTCATTTTATGTTGGTCATTTACAAGTTTAATCTTATAAAGATTATATTCTTAATTCGCTTTTAAACTCGTAGTATCCGATTTTTTTGCTAGTCCCAATATATAAATATATAATATATATAATATATATATAATATAATATATATATATTGGTACGCAGGCACACAGTGCACAACCCGCAAACATGATACAAGAAAATGGCAAAGGTCCCAGATTAAAAATATGAATACAAAGGGATGGGATTCAAGACTTTCTCTTTGCATCCCATGAACGTGTAGGAGACCGATGAACGGCAATAACACTGAACTGACGAAGGAACAAAATACAAAAATACGATACAAAAATGAATTATATGTTTTTTTGTTAACTCACTGTAACGTTCTAACTCGAAAGCATGTCCTTTTATTTAAACATGTTCATTTCTATTTGTTTTTCTTTTATCAACGGGATTCGTTCCTTCCTTACAAATGAATTAACGTTTCAATTCATGTGAAAGATGTCTTTAATTTCTCTGTCCTCGCTGTCTTTTTGCATCCAATATCGAATTTTTGCAGAGCGTTCCGTTATCCCCGTTTGTCTTATCGGCGGTTCCTGTCAACTGTCTGTGTTCTTTTTGCGCGCTTTTCATGCGAAAAATGTCATTCTCAACCAGTCGGCCGTCATACGCAACACCGTGGGTAAAGTGTACTCATAGGATTACGGTGTAACAAAACCAACTGAACCTTTCTTTGATTTGCTCGCGCTACGCATCTGTGGGTTTTTTTCTTTCCTTCTTTCACAATTAGAGTTTTCTCCTATATTCTAGACATATGCTATGACTGGTTGATGTAACCAGTGAATACTGTCACATTATATTAATAATAATATATTAATATATATATATATATATTATATATAAGTTATATATATAATATATATGTAAATTAATTTTATTGTGGAGAATTGAGTATCCGAGGGGCTCAATACTTATTAGCTATGTATTTAACTTATTTATTTAATAATTATAAAGTCATCCTAAAATTGGTTTCTGAATTAACACTTTCGGTGTATTCGTCTTCAAGCGCGTTTGACTTAAAAAAGTCAATACGCCTCTGAAGACATAACACCGAAAAAGTGTTATCAGAAACCAATTGTAGGACTGGACTTTATAATTGATAAATATAGTATATATATATATATATTATATATATATAAATATATATATATATATTCACGCTAATAACGAAATAACAGTTGTTCGTCCAAACTTTCTTGTCTCTTTTTCATTTCACAAAGAATGTCCTTCAGCACTGTTTATACAATACTAAAGTCATGTGCCGATGAGTTGCTGTGACATGATATCTAACCATCATGAGAGCAGCTGAGGTTTAAGGCAAAGCCGAGAAATCAACTCCCCTTGACCCAAAAAACGCCAGCGACCACAGTAGATTCAAGCCAACGTCCCGTAAAAAGAAATCCTAGTGAAAGGAGAGGTAATCTCGTCGAATAATATTGCTGAAATAAAAATGGAACTTTGTACTAACACGTCCAACACAATTCAGTTTCCAATTCATGTTACAATTAGTCTAGGCTTCACACTAACCACCCTCAATATATTTATAGACATAGCATAATAAATAGCAGTACATATTATATAACACGAAAATTGAGACGTTATTCTGATATATATATATTATATATATATAAATATATATATAGAGAGAAGAAGATTAATACACTTGAAATTCTTCAGAATGGTGTTTCTGCTGATTTTTTAAACCTGGAAACATAAATAAAAAGGTAATTTATTAAATTTAATAATGGTTTTAGCACTTATTATAAATTGAAATTGGGATCTGAAAGGTATTGGCTCGACAAACTTTCTAAGGTAGCCCGGATAGCTTAATTTTTTCGAAGTGGGACGAAATTAAAGCATCTAGAGTTGAGTTTCATTACACCTCCCCACCCGCAATATATAAAAATTAAGAAAGCATTTACGTGGTGGTTTCGGGAGGAATACATTTTTAGAATAATACATGTTAACTCTAGAATACGACTAAAAATTCCATATTTTCAATAGAAAAAATATTTTTTCAGATACACGAGTAACTAATTACAGAATAAGTAGCCGGTCTGATCGAGTTTCTGTTTGACAGATAATGACGGAAATTAACTATATCAAAATTTTAAAGCAAACGAAGATAAAAAGCATTGGCCAACAAACATTGGGCCAAACGAATTGCTACATTATAAATTTTTTTGGAACTTTTTCCCTGTGTTTACTTGTTAAAGATAAAGTAATAGAGGCAGAGAAGGGAATTCATAATTGGTATATTTACAGTTGGTATAATTTACAAACTTCTTAGAAATCTTAAGAAAAAATGTCTTTTTAAAAAACCAAAATAAGATGTAAAAAATAAAAGAAATTCCTTTCTAAGGCGGTTACCCCTAAGAAGAGAATTTTTATCTTTTTCATCTTATTTTGTTTTTAAAAGACAGTTTTTCTTACAGAATTTAAGAATTTTTGTAATATTATATATATTATATAGTATATATATATATATAGTATATTATATATAATATATATATTATGTATATATACTAGGACAGATATACCATACGGCTTATGCTACAAAGTTGTCGGATTTGTCCCCACTTCTTCAACTATTAATTGTTAGCGGGCGAGTTGTTGGCATGTAATACGGACCAAAAATGCGGAAGATCAACCTGTCTGTCGTGCTCGATATCATAGCGAGCACGTCCGTCCAAATTAGGTTGTTTGGACAGCAAAGTCGTTGTTCAAGCTTGGTGGGTTAGGGGCCACACCAAGTGTGTGCTTTGTGCTCAATCGACTCGAGAAAGCGCTAAGAGAAGCCAAGAGGCTTTGAACTCTTGGTGCAGTCTCTTTCATAATTGCGGCTCGACCGACGCTATGTATAGTGGCTGATTGGTAGTACTGGCGAGCAATTCCCTTTGCGTGTGCCTTTGGGTGCTCAGGGAAGCGTGGCTGTAAAGTGTTATCCCAACAGCTATAAGATAAATTACGACATTTTAGATCAATGTCAAATAGTGGCTTGCCAAGAAATATTAAGTATACAAATAAAGAAAAATTTGCAAGACGTTTATGATTTTTTTTAAGAAAAATATTTTAAAACAGAATTTTTAAAGATGGAACTGTTTTTTTTTTTTGTTTTTTGTTTAATTATTGTAAAAAATACGGAAATTTTTATTCTGGAAATCGACATTAAAAATGTTAAAAGATGTTTTTAAAATTTAAAACCCAGTTTTTCATTTTATAATTTGGGCAGGTTTTCTGCAAGAAGCTGAAATGACTCTGTTCGATTTTATTAAGGATTGTTTAAAAAATCCTTAAATCAAAATTTCCTTAAAGTTTTAACGTGTCAAAATCCGATATCTTTTTAAAAAATATAGTTTGGTTGGTGACCAGGAGACGAACTTACAACTTTTGTAGGTTTGTGTGTGAGTTGGTGTCACCTCGGCCCTCACGATACATGGGTCGACCTATCTAAAGTGTTGTGGACTGGAAGAATGTTTTCTCAACGTGTCCGGTGAATTGCTGAAAGTTACAGGGCCACCCGACCGCACTATTAAATAAGGATTTTGTGTCCACATATTGTGCTTGCGTATGGAAGTGATTATCCAATTTGTGAATTTGGGACTTAATGTTTAACATTTTTCGATCCTAAGAGGAGAATTGCGGGTTAATATGGGGGGATTCCTTAACATCTCCCATGTGTATACAAATTGTTCGGTACGAAAGAGAGACAAACACACAATGTGTGAATGTAATAACATGTATTTGAACAAAATAATACAAAGAATTTGTTGCAATTTTTATTGGCATTCTGCTACGTGAGAACTTATCTGTGAGGTATTAAAAATACTGTCGTTGGAGAAGTGGCGATAACTAGGTGTATTCTGGTCGCCTGGTGTATGATGTTTGTATCGACGCGTGCGTTCTTGTCGGTCTCGTGCCGCTAATTAAAGTAGGGGATGCTATGTTGCAGAAGCTGTCTCGCCTTGGTAAGCTGTTTCTTTTTAAAAGTGATGGGATGGGGCCCTCTTCAAGTTGACTTGACTTTTACGGTTCCTTCAGCCTTCTTGATAAGTTGCTGTTGAATACGGTCCTTTCAGAAATGAATGCTATTAAAAAAACTCCTTCCCTTCCAGGTTCGACTCGTGCGGGTGTATGACAAGTGGCCGCGGATTTGATCTGGCGGCCAACATCCGTATGCGTGGCTATTGCGCCCCTCTAGCGGTCCCAGGGGAGGATAGATTCTTGCTTATCAGATTTTCCGATAATCCTGACGTGTTTTAAGAAAGGCCATTTTCTTGGTGAAGCAAATTATTCGGCGTACTTCCCATTTGGTTATAATAATCATATCAATATTCAATATTCATATACGT
>CM042159.1:79745900-80041943 GCA_023376005.1 Doryteuthis pealeii | reverse complement strand
AAAGAGAGGATAATTCTATCAGAAGTCATTCAGTAGGATCGTACAAAGAAAACACAACAGTGATGAACATTACTAAAGCGAACAAAATAAGATTCCCTAAAAAATCTTGTAAAATTAAAAATTAATCATTATAGGTCATATTTTTAAATTTTAGTGTGTAAGAGAATTGGATTGCTGGAGCAGAAGATATTGATGCAATTGTGGAGATAGGAGTTCATTACAAATAAATTGAATTCAGGTAAGGAATATACATGGTGTTAGATTGTTAATATAGTTCATGAACGCTCAAAAGGAATGGGTATTTATTCATGTAAAGGATGCTGTAAGAATCCTGTTAGACAGACAACGAAAAACCTTTATACTTAATGGAGTTTTTCTTCCAAAAAAAACAAATGAGGTTATATATATTTCATTTACTTACTCTTTTATTTCTTATTTTTTTGTAAGTCTTAGTTCTATCTGGATAGATTTTTTGATGTCCTGTTTCTATTCTTTATGATTTATTTCAGATGGGTGCTTTGTCTATTATTTCTTCCCTGTGTCTTAGGTCTTGCTGTCTTCAATTTCTGTTCTGTAAAAGTTCTCAGGTTTTTTCCTACATATTAATAATTAATTTCTTTGATATTATATTAAGTTATTAACATATTCATGTATTTTAAATGTTATCTTGCATAGAGTCATGCAAAAATATGAGCAGAGCAGATATTTTAGAAGTCATAATACCACTATTTATCATTAAGAATATTAAATGTTATTTAATTATGAAATAGCATTTTTCTTTTCAGGACAAGAACAGTATTATAAATAACCATTCATTGTAGAAGTCTTGTAAAAGTATTTTTCATAGAAACATTTCAGATTCATATCATTTTTACAATTTGTGAATATTATGCTTCACTGTACAGTTTTATAATATCCAATTCTCATTTCTACATCTTTACATTCACTATCACATCACATCACATTGTCAAAAATGTTTCTTAATTCCTTGTTTACTGATATAGTAAAATCTATTCATCTTACTCCTTCTTTTCACACACACAAAGATTAATATATGATTTTTACTTTAGATATTTTTTTGCACATTACTTCCCTTCTTCTTTCCTATTATAATATAACAAAAAAAAACTTAACAGGGTACTCTCTGGATCCACAGGATTCGGTAATTGGTTAGTAATCATCACATTCAAATCTCTTTCAATAAATCTGTTAGTTCTCTTTCCAGCATCTGGATCGTTGGCTTACTTCAGCAACGACGTCTTTATTTGTGATTTAGCTGTTTTGCTTATCGCTTGTGATTATAACTATAGATTTTGAAAAAGGGTAATTTTTTTATTGATATATCTATTAAACTTTATAATCAAACATGAAGAGGTTCTTCTCAGATATTTGTTTGGTCCAAGTCTAAGATATACATTTTCTTGGGTCAATTATTGTCTAAATATGACATTGTCAAAGTCCCCTCCCATTATACTTAATTAAAAATTATTATTTACCTTTTTTTTTTTTTTTTTTTTGTTTTTTTTTTTTTTTTTTTTCTAATTGTAGTAATCTTTCATTATTTTGTCTATCCTCTTTTTTCTTTTTATTATATTATCTATATATCTAAGTTTTTATTAAATTAGTTACCTTCCATATAATATTTTAAATCATTTCTTACTCATATTGTAGATATGTTTCCTCTTAATAGAATAGATTCGAAGATTGTTAATAAGGAGGAATTTCCCAAATAATGCATTTATACTTACATTATTCTAATATTTGTGCACATACATGCTAAATTAAATTTGTATCCATCCGTGTTTCTGTTTACGGGTCTGGTAGAATCCGCGTCTTACTTTCATTCATCCCCAACTTTCACTGACTTGTCTCTTCAGTCCCATGCGTTTCTTGCAGAAGGGTGTTCGGGGTATAACAATCTTATTCGCTGCAAGAAACAATCAGAATCATAATTTTTTTCATTAGTCTATAATTATTTGTTAATAATAAAGAAAGTACAAATTTCTTTCTACATTATATATGTACAAATTTCTTGATCATTTAACTCTTTGATCCACTCTGCAAACTAATGAATTTTGAGACCCCCAACAAGCACTATCTTAGATTCAGTCTGTTTTTAAATACAAGGAATTTTTAATCAAAAGAGCTAGACAAACATCTCAACAGTATCTATTAACAAACACAATTTGCGTATTAATTATAGAAATTAATAACTGGTATTATAAATATATTTTGGGACATATATATTTATTGAGATAGGGTGAATGGAAAATTCTAAGTCGGAAAAGGCCGTAGAAAGGTTTAAAGAAAAAAAAAAAAAAAAAAAAAAAAAAAAAAAAAAGTGGAACTAAGGAAAAAAAATATTCTTAGACATTAGCTTGTATTCACAAATCGAATGATGCAAGCATAATTTTCACAGCCCCGCCCCCAAAAAAAACCGCATATCAACTGTTGAAATACACAAAATGATGGGTTAGGCTTGGGGAAGTTTTTACTTAATAAAATAAAAATCCAAATTGGCCCCCCCCCCTTAAGTAAAAATTCCAAATCGCTAAGGCCTTAAAAATAACAACCAATAGGACAAAACTAATAAAAAGCTTTAATAAAAGTGATAAAATGCTTCAATAAGAAGAGTTGCTTTTACTAATATCTAGTAGAGTTCGGTGAGATTTTGGCGGAACGGACAATTTGTGAACATTGGTTCATTTGAACCTTCCGCATTGTTTCTACATACCGTACATAAACTGGATCGAATTGACTTCGCCTGAAATTTGACCAAAACAATAATCACTATACAAATACCTTTGTTACAGTCAATATTCACTTATGTTTCTTTCCTTTTCTGTTGTGAAACAAGTCATGCTCTAACGAAAAAGTATTGCAATTTTCTAGAACAATACAACACAATGTTATATTCTTTAGTTTTTTTTTTTTTTTTTTAAAATTCAAAACGGTATTTCTTATAAATTCATCTTCTGAAAAAATTCATCATATTGTTGTCTTTTTATCACAATAGTTCTTTGCCCTTTGATTGTTTAAACTAGTATGAATTTATAACAAAAATGTGGCTATTCCACCCAG
Organism: Doryteuthis pealeii; assembly: GCA_023376005.1. Classification (NCBI taxonomy): domain Eukaryota; kingdom Metazoa; phylum Mollusca; class Cephalopoda; order Myopsida; family Loliginidae; genus Doryteuthis; species Doryteuthis pealeii. The sequence goes on along the minus strand of CM042159.1, from coordinate 80,038,862 downwards.
AATATCAGCCTGAATTAAGTATCCATATACTGGGAGTTTCAGCACTTTTGACAATGGATAATGGCTTTATCATATCAGCCATATAAAATCTATAGCTGAATAATAATGATCTTCATTGAACAAAAGAGTAATTGCAACAGAGCCAGTCTAGTTGTTTTAAAGGTACACAACTAGATATCAATGTTATACAAAATTAATAATATTCAAAAGATAAAATTTTAATGTAAATCTTTATTATATGGCATGACTTTGAATAGATATTCTTTATAATATAAATAATACTTCTCAAAAGCTTTTATTAATATTAATAATTAACATTTGTAGAAGTATTACAAGTTGGTATACTTTAAAATTTGTGTTCTCAGTTTTTTATTTTGTAATTTAGATAAACCCTCATTCTCCTGTCATGTGCAAATCTCTGCTTTTAAAACTGGATGTTTAATATTTAGAAATATGAGGTTATTTGGATATAAATATTGTCCGTAGAAATATCAATGTCCTAAATTGTTTTAAATTTACATTAAATATCAATTGTGGTTGGTTATAAAGATAATGATAAAGTGCAATTAAGATAAATATAATACTTATTTTATAGAGGTTTGAAGTAACAGGAATACCAAGAATTTTTTTAGGATTGTACATAATGTGTACATCATCCATTCAAAAACGAAGCCTCATTGTATTAATTACAAACTACTATGAAATTTCCAATATTTTTGGGAAAATGAATCGCTAATACATCAAATTGTAAAGTGATTAATCTTCCTTGCAAAATAATTATTTAAGAACCTTCTGAAATAGAAAGACTATAAATATGGTTATAGCAAGGAATGAATAATATTAAGAGTTGTATTTGATTTAGAAAACTTTAAATCCTATAACTTTCAAGTTATTAATAAAATTTACTACTAAAGTAAATATATTTATTTATTATTATCCAACATCTTAAAAAGACAATTTTTCCCCCAGGTGTTAAATACAAAGACAATTACTTTATTGGTAAACTGAATGGGGGTAGGAATAACTTCAAAATTATATAACAATAATAATACTTAAAATAAGTTCATCTAATTTATTGCGCACACACACTTGATTCAAGCTGAGCGTTATACTACATACAAACTATGAAGAAAAATTAAACATCTAACCTGTAGAACTATGTTCTAATCTCTCATTGATACGTAGTCAAATCAATAGGATACTTCTATGACTTTAGCATATAGTGGAAAAGCTTTCAGATCTACGGGTCAGGAAAGGTTCTGCAATGGAGTGAGCCATAAGTACTCAGCCTTTAATTTTCGTCACACCCACTAACACACCATTTTGGCGCATTCACATTCTTTGGGAATATACATGAGATTTCTTCCCCTGCAGTTACTCTCCACCCACCTCCAATCCCCTGTTGAACACCTGCAGAAGAGAAAAAAACAAAAAAAAGAAAAAAAATAGAAGGCTAGTAATTATAAAATAAGAAAATGAGTAAAAAACAAAAAAAAACAGCATTAACAAAATATCACATACTTGTTCCAACTTAATTCGAACAAAACATTGGAGGTTTGGGGGGGGGTCTTATTTTTAATCTTAAAACAATCTTCATAATGATTTTTCATTAGTAGTATATGGCATGAATATTTATGATGCTCTTGTGATTTTACAAAACAATATATATATTTTTATTCAACTATCCAATGTACTGTACTTTTGAATTGTTTAACTTAGGGTAAAAAAAAAAGAAATCAGTATTCAATATACTTATAGAGTACAGAAGTTTCAGCCATAATCATACATATTTGATGAACCCTCAAAGAGAGAATAAACTGAATTGAAAAAAAAAAAGAAAGAAAGTAAACCCATTTGATAAACAAATGAAAAAGGATTTGCTTAAAAATTTCAATACATTGTATCAAAGAACATTGTTAATTATAAGAAAAGAGGACAGCAACCATTATGACAAATAAGTAAATGGTTTAAGATAAAAAATTATGTTGAAAATATTTAGAAAATGAACCATTTTTATCTGAATATTAAGTTGCTCAAGTCAAAATAATTATTGAAATATTCGAAATTTTTAAAAAAAACCTACAAAATGGTCGAAAGGGAGCTTACATAATGCACAAATATTATGTGAATTTTATTTTAAATTACCAACAATAACTTACGAGCTCTCATCTATTTGTTCCAATCCCCAAAGGACTGCAATTTTTCCGTTTTAAACCATTATCTCCAGCTAGGGAAAGAAAAGAAAAAATTATGTGTTACATCTTTAAAAAAAACAACACAAATCAATTTTCCTTACATTTTAAACATTAATTAGAAATCTAAATCTAATGAATAGGTATTTGTTTACTTCCTGTTACTGTTTTTTTACATCTTGAGAAAACTTAAAACTGATTTAAATCTTTATGCGCCTAAGTATTTAGGGTAATAATTATTGTAACCTCATCAGCAGTAAACAACATAAGTGTAAGAGCCTAGGGGAAGACCATAATATGCTTTTAAAGGGTTGTATTCACAGAATGAAAATTATAAATTTAAATAGGAATGTAAAGACTGGAAGAACTTATACCTGTTCTTGTTTCCTAAATTTATAAGAAACAAACAATTTAAAAATCTTTCAAAGCAAATAACATCTTAGCAAAGTAGATAAAAAATCATAATTTTACTGAACATGTTGAAGCACTGGTACATGCTATCTGGAAACTCTGGTTGAATGGTTCCTGAGATTCAATGCATCCCATCCCACATATCATCTATCATTGAGCGGAACTTGTGTCTAACAACAAAGAAGGAAATTAATAAAGCTTCAAAACCGTTTTTCCAAAACTATTCATAAAAATAACATCACTTATACCACATTGTCTTAACTTTTTTGTTTTTTAATAAATTTTTTTATATATATATATATTATAAAATTATGATTTAGCTTGTTGAAAGAAAGATATGATTTATTGTTAACAGTTTGTACGCTGTTTTAGACTCAGTAGGAGAACCTAATGGAGATCATTATGAGAATTGTCTACTTAGATCTCAATTCTTAGCACTCTGTTGTGAAGTACTTTATTGTTAGTGAAAACCTTTATGTGGATGTACTAGTATATCAAATCTACATCGTTTAAATAAAAAGTATTTGATATTACCCTATATAAACAATTCAATTTATCTAATCCAGGGAAAAGTGATAAAAAACATACTCAAATGTAGATAAAAATGAACAAAATAATCAACAGATAGAAAAGTTCTGTTTTTGTTTAGTTTATAATGGAGTGCAAAAACCTTTCAGACATAATTCTTAATTCAATAACAATACATTCTATGTTACATGAATAGAAAAAATGATTAAAACTAGTTGGAATTTTTATACTTTTACAAAAGGAATCCTCACCTATTCCATTTATTTCATCGGCATTGTCATAGGTCTGCTTGAGAACCAGGAAATCTATAACATCTGCATGTCATGGTAATCTGCAAAAATTGAATAGGAAAAAAAACAAACTTAAAAACCAAAAAAACATCTGGAAAATGTTGAAAAAAAAAAAAAATTAAGACCAAGTATGAGGATTTACTAGCTAGTACTAACTTTTAGGAAGAAAGCTTTGGTCTCAAATGAAAAACTGAGTAAATAATAAATCACTTAGAAGTATTACTGGATAAATTAATATTCTAATAAGCAAGCCAATAAATGTTTAAATCTTTAAAAGATTAAAATGGGTTTAAAGTTGGATTTTATATCACTTAAAAACATTTTAATATTTTGCTTAGTAATCTCAGAACTACTGTCAGTCAGCTAACTAATTTATAGACCTCATTAGAGCCAGAGTTGAAGCATTGTAAATAGTTTGTGAGTATTTATTGTTATTTAGAAAATGCCTAAATATGACAATATTTAGTTTATTAATAGCCAAAGATATGAAAGATTATTGTTTCTAGTTTTAAGATTCAATTTCTTAAATCAAAGTAGCTAAGTATAAATTTCAAATAATAAAATTAAGGAATAGAGTATCATATTACACAGCCTATAAAGGTGCAAGAGTTGATAAGAGTTTTTTTTTTTTTTTAATTCTAAAAACTCCTTATCTTCCTATCTACCTAGTGCACTAGCTAGCAAATACTAAATAGATGTTCACATTTTTAAGGTTGATCATCTATTTAAGTTTTTGTATCAAGGTTTTTATAAAATATCTGGTCAATAATTTAAAAAATGCATAAATACTGAACCACAGAAAAATAATTAACAACCAATATATTTAAGATTTGATTTAAAGTTAGAAGACACTTTATGCACAACATGTTGTCTAGGTTGGTAAATCAATTATTAAAAAGTTAAACTTACTTGATACTGAAAGAAGCCTTCCTTAGCAACGTCCAGTTTCTGGTCAATAAAATGCAAAAGTTTCAGGCCAACAATCGAGGGTGGGCGGATTTCAATACTATTAAATGCCTAACCATTCTCATTAGTTCTTGCCCTCCTAAAAGAATAGAACAACAAAAAAAAAACAAGGGCATTTCAGACTTAATAGACTACAGTTAATAATGTCAATATTGAAATTAAAAAGGCTATTTTGATGTTTAAAGAAAAGATCAGCTTGTATTAGAAAACATGAGATAATGAGAATATCTGCTAAAAGAATTTCTATGGCAGACATGACAACAGTAATTTATTCCACATATTATCAATAATTTTCTAGAATAATTTGTTGCCCTAGGTTTTCACAAGTAATAATTTCAAATAGAAATTTAAAGGAGTTAAAAAAAAAATAATAGAAATAGAAAAAAAAGAGCAGGGGTGTAAAATAACTTCTGTCTTATTTGAATTTATTTTAAACGTAGGAGTAGCAAGTAATCTAAGAAAAAAATCATTGACAATTCACATCTATCAAATAAAAAATATTTAGTACCATTTCAAATTGCTAACATTGCCTCTGTCTATATATCTATAAACCCAATTTCCTTAATATATAAAAGAAATCTGCTTACCCTGAGATTAGAATTTATGCCATGGTTGAATTTTTGTAAGGATAACATTATAAACATGTTCTTTTGACAGCATGCACATACTGCTCATGTCCTTGGGCGGTAAGTAAATAACTCTCACCCACTGGGTACATATGGGCTTTACGTGGTAAACATCAGTCAGCCACTTTGGGGAAGAAATCTTCAGGAATTTCATCATTGTCATCTTCTCATTTTCTCACATCACTACTGTCTTCTCTGTCCTCTTCTGTAGAAGAAATAATAATAAAAATATTTATTGAGAAGTTAAAAAAAAGAGATTTCTTTTGATAAGAATCCTGCTTATTAAGACTTATGAAAGCAACCAATCTTTTGCCATGTCTAGATGGCATCTGTAAATATTTTGACAAAGAAAAACTTGCTGCACATTAGTCTTATATATGAGCAATTAAAATATATAACAACAAGATAATACTTTTGTTGTTTCTTTACAAATTGTAATAAAAATAAGTGTCTTTCATTATTAATTTTTAAATTATTTTCCTTCATCTTATTTTGTACCTCTTTAACACAACTCCAAGTATTTTTATATGTTTACTCTATTGATTAGTCAACAACAGTATAAAGAATAAACTTCTGATAGGATTTGAACTTCCATCTTTTTTTTAGGGAGTGGCTGTCATATAAGACAATCCATTAAGATTAGTCTACAATTAGAAACCAGTAAGCATCATTAAGCTATCATTCAAATTTAACCAAGACAGCTACATTTTTATTTGATTCACTTCACACCATATTGTTTGGTTAAAATCAATTTATCCAATAAATCTTAAATAACTGAATTTTTCCGAATGAAACATTATCACAACTAACTAGAACAACAAGAGGGATGAAATAAAAAAAATAATCCAAAGTTTAGTAGAGTGACAATGCTTTATTGGAGAATCTAGACAAGTTGAACTAAGAGCATATTGTACACATTCCAAAAGAATGGGGATTTAATATACAGAATATAGGTGTGGATGGAAATATATGAAACTGAATTTAAATTTAACTGAAAACATGTGTACAGCTGAACAACTTATATAAGAAGACATTTTTTGAACAACAATTTTTGGCAAAATACAAAGATTCTGTAAATTAGAATTCTCTAATACAAACAGCCTAACCCATATTCAACCTTTTCTGTTTCCTAAACTGAATATTTCATCTTGTGATTAAGATGTGGAAAACTTTAAAAAAGAAACATGATGCACAGTTCATGACATATCAAAAAGGAATTTTGCAGATGCTTTGACCAATGAAACACTTTGTAAGAATAAAGTGTTGAAGCCAAGGGAGCTTTTTTTTTTTTTTTAATTTTTAATAACCTTCTCCTTCATTTGTATTTGCCTTGGTAAATGTTGCTTCAGTCTAGATACTTTTTGAATATTCTTGTATAGGTTTGACTCGAGCTTAACTATTTAATGAAACAGTGATAAATGTTAATCCATTGAACTGTTTATGATAAAACCCAATTTGTTGATTACACTTAGATAAAATTTGAATTCAATAATAATATTTAAGTATTCATAATTCAGGTGTCCAACAGCTGAATAGTAAATCATATTATTACAATATATAAAAATATATTCATTCATGCATAATTCACATACACTATTTCCTGTTCACTTAAATGTATCATGCTGAAACCTATAAAATCAACAAACTAGAACTGCCTGATTCAAAACAATTAGATGTAATGAGGACAAGGAGCACTTAAAAGTTGTGCATGATAAAAAGATTTGATTTCCACGCGCATTACTTTTAAAAACTTCAGTGTAATATTTGAAGGAGTCCAATTAATATTTTTTCCATTAAATTTTTTTCTAATCTGAAAGTTTATTAAAAAAAAAAAAAAAAAAAAAAAATGCATATTCAGCTAATTCAGATATGACTCTTTCAAAAGACAGATATAAAATAAAACACCTATCTAACAATGACTTAAATATTAAGTTTTCTTAAACAAAATAAATCGTCATTTTTTAACAAAAAGATGAAAATTTATGAAGTGAAAAAAAATAAGATCTATTATCTTTAAAAAAGAAAAAAAAAAAAAACAAACAAAATTATTTTGTATAAGAAAATAAATATTAAGTCAACATCAGATGATATTATAAAAATATCCTTTGATAGAATCTTGTTCCATCAAAACACACATCACACACACACACAGGACATTTTCTAGTTCTAAAAAAAAAAAAAAATTAAATAGAAATTTTTAGCCATTAATTGATTGTGTTCCTGTCAAATAATTTCCTTTTCCAATTATCAAATAAGTTTTAGAATTGACAGATTTTTAAAAAGTTTCATAATTCAAATTTTTATACAGAACTTTACTTTTCAAAATAAGTTGTTTTGAATTCTAAAACAAATAATTGCAAAATAATTACAAAATATTCTAAATCAATAGTATTCTATTCTCACATAAGGCTGGTTTAGCTCAGTCGGTAGAGCGTACAGCTAGAAACAAGGTCCTGGTTTGATACCGGCCCTCGCCAACCCAGAGTAAGAGTAGCACAGGGATCTGTGCGGTAAAGTGAGAGCTGATGGTAGGTTGGCGTCTCACCTCAGATGCAAAATAATCACTTTGGTCTAGTGCAAGTGAAAAGGGGGATAGATTCCCCTCGCTGCTGGCTGATACCCACATTAGGATGCCCGATGACTTTACTTTTACTTATTTCACATAATGAAGCCAGATTATGAAATCAGAATCCATTAAACTATTAAAAACTAACAAAATGACAGAGCTACATAAAATCTTATTATAAAACCAATTGTAATTCTTAGACTGACCTTTTCCCTTTGCCTTTTTTTTTGAGCAGGTTTCTCTTTGGTTTGTGTACTCCTTAACCAGATCACTGCCATCATCGTCCTCTGAGAGTGGGAACTCTTTTCTTCTTTTTTTGTTTTCCGCTGGATCGTTTGGGGTTGCAAATTGATCCCTGGTCACCCATCCAATCTGAATACTCACTAGATTCACTAAAAATAAATATGAAAATCCTCACGTAAAACCATGGCTAAGCCAGCTAACCAGAATGAATATTTCATTAGGTAAGTCACTTTGAGAGACTAATTAATGTCCAAATTTTAAAATTTCAAATATCATTATATGCTAAATAGATGGAAAAATTCTGAAGTATCATTCATATTTTTTAAATAACCATATGCTACGTTTATTGCTTACTTAGAACTTTTCACTATTGTGAAGAACAATTTCTATTATTTAGCATTTATAAACAGTTTTACCTTTCTAAGATTTGTCATCTAGATAATGGAAGAATAAATGAATTAAACAAGTGTAAAGCAAAAATTAAAATATAAAGCCAATAATTATTTCATGAACATAAAAGAAAAACAAACCTGTTGATTGTATGTTGTTGCTATAAAATTAGGTGAAGAAAATCAAGTGCAGAATCCCCACTTTAAAACTATGAAAACCAAATTTACTATAACAAGAAAATTTCATTTTCCTTTATAATCATTTCAATCATGATTATCAGTAACATACTTTAAGTTAAGATAAAGTTATTAACCCAGAAGAAAAATGAAAGAGTAATTAAAAAAGAAAAAAAACATATAAAAAAAATGTACCTATTACTGTCATCCCATAATTCAGTCCCTGAACTGCTGCCATCCTCCTGTTTAAAATAGAAAGTAGAGAAAATGAAAAATGTATTATTACATCTGACATTCAGTATTCCTGTACCATAAGACAGATTAAGAAATTCAGGACAATTCTTTGTTGCTAATAAAATCATTTAACATTTAAATGAATTATGTCAAACAAAAAAAAGAAAAAGAAAAAAAAATTTTAATGTAGACTTAGAATCTTAAAAGATGGATTATATAAATAAAGTTACTACAGACAATTACTTTAAAAATGATTTAAGACCAAATTACTTTTCATAAAAAGTTTAAAAAAATACAGAAGTGTAGAAATGAAGCACTTAAGTCTTTTTAAAGATGTCCTATATTATATCTGGTAATATTTTTCAATGTACCTCCTAAATCATATCCTTTTGATCTTTCCATACATAAACCTACAAATTATATTTTCAACTAAAAAAATTAATGAATAAATTCAAGTCTTGCAAAGACAACTACATTTGATGTGCACATGCATAATAAAAAAACAAACACAGAACACAAAAATACCTATTTCCAATCATTGTGCATTGCTTGAGACGGTTTAGAAATTACAAACTTAATTTTTGGTATAAGCTTTAAATATCATTCTAATATTCATAATTTAAATAATTTAAGTAAACTACTGCTGTGAAGTTTTTATAATAGAAACTGAAAAAATAATTTAAGTACAAAAAGTCAAAAATTGTTAAAATTTAAAAATAAAATGTATCATTGAAAATACTAAGAGAATTATACCTTAAAATCCATTATCAAAAATGAAAATATCACCTGAAATCAAGTTCTAATTCACAGCTATCAAACCTAACTTTATCCTCCATAATTAATTAAATGTGCAGTTATTTTTTGTAATTGTAAAGAGAAAAGAAATTTCCTAGTAAACACATATTTAGGTAGCATAACCAGGGCATTTGGTGATGAAGAAATGAATCTTGGTTAGTTTCACAAAATTGAAAATGCTGGAGCAAACTATTAGAATGCTTTTTTGTTTGGAGGAGGAAGAGGAGATAGAGGCTACACTATCAGTACGGTTGTAAGATGAATAGTTAAAAAGGAGAAGTCAATGATTGATGATAAATTTAAAAACAATGACAACAACAACAAAAGCTACAATCAAGAGAGAGTAGAGAGGAGAGAGAGAGAGAGGAAAGGAAGGAAAAAAATTGATGGAGCTAAACTCAACAGGGAAAAATTTTAACTTACATCAAACAGATAGATTTGAAAATCTATGGAAAAAAAACAAAACAAAAAAAGCAAGGGTGAATAACACAAGGACGAGGGGACAAGGTCAAAAAAATGTTTTTTTAAATAAAATATGGGGCTTTAATGGACTCCCAAAAACTGTTTTTGTGTGGTGCTAGTTTGCCTTATTTTTAGGTATAATTTGAGTAGATGGATTTAAGATAAATTCACATTCAATATCAATCAATTGTTTTTACTAATCATTAAACTTTAAAACTATTTAGTCTAATTAAAAATTACTTTATCTTTGTTAAAAGCCCCCATTTAAAAAAAAAAAAAATCAGTAATGTATTCCTTTCAATAATAATAATAATAATAAAGACAGTAAAAGTCTTTTCCTAAATACTTAGACAATTTTCAACTGAATCATTTACTCTTTATCAGGAAAATCTAGTTAGTTTCTAAAACTTTATATTTAATTTGTTCTGATACCAATGATCAAAAAACTAAAATAATTAAAGTAAGAAGTTTTTAAGGAATACATCTATATCCAATATTTCTAAATAAAAATCTAAATTGTGTAGGAGTCCATAACATTTTACTTTATGGCATTGTATTTTGTTACATTTATCTAATACAATTTATCAACTGCTTAGATTCATGTAACACAGATATACAAGACATCTGGATTTAACCCATTAACTGTGGATGATGGAAAGTCATTGCAGTTCTATGGCTCAACTTCAAATGACAAATTTCTATTTTATGTGATTGGTGGCAACTCAGTTTTATCTGTGTGCCAAGGCATTAAATTAAGCATTTCTTCCAAGCAATCAGTGCTCAGAAGCTAATTAGTCAGAGAGAATCATTTAAATTTTTTCGCTTCTCTGAAAATAGTGAAGCAGATTATTATTGATGAAGAGCTTTATGAATATCATTGTGAAAGTGATCAATCGAGCCTACATTTATCTGGCAAGAATTTACAATTGATGATTTCTGATAAAAACAAAAAATACACCAAGTATTCACTTTGAAACTTCATTTGCATATAGTAATAAATTTAGTGATGTTAAGTTTCTGAAATAAAAGATGACATTATGAAGAGTCTCTGAAATAATCCAAAAATGTTGATAATGTATCATGTGTTATTGAGAAATGAATACATACACAATGATTTATCATGTATCACCTTGTTATATTTCATCAACCTGGAAAGTAATTTCCAGATAAAAATACACAATACTAATCTATTCTATTTGGTTGAGATTCAACAATCACATTCTAATATGACTGCTATCATAATATTCTGTGCAAATAGTATTATATTAAAAAAATTTTTAAACTAACATAAAGAAACAATAATTGACACTTATGCATACTTCGACATACTGAAATTCTTGGAATATCCAAATAAGCCTATCAAGCTCATATCACCATTATACCATGATGATAGCACCCCCATGTATCACAGTTTCATTTATGCTGTCATTTTAAGGAATAATATTACATGATAACCCAGGTATTAAATACTAAGTGCATTTGTCTGTTTGTTTGTTATTCAATAAATTTTCTGTTTGGCCAGGGAGTATAAATGGTTGGCAGTTAATGGGTTAAGTTACCACCATATTTAGAAAATGGCTGCTGACACAGTTAATGGTTAAAAATGATAGTGACAAAAAGAGAAAAAAAAAATGACTTAGAGAATAATAAATGAGACCTTTTTCTTTAAACAAGAAATTTAATCCTTTTTAAAGCTCTTTCAGAGATGGTGAATTAAAACAATGATGGTAAGTTAATTTTTGTCAGCTTAAAAGTCTGATATGAGAAAAGTATTTAAAAATTTTTCTGTGAGCCTGTACTTTGTCCATTTGATCTAAGGGTACATGTCATTAGGATCTAACCAATATTGGCATGTTGGGATAGAATGCATATGAATTTAGCTGAAGAGGGAATCTTAGAGTTAATTCATTAAGACTATTTGTTAAGAAACACAAGGAGCCAAATTTCAATCTAACCTGCAAAATTACCTTACATAAATATCAAAACCGGTTGGGGGAATTTATTAGTTTGGAAAAAAAAAAAAATTTTTTTTTAGGTTTTCCAATTTTGGAAGAGTTTACTAAAAAAAGAAGAAAAATGCCATCCAGACCAACCCCTATTAATATAAATCCTTGGTAGACATGGGCCCAGAATAAAATTATTTGTGGAGATAAAATGAGACTAGTTTTGTTTTGTTTTAACATCTTAGTATAGGTTTTGGACCTCAACAATAAAATTAATTAGTCCGATTAAAAGCGTGGTAAAGGTAACCTGTAGCCAAACTTTTTTTGACATTATTTTCTGATGCAGTATTATCAGAAAAATAAGGTCTAAAAATATTCAGCTACAGAATCCTTACCTACTTTTAACCTGGACTAAATCCATATCAAATGCCTATACTTTTAAGAAAGTAATGTCAAATGCAGGAGTTTTCTTTCAGTTTTAACTTGATCTGTAATCTCAGCCCTTAAACAATTTCACTATTCCACTAGTTTGAGAATTCACATCCTAGATCTTGAAATCATCATGCATGTGAAGGATTTCTAAAGATCTGAGATGATAAACAAGTCACTGTTCTTCATTGAGAATCTCAGTCCTAAAAAATTTTACACTTTTTATGATGTCCTCCATTTTGTTAAATTTCTTGTTTTTTATTCATTTGTTTATTTTTATTTTTTAGACTGATACAACCAACGTCAACAATTATATGAGCACACGTCGAGCAACTAATTATACTTATCGCACACGTTCTAATAACAATGAAGAAACAACTTGTAATCGACTTGCAGCTAGAGCATTGTATGACACTGAAGAAGTAAGTGAATTTAACATATACTTTTATTTTTTTGAATTTTTATTTCATTTCAAAATAGATCTTTAGAAATCCTTTAAGTGTAGTTTTATAATGAAATAGAAATTAACAAAAGAAATCATCTTTAAATTGCATTTTCAAAACAAATCATTAACTTATAGACTAGATTTCAAGATGTATTCTATATCAGTTCTGATGTGAATTCTCAGACCTTCAAATGATGTCTAGGCCCAACATATGGAATAGTGAAATTGTTTAAGGGCTGAGATTACAGATCAAGTTAAAACTGAAAGAAAACTCCTGCATCTTGACATTACTTTCTTAAAAGTATAGGCATTTGATATGGATTTAGTCCAGGTTAAAAGTACGGTAAGGATAATCTGTAGCTGAATATTTTTAGACCTTATTTTTCTGATAATACCTGCATCAGAAAAATAATGTCAAAAAAAAGTTTGGCTACAGGTTACCTTTACCACGCTTTTAATCGGGACTAATTAATCTTCTATTGTTGAGGTCCAAAACCTATACTAAGATGTTAAAACAAAACTAGTCTCATTTTATCTCCACAAATAATTTTATTCTGGGCCCATGTCTACCAAGGATTTATATTAATAGGGGTTGGTCTGGATGGCATTTTTTCTTCTTTTTTTAGTAAACTCTTCCAAAATTGGAAAACCTAAAAAAAAATTTTTTTTTTTTTCCAAACTAATAAAATTCCCCCCCAACCGGTTTTTGATATTTATGTAAGGTAATTTTTGCAGGTTAGATTGAAATTTGGCTCCTCGTGTTTCTTAAACAAATAGTCTTAATGAATTTAACTCTAAGATTCCCTCTTCAGCTAAATTACATCATGCCATCTATCCCCACACCATGCCAATATTGGTTAGATCCTAATGACATGTACCCTTAGATCAAATGGACAAACTACAGGCTCACAGAAAATTTTTTTTAAATACTTTTCTCATATCAGACTTTTAAGCTGACAAAAATTAACTTACCATCATTGTTTTAATTCACCATCTCTGAAATGAGCTTTAAAAAATGGATTAAATTTCTTGTTTAAAGAAAAAGGTCTCATTTATTATTCTCTAAGTCATTTTTTTTTTCTCTTTTTGTCACTATCATTTTTAACCCATTAACTGTGGCTCAGCAGCCATTTTCTAAATATGGTGGTAACTTTAACCCATTAACTGCCAACCATTTATACTCCCTGGCCAAACAGAAAATTTATTGAATAACAAACAAACAGACAAATGCACTTAGTATAATAATACCTGGGTTATCATGTAGATATATTCCTTAAAATGACAGCATTAAATGAAACTGTGATACATGGGGGTGCTATCATCATGGTATAAATGGTGATATGAGCTTGATAGGCTTATTTGGATATTCCAAGAATTTCAGTATGTCGAAGTATGCATAAGTGTCAATTATTGTTTCTTATGTTAGTTTAAAAATTTTTTTAATATAATACTATTTGCACAGAATATTATGATAGCAGTCATATTAGAATGTGATTGTTGAATCTCAACCAAATAGAATAGATTAGTATTGTGTATTTTTATCTGGAAATTACTTTCCAGGGTTGATGAAATATAACAAGGTGATACATGATAAATCATTGTGTATGTATTCATTCTCATACACATGATACATTATCAACATTTTTGGATTATTTCAGAGACTCTTCATAATGTCATCTTTTATTTCAGAAACTTAACATCACTAAATTTATTACTATATGCAAATGAAGTTTCAAAGTGAATACTTGGTGTATTTGTTTGTTTTTATCAGAAATCATCAATTGTAAATTCTTGCCAGATAAATGTAGGCTCGATTGATCCCTTTCACAATGATATTCATAAAGCTCTTCATCAATAATAATCTGCTTCACTATTTTCAGAGAAGCGAAAAAAATTAAATGATTCTCTCTGACTAATTAGCTTCTGAGCACTGATTGCTTGGAAGAAATGCTTATTTAATGCCTTGGCACACAGATAAAACTGAGTTGCCACCAATCACAATAAAAATAGAAATTTGTCATTTGAAGTTGAGCCATAGAACTGCAATGACTTTCCATCATCCACAGTTAATGGGTTAAAATCCAGATGTCTTGTATATCTGTGTTACATGAATCTAAGCAGTTGATAAATTGTATTAGATAAATGTAACAAAATACAATGCCATAAAGTAAAATGTTATGGACTCCTACACAATTTAGATTTTTATTTAGAATATATTGGATATAGATGTATTCCTTAAAAACTTCTTACTTTAATTATTTTAGTTTTTTGATCATTGGTATTCAGAACAAATTAAATATAAAGTTTTAGAAACTAACTAGATTTTCCTGATAAAGAGTAAATGATTCAGTTGAAAAATTTGTCTAAGTATTTAGAAGACAAGACTTTTACTGTCTTTATTATTATTATTATTATTATTGAAAAGGAATACATTACTGATTTTTTTTTTAAATGGGGGCTTTTACACAAAGATAAAGTAATTTTTAATTAGACTAAAATAGTTTTAAAGTTTAATGATTAGTAAAAACAATTGATTGACTATTGAATGTGAATTTATCTTAAATCCATCTACTCAATATTATACCTAAAAATAAGGCAAACTAGCACACCAACAAAAACAAGTTTTTGGGAGTCCATTAAAGCCCCATATTTTTTATTTAAAAAAACATTTTTTTGACCTTGTCCCCTCGCTCCTTGTGTTATTCACCCTTGCTTTTTTTGTTTTGTTTTTTTTCCATAGATTTTCAAATCCTATCTGTTTGATGTAAGTTAAAATTTTTCCCTGTTGAGTTTTAGCTCCATCAATTTTTTTCCCTTCCTTTCCTCTCTCTCTCTCTCTCCTCTCACTCTCTCTTTGATTGTAGCTTTTGTTGTTGTTGTCATTGTTTTTAAATTTATCATCAATCATTGACTTCTCCTTTTTAACTATTCATCTTACAACCGTACTGATAGTGTAGCCTCTATCTCCTCTTCCTCCTCCAAATACAAAAAGCATTCTAATAGTTTGCTCCCAGCATTTTCAATTTTGTGAAACTAACCAAGATTCATTTCTTCATCACCCAAATGCCCTGGTTATGCTACCCTAAATATGTGTTGTTACTAGGAAATTTCTTTTCTCTTTACAATTACAAAAATAACTGCACATTTAATTAATTATGGAGGATAAAGTTAGGTTTGATAGCTGTGAATTAGAACTTGATTTCAGGTGATATTTTCATTTTTTGATAATGGATTTTAAGGTATAAATTCTCTTAGTAATTTTTCAATGATACATTTTATTTTTAAATTTTAACAATTTTTGACTTTTTGTACTTAAATTATTTTTTCAGTTTCTATTATAAAAACTTCACAGCAGTAGTTTACTTAAATTATTTAAATTATGAATATTTAGAATTGATAATTTAAAGCTTATACCAAAAAATTAAGTTTGTAAATTTCTAAAACCGTCTCAAGCAATGCACAATGAAATTGGAAAATAGGTATTTTTGTGTTCTGTGTTTGTTTTTTTATTATGCATGTGCACATCAAATGTAGTTGTCTTTGCAAGACTTGAATTTATTCATTAATTTTTTAGTTGAAAATATCATTTGTAGGTTTATGTATGGAAAGATCAAAAGGATATGATTTAAGGAGGTACATTGAAAAATATTACCAGATAATATAAGGACATCTTTAAAAAAGACTTAAGTGCTTCATTTCTACACTTCTGTATTTTTTAAACTTTTATGAAAAGTAATTTGGTATTAAATCATTTTT
Organism: Doryteuthis pealeii; assembly: GCA_023376005.1. NCBI lineage: Eukaryota > Metazoa > Mollusca > Cephalopoda > Myopsida > Loliginidae > Doryteuthis > Doryteuthis pealeii. Next base: position 80,022,410 of record CM042159.1, on the reverse strand, counting down.
AAAGTAATTGTCTGTAGTAACTTTATTTATATAATCCATCTTTTAAGATTCTAAGTCTACATTAAAATTTTTTTTTTTTCCTTTTTACTTTTTTGTTTGACATAATTCATTTAAATGTTAAATGATTTTATTTAGCAACAAAGAATTGTCCTGAATTTCTTAATCTGTCTTATGGTACAGGTAATACTGAATGTCAGATGTAATAATACATTTTTCAATTTTCTCTACTTTCTATTTTAAACAGGAGGATGGCAGCAGTTCAGGGACTGAATTATGGGATGACAGTAATAGGTACATTTTCTTTTATATATGTTTTTTTTTCTTTTAATTACTCTTTCATTTTTCTTCTGGGTTAATAACTTTTATCTTAAACTTAAAGTATGTTACTGATAATCATGATTGAAATGATTATAAAGGAAAATGAAATTTTCTTGTTATAGTAAATTTGGTTTTCATAGTTTTAAAGTGGGGATTCTGCCACTTGATTTTCTTCCACCTAAATATTATAGCAACAACAATACCAATCAACAGGTTTTGTTTTTCTTTTATGTTCATGAAATAATATTGGCTTTATATTTTTAATTTTTGCTTTACACGTGTTTAAATCATTTATTCTTCCATTATCTAGATGACAAAATCTAGAAAAGGTAAAACTGTTTATAAATGCTAAATAATAATTGTTCTTCACCAATAGTGAAAAGTTCTAAGTAAGCAAATAAATGTAGCATATGGTTATTTAAAAAAATATGAATGATACTTCAGAATTTTTTTCAATCTATTTAGACATATAATGATATTTGAAATTTTAAAATTTGGACATTCTAAACTTAGTCTCTCAAAGTGACTTTACCTAAATGAAATATTCATTCTGGTTAGCTGGCTTAGCCATGGTTTTACGTGAGGATTTTCATATTTATTTTTAGTGAATCTAGTGAGTATTCAGATTGGATGGGTGACCAAGGGATCAATTTGCAACCCCCCAAACGATCCCAGCGGAAAACAAAAAAAAAGAAGAAAAGAGTTCCCACATCTTCAGAGGACGATGATGGCAGTGATCTGGTTAAGGAGTACACCAAACCAAAGAGAAAACCTGCTCAAAAAAAGAAAGGCAAAGGGAAAAAGGTCAGTCTAAGAATTAACAATTGGTTTTGTAATAAGATTTTATGTAGCTCTGTTCATTTTGTTAGTTTTTAATAGTTTAATGGATTCTGATTTTCACAAATCTTGGCTTCATTATGTGAGAATAAGTAAAAGTAAAGTCATCGGGGCAGCCTAATGTGGGTATCAGCCAGACAGCGAGGGAATCTATCCCCCTTTTCACTTGCACTAGACCAAAGTGATTATTTTAGCATCTGAGGTGGAGCGCCACACCTACCATCAGCTCCTCACTTTACCGCACAGATCCCTGTGCTACTCATACTCTGGGTTGGCGAGGGCCGGTATCAAACCAGGAACCTTGTGGTTCCTAGCTGTACGCTCTACCGACTGAGCTAAACCAGCCTATGTGAGAATAGAATACCTATTTGATTTAGAAAATATTTTGTAATTATTTTGACAAATTTTATTTGTTTAGAATTCAAAACAACTTATTTTGAAAAGTAAAGTTCTGTATAAAAATTTGAATTATGAAACTTTTTAAAAATCTGTCAATTCTAAAAACTTATTTGATAATTGGAAAAGGAAATTATTTGACAGGAACACAAATCAATTAATGGCTTAAAAATTTCTATTTAATTTTTTTTTTTTAGAACTAGAAAATGTCCTGTGTGTGTGTGTGTGTGTGTTTTGATGGAACCAAGATTCTATCAAAAGGATAGATTTTTATAAAATATCATCTGATGTTGACTTAAATATTTATTCTTCTTTATACAAAATAATTTTGTTTTGTTTTTTTTTTTCTTTTTTTATTGTTTTTCTCACTTCATAAATTTTCATCTTTTTATGTTAAAAAATGGCGATTTATTTTGTTTAAGAAAACTTAAATATTTAAGTCATTGTTAGATAGGTGTTTTATTTTATAAGTCTGTCCTTTTGAAATGAGTCATATCTGAATTAGCTGAATATGCATTTTTTTTTTTTTTTTTTTTTTAATAAACTTTCAGATTAGAAAAAAAATTTAATGGAAAAATATTAATTGGACTCCTTCAATAATTACAACTGAAGTTTTTAAAAGTAATGCGCATGGAAATTCAAATCTATTTTATCATGCACACTTTTAAGTGCTCTTGTCCTCCCATTACATCTGAATTGTTTTGAATCGGGCCAGTTCTAGGTTGTTGATTTTATAGGTTTCAGCATGATACATTTAAGTGAACAGGCAAATAGTGTATGTGAATGAATGCATGAATGAATATATTTTTATATATTGTAATAAATATGATTTACTATTCAGCTGTTGGACACCTGAATTATGAATACTTAAATATTATTATTGAATTCAAATTTTATCTAAGTGTAATCAACAAATTGGGTTTTATCATAAACAGTTCAATGGATAACATTTATCACTGTTTCATTAATATAGTTAAGCTCGAGTCAAACCTATACAAGATATATTCAAAAAGTATCTAGACTGAAGCAACATTTACCAAGGCAAATAACCAATGAAGGAGAAGGTTAATTTAAAATTTAAAAAAAAAAAAGAAGCTCCCTTGGCATTCAACACATTTATTCTAACAAGTGTTTCCATTGGTCAAAGCATCTGCAAAATTCCTTTTTGATATGTCCTGAAACTGTGCCATCATGTTTCTTTTTAAAGCTTTCCACATCTTAATCACAAGATGAATATTCAGTTTAGGAAACAAGAAAAGGTTGAATATGGAGTTAGGCCTGTTTAGTATTAGAGAATTCATAATTTACAGAATCTTTGTATTTTGCCAAAAATTGTTGTTCAAAAAATGTCTTCTTATATAAGTTGTTCAGCTGTACACATGTTTTCAGTTAAATTTTCAAATTCAGTTTCAATATTTTTCCATCACACACCTCATATTCTGTATATTAAATCCCCATTCTTTTGGAATGTGTACAATATGCTCTTAGTTCAACTTGTCTAGATTCTCCAAATAAAGCATTGTCACTACTACTAAACTTTTGGATTATTTTTTTTATTCATCCTACTTTGTTGTTCTTTAGTAGTTGTGATAATGTTTCATCTGGAAAAATTCAGATTATTTAAGATTATATTGGATAAAATTGATTTTAACCAAAACAATATGGTGTGAAAGTGAAATCAAATAAAAATGTAGCTGTCTGGTTAAATTTGAATGATAGCTTAATGATGCTTACTGTTTATCTATTGTAGACTAATCTGTAATGGATTGTCTTCATATGACAGCCACTCCCCTAAAAAAAACAGATGGAAGTTCAAATCATATCAGAAGTTTATTCTTTATACTGCTTGTTGACTAATCATAGAGTAAATATAAAAATTACTTGAGAATTGTGATAAAGAGGTACAAAAATAAGATGAAGGAAAAACTAATTTAAAAAAATTAATAGTGAAGACACTTATTTTTATTATCAATTTGTAAAGAAACAACAAAAGTATTATCTTGTTTTGTTATATATTTTTATTGCTCAATATATAAGACCTAATGTGCAGCAAAAGTTTTTCTTTGTCAAAATATTTACAAGATGCCATCTAAGACATGGCAAAAAGATTGTTGCTTTTATAAAGTCATTAATAAGCAGGATACTTATTCAAAAGAAAATCTCTTTATTTTTAACTTCTCCAATAAAATATTTTTATTATTATTTCTTCTACAGAAGAGGACAGAGAAGAACAGTAGTGATGATGAGGAAAATGAAGAAGATGACAATGATGAAATTCCTGAAGATTTCTTCCCTCCAAAGTGGCTGACTGATGTTTACCCACGTAAAGCCCCATATGTACCCCAGATGGGTGATGAAGTTATTTACTTCCGCCAAGGACATGAGCAGTATGTGCATGCTGTCAAAAAGAACAATGTTTATAATGTTAATCCTTACAAAAATCAACCATGGCATAAAATTCCTAATCTCAGGGTAAGCAGATTTCTTTTATATATTAAGGAAATTGGTTTATAGATATATAAGACAGAGGCAATGTTAGCAATTTGAATGGTACTAAATATTTTTATTTTGATAGATGTGAATTGTCAAATGATTTTTTTCTTAGATACTTGCTACTCTACCTGTTAAAAATAAATTCAAATAAGACCAGAAGTTCATTTTACACCCCTGCTCTTTTTTTTTCTTTTTTCTATTATTTTTTTTTTATAACTCCTTTAATTTCTATTTGAAATTATTGACTTGTGAAAACCTAGGCAACAAATTATTCTAGAAAATTATTGATATATGTGAATAAATTCTGTTGTCATGTCTGCACAATAGAAATTCTTTTAGCAGATATTCTCATTACTCTTCATGTTTTCTAATACAAGCTGATCTTTTCTTTTAAACATCAAAATAGCCTTTTAATTTCAATATTGACATTATTAATGTAGTCTATTAAGTCTAAATGCCCTTGTTTTTTTGTTGTTTTATTTCTTTTAGGAGCAAGAACTAATGAAGATTGTTGGCATTAAGTATGAAATCCGCCCACCTCGATTGTGTTGCCTGAAACTTGCATTTATTGACCCAGAAACTGGACGTGCTAATGGAGGCTCTTTCAGTATCAAGTAAGTTTAACTTTTTTAAATAATTGACATTTACAAACCTAGACAACAAATGTTGTGCATAAAGTGTCTTCTAACTTCTTAAATCAAATCTTAATATATTGGTTGTTAATTTATTTTCTTGTTTTCAGTATTTATGCATTTTTTTAATTATTGACCAGATATCATTTATAAAAACCTTGATACAAAACTTAAATAGATTGATTCAAAACCTTAAAAAATGTGAACATTCTATTATATTTGCTAGCTAGTGCACTAGGTAGATAGGAAGATAGCAAGGAGTTTTTTAGAATTAAAAAAAAAAAAAAACTCTTATCAACTCTTGCACCTTTATAGGCTGGTAAATATGGTACTCTATTCCTTAATATTTATAATTTGAAGATTTATTACTTAAGGTACTTTGATTTAAGAAATTGAAATCTTAAAACTAGAAACAACTAATCTTTCATATCTTTAGGCTATCTAATAAACTAAATCATTTGTTCATATTTAGGCATTTATCTAAATAACAATAAATACTCACAAACTATTACAATGGCTTCAATCTCTGGCTCTATAATGAGGCTCTTAAAATTAGTAGCTGACATGACAGTAGTTCTGAGATTACTAAGCAAAATATTAAAATGTTTTTAAGTGATATAAAATCCAAACTTTAAAACCCATTTTAATCTTTTAAAGATTTAAACTAATTTATTTGGCTTGCTTATTAGAATATTAAATTTATACCAGTAATACTTCTAAGTGAATTTATTATTTACTCAGTTTATTCATTTGAGACCAAAGCTTTCTTCCTAAAAGTTTAGTACTAGTAAAATCCTCAATACTTGGTCTAATTTTTTTTTTTTTTTTTCAAACATTTCCAGATGTTTTGTTATGGTTTTTTTAAGTTTGTTTTTTTTCCTATTTAATTTTTGCAGATACCATGACATGCCAGATGTTATAGATTTCCTGGTTCTCAAGCAGACCTATGACAATGCCATGAAACATAAATGGAAATCAGGTGAGGATTCCTTTTGTAAAGTATAAAATTCACAACTAGTTTTAAATCATTTTTTCTATTCATGTAAATAGAATGTAATTGTTATTGAATTAAGAATTATGTCTGAAAGGTTTTTGCACTCCATTATAATACTAAACAAAACAGAACTTTTCTATCTGTTGATTATTTTGTTTCATTTTTATCTACATTTGAGTAATGTTTTTATCACTTTCTCCCTGGATTAGATAAAATTGAATTAGTTTATATAAGGTAATATCAAATACTTTTTATTTAAACGATGTAGATGTTGTATACTAGTACATCCACATAAAGGTTTTCACTAACAATAAAGTACTTCACAACAGAGTGCTAAGAATTGAGATCTAAGTAGACAATTCTCATAATGATCTCCATTAGGTTCTCCTGAGTCTAAACAGCAGTACAACAACTGTTACACAATAAATCATATCTCTTCTCCAACAAGCTAAATCATAATTTTATATATATATATATATAAAAATTTATTAAAAAAACAAAAAAGACAGTTAAGACAATGTGGTATTTAAGTGATGTTATTTTTATGAATAGTTTTGAAAAAAGTTTTGAAAAGTTTATTTAATTTCCTTCTTTGTTTTAGGACACAAGTTCCGCTCAATGATAGATGATATGTGGTGGATGGGATGCATTGAATCTCAGGAACCATTCCAACCAGAGTTTCCCGATAGCATGTACCAGTGCTTCAATGTTCAGTAAATATTATTTTTTTTATCTACTTTTGCTAAAGATGTTATTTGCTTTGAAAGATTTTCTAAATTGTTTGTTTCTTATAAAATTTAGGAAACAAGAACAGGTATAAATTCTTCCATTGTCTTTTAACATTCCTTATATTAAATTTATAATTTTACTTCTGTGAATAAACCCTTAAAAGCATATTATATTCTTAGCTCCTACACTTATGTATGGTTTACTGGTGATGGGTTACCATAGATTATTAACCCTAAATTTCTTAGCGGGGCATAAAGATTTAAATCTAGTTTTAAGTTTTCTCAAGATGTAAAAAAACAGTAACAGGGAAGTAACACAAATACTATTCATTAGATTTAGATTTCTAATTCATTTAAAATGTAAGGAAAATTGATTTTTGTGTTGTTTTTTTTAAAGATTGTAACACATATATTTTTTCTTTTCTTTCCTAGCTGGGATAATGGTGAAACGGAAAAATTGAGTCCTTGGGATATGGAACCAATAGATGAGAGCCGTAAGTATTTTGGTATTAAAAATACATTTCACATAATATTTGTGATTAGTAAGCTCCCTTTCGACATTTTTAGGTTTTAAAAATTTCAATATTTAATATTATTTTGACTGAGCAAACTTAATATTCAGATAAAAATGGTTACATTTTCTAAATATTCTCAACATAATTTTTTATCTTAAAACCATTTACTATTTGTCATAATGGTTGCTATCCTCTTTTCTTATAATTACAATGTTCTTTGATACAATGTATGCAAATATTTTAAGCAAATCCTTTTTCATCTTGTTTTATCAAATGGTTTACTTTCTTTCTTTTTTTTTTTTTTCAAATCAGTTATACTCTTTCTTTTGAGGGTCATCAAATTGTATGATTATGGCTGAAACTTTGTACTCTTAATATATTGAAATACTGATTCTTTTTTTTTTACCTCTAAAGTTAACAATTCAAAAGTAAGTAATGGTAGTTGAATAAAATATATATATTGTTTTGTAAAATCAAAGAGCATCATAAAATCATTCAATGCCATTACTACTAATGGAAAAATATTATGAAGATATGTTTAAAGATTAAAAATAAGACCCCCCCCCCAACACCTCCAATGTTTTGTTCGAATTTAAGTGGAACAAGTATGTTATTTTGTAATGCTGTTTTTTTTTTGTTTTTTAACTCATTTTCTATATTTTATAATTACTAGCCTTCTATGTTTTTTCTTTTTTTTGTTTTTTTCTCTTCTGCAGGTGTTCCAACAGAGGTTGGAGGTGGAGTGGAAGTAACTGCAGAGGAAAGGAAATCTCATTATATTCCCAAGAATGGTGAATGGCCAAAGAATGGTCGTGATAGTGAGTGTGACCGAATAATTAAAGGGCTGGAGTACTTAATGGCTCACTCCATTGCAGAACCTTTCCTGACCCCAGTAGATCTGAAAGCTTTTCCACTATATGCTAAAGTCATAGAATATCCTATTGATTTGACTACTATCAATGAGAGATTAGAACATAGGTTCTACAGGTAAGATGTTTACATTTTTCTTCAAGTTTGTATAGTAGTATAACGCTAGCATTTGCATCAAGTGTGTGTTCGCATAATTAGATGAACTTATTTTAAGTAATTTTATTTGTTATATAATTTTGGAGTTATTCCTACCCCCATCAGTTTTACCAATAAAGTAATTGTGCTTTGTTATTTAAACCTGGGGAAAAATTGTCTTTTGATATTGTTGGATAATAAAATAAATAATATTTTACTTTAGTATAAATTTTATTAATAACTTGAAAGTTATAGTGATTTAAAGTTTTCTAAATCAAAATAAAATCTTAATATTATTCATTCCTTGGTATAACCATGATTTATAGTCTTTCTATTTTCAAGAAGGTTCTTAAATAATTTATTTTGCAAGGAAGATTAATCACTTTACAATATTTGATGTATTAGCAGATTCACTTTTCCCAAAAATATTGGAATTTCATAAATTTGTAATAAATACATGAGGTTCGTTTTTGAATGGATGATGTACACATTATGTACAATCCTAAAAAAATTTCTTGGTATTCCCTTTGAACCTCTATAGAAATAAGTATTATATTTATTTAATTGCACTTAGTATCATTCATCTTTATAAACAAACCACAATTGTATATTTAATGTAAAATTAAAACAATTTAGGACTATTGTATTTCGTACTGGAACATATTTATATCCAAATAAACTATATTTCTAAATATTAAACATCCAGTTTTAAAATGCCAGAGAATTTGAATTGACAGGAAATGAGGGTTTAATCTAAATTACAAAAATTAAAAAACTGAGACACACATTAAAAGTATACCAACTTGTAAAAATACTTCTACAAATGTTATTATTAATATTAATAAAAGCTTTTGTAGAAGTATTATTTATATTAATAAAAGAATTCTATTTCAAAAGTATGCCATATAATAAAGATTACATTTAAAATTTTATCTTTTGAATATTATTAATTTTGTATAACATTGTATCTAGTTGTGTCCCTTTAAAACAACTGACTGGCTCTGTGCAATTCTCTTTTGTTCCAACTGAAGATCATGTTATCTAGCTATAAGTTTATATGGCTGATATGATAAAGGCATCATCCATGTAAAGTGAACTCCCAGTATATTGGGATACTAATTCAGATATTCTTGGAAGCAACCATTTTGTTATAAATTCATACTATTTAAACAATCAAAGGGCAAAGAATATTGTGATAAAAAGCAACAATATGATGAAAATTTTTCAGAAATGAATAATAAAAATACCGTTTTAGAATTTAAAAAAAAAAAAAAAAAAACTAAAGCTAATATAACATTGTGTGTATTGTTCATAGAAAATTGCAATACTTTTTCTTAAGAGCATGACTTGTTTCACAATCAGAAAGAAAGAAACATAAGTGATATTTGATGTAACAAAGATATTTTTGTATAGTGATTATTGACTTTTTCAAAATTTCAGGCGAGTCAATTCGATCCAGTTTGATGTACGGTATGTAGAAACCAATGCGGAGAGGTTCAATGAACCCAAGTCACAAATTGTCCGTTCCGCCAAAATTCTCACCGAAACTCTACTCAGGTATATCAGGTAAGCAAACTCTTCTTATTGAGCATTTTATCACTTTTATTAAAGCTTTTTAATTAGTCTTGTATTAAGCTTAGTTGATTTACTAGCCAATGAATATTAAGTACTTCCTACCTAACCCATCATTTTGTAGTCATTTCTAACAGTTTGATATGGTTTTTTTTTGGGGGGGGGGTCTGTGAAAATTATGCTTGATCATTGATTTGTTGAATAGCTAATGTCTAAGAATATTTATTTTTCCTTAGCTTCCACCTTTTTTTTTTTTTTTTTTTTTTTTTTTTTTTTTTTTTTTAAACCTTTCTACGGCTTTTCCGACCTTGAATTTCCATTCACCCTATCTCAATGAAATATATATGTCCCCAAAAATATATTTATAATACCAGTTGTTAATTTCTATAATTAATACCAATTGTTTGTTACATAAGAATACTGTTGAGATGTTTTTGTCTAGCTCTGATAAAAATTCCTTGTATTTAAAAACAGACTGAATCTAAAGACTAGTGCTTGTTGAGGGTCTCATAAATTCATTATTTGCAGAAGTGGGATCAAAAGAGTTAAATGAATTAAGAAAATTTGTGACATATTAATGGTAGAAATTTGTATTTTCTTTTTTAAAATATTTTAGACTAATGAAAAATGTTCTTTTGTTTCTGCAGCGATACAGATTGTTATGACCCCCGACCCCTTCTGGCAGAACTCTGGGGTGAAGATGACCAAGTCAGTGAAAGTGAGGATGATGAAAGTAGCAGGGATTCTACCAGCCGTAAACGAAAACAGGTATTTACAAATTTTGATTTGCTGTATGTGCAAATTTGATATGTAGTTAATGCTTATTGGAAATTCCTCTTTTTAACAATTTCGAAATCTAATTCTTTAAAGAGGAAACATAATCTACAATATGGGTAGCTGATTTACAAATTTATTGGTAACTTTTTTATAACTTGTTTCGTACCTTTAGGGCAGGGGCTGCAAACTAAAATGCAGGTTCTCATTTGAGGTAACATAAAATAATTTTTTTAGTATTATGGGAGGGGACTATGACAAGTGCTATTTAGACAATATTGTACCCAGAAAATGTATTCTTATCTGGCACCAAACAATATCTGAAGACCCTCTTATGTTTTATATAAAGTTTATAGATATTCCAAATAAAAAAAAAATTACCCTTTTTTTTCATCTTGTTTTCCAGCGTGCAAATACAGCTTCCAATAAAAGACGTCGTGCTGAAAGTCAGCCAACAGATCCAGATGCATGGAAGGAACTAACAAGGGATTTATTAGAAAGGATTTTTGAATGTGATGATTCTGAACCATTCCGAACTCCTGTGGATCCAGAAGAGTACCCTGTAAGTTTTTTTATGTAGTTTTTTGGGAGGGGGAGTATGTAGCATATTCTAAAAGTAAATCTATTTTTCTTTGTGTGTGTGAAAAGGGGAGTAAGTGAATAGTTTTCTTACCTCTGTAAAGGATGATAACATTTTTGTGTGTGTGTGTGTGTGTGTGTGTGTGTGTTGGTTTTACTGTACAGTGAAAGCATAATATTCACAAAATTGTAAAAATGATATGAACTCTGAAATGTCTACTGTAAAATACTTTTACAAAGACTTCTACAAATGAACTGGTTATTCATAATAACTGTTCTTGTCTGAAAAGCAAAAATGCTATTTCATAATTAAATAACATTTAATATTTCTTAAATGAATAAATAGTGGTATTTATTGACCTTCTAAAATATCTGCTCTTGCTCATATTTTTGCACTGACTCTATGCAAGATAACATTTAAATAAATCTTTTGTTTTACTTAATTTTCAGGATTATTTTGAAATTGTGGAAACACCCCTGGACTTTGGAACAGTGAAGACGCGCCTACAGAACGGGGAATATGACACGCCCCTTGATCTCAGTAAAGATGTACGGCTCATCTTCCAGAATTCTAAAGCTTACAACACAAATAAAAGATCAAGAGTAAGTAATGAGATTTTTATTTTGTTTTTTTTGGAAGAAAGAACTCATTAGTATAAAGGTTTTTGTTGTGTAACAGGATTGTAAGCATTTTTACATGAATAAAATACAATTCTTTTGAGGTTCATTGAATCATATGTAACAATTCATTAACAAGTGTATATTCTTACTGTATTCATTTATTGTACTGAATCCTAATCTCCACAATTGCATCCAAATATCTTCTGTCCAGCAACATCAATTTATACACAATAATTTAAAAAATAATGATATAATGATAATTTTATATTTTAAAGATTTTTTAGAGGAATCTTATTTGATTTGTATAGTAATGTTAATGAATGTTGTGTTTTCTTTGTAGATCTATGCAATGACTTTGAGATTATCAGCTATGTTTGACGAACAAATCAGAGAAATAATTAGTGACTGGAAAGCAGCACTAAAAAACAGTAGGTCTTCAACAAATTCTAGTCAGAAAAAGTAAGTATGAATTAAAACTTTTTATTTCATTTATTCTGACACTATTTTCATAAGATTTGTTTTTATATTAACCTATTCAGATTGTCTACACTTTTATAGTAGGTTTGGACATAGCAAAAAAAACATTGTATTAAAAATGTCTTTAATTGATATGTTTCAGCTTTAAGATACTAGCATTTTAAAGAGAGCAGAATAATATTTCTGCTTTAATGATTGCTCTGGTTCTGAGTTGTTAGTTTTACTCCAAAATATTTGTGATAATTGCACTTAAGTTTTCAAATAAAAAAGATGTATGCATAAATCACCTAGCAGACAAGTTTGTTTGGGGTTTTTTTTTGGTGGGGGGGGGGGTTAATTCTTAGGCACCTAACCACTAAAGTCGCAAATGTTTTATTCATAAATTAGTGTAAATCTTTATATCTTGCCTATAACTTTGAGAAGAGTGTAACATTTCAAACATTGTTCATACATCCTCCTTCATATTGCACCTTTTTCAAGGAAGACAATAGAGATGGTTCCTTTCATTCCCCCAGAAGATTTTTACTTTCCGCTGTGCCCAAAACTTTTTCTTTACTGAAGAATCAGTGTTTCTATTCCATGGACTGTCTTTTCAAATCAGGCTTATAGGGAAAAACTTATGTTAAGCTCATTTGTAAACTTTTTTACTAAAACATACTTCTCCATGCACATCACACATTCTTCTGTAAATTTTCACTTCTCAGCCAAAAGTTATTTTTATTTTATTAATTTTCGTGTGGGGGGGGGGGTTCAGCACTTAATCTCCATTTTAAAAATTCCTGCAAATTAGATATCCCGTGACTGATGAATGACATTAGTAATAATAGTATACATTGGACATCTATATTAATAATTTAACATGATGTAGACTATGTTGATGTTATAACAGGTGTAGAAACACAGACATTCACATTTATTCATATAGATTATTTCTGCAATTATTTAAGTAACTTCTACAAAAACAAGTTTTCTTCATGAAGCACTTAGAAAATATGGAATTTACTATCAATGCATTGTAAGACTGAAATGCTATCATTGCAGTATAAACATATTCTGTGATCTCAGGTCTTGTAAAATACTTTGAGGCATTGCTAGATTTTACTCAAATAATTCACTCTTGCTGAGCCAAAAATATTTATTTGGGATTTTTAAACAGTGTTTTTATTCGTTTTATTTGCTTTGCTAAAATTCTTCCTTTTCCTTTTTTTTTTTTTTTTTTTTTTTTTAGTATGAATTAAAAAATCACAGCATTTCCTTTTATTTTGAATAAGGAAATTATTCATTATAAACAAGATATTTTTTGTTATGTCTTTTATACTTAAGATTAGAGATGTGATTATTTCCTATAAGTCTAACATAAACAAAGGGGAACCGCTCTTGACTGATAAATTATTTATTTATTTATTTATTGATCTACTAGGAAAAAGACAACGGGTTTAGAGTTAGTTTAATGGGAAAATAAATAATTTATCAGTCAAGAGGGTTTCCCCTTTGTTTATATTAGACATAGTAAATAACTGATTTTGCAGTAATTAAATGAATCTTTGAGTAATTGATAAAGCTTGAACTAACAAGTAGATTAAGTTTTACTCTGTGCATATTTATTAAAGGAATTGAAGAATTCCTCAAGTTGTATGATTTTTAAAAACTTTTATTCATCTAATGTATAAAAGTTTTAACCAATATAGTATGATATTATTTTGCATGTCATTCTTAATTGTCAATATACAATTTTCTATTTAAAAAAAAACAAAACAATGTAATTGGCCTTTTTTATGGAAATTGTTGTATTAAACATTATGTTATCCTGTAAAACACAAATCATTAAAAATAATATTTTGGATAAATTGATTAATAGGAATGTATGTTGTTTAAGATAGTTGTTTACTATTTGTACTTATAAGCAATGTAAAGTTGAGTGATGAAACCAACACAGAACATTTGGTAGATTTTTAATTTTGTTTTAATCTATTTTCAGAAAAAAGACCCCCACCAAAGGTCCTGTAAAATCTGAGGCTGGTCCCTCTTGTAGAGGTCGAAATGCTGCTAGTAGTAGCAACTCAAATGGCCCCTCAACTTCTGGCTATCAGGCGCCGTCCAGTTCAGGGTCGTCCTCCTCAATTTCCACTAGCAGAAGTGGGCGAAGCACGGCAACACCGTCCAGCAGTGGCGGCAGCAGCAGTAGTAGCATTGGCAGCAGCAGACTAAATGGTCTGTCCTCATCAGCTGGGTCGGCACTCAGAAACAGTGTCTTGTCATCATCATCTTCTTCCTCCTGTTCTTCTTCCTCTTTCTCCTCTTCAGGCAGCAGTTCCAAAGGTAGTAACACAAAGTTAAACCAAAAGGCCGCTGCAGTTGCAGCAGCAGCAGCCATGTCCCAGCAAGGTTAGTTACATCTTTTCACATCTTCATCTTTAAAAGAAAATTCTGTTGTGTTACAAAATTTAGATTTCTTTTTTTTTATATGAATCTGATGATACATCAATTTTCTCTGGTTAATTTTTTTCAACAACTATTTTTTTTTTATTAACCTATTCAGATTGTCTACACTTTTATAGTAGGTTTGAACATAGCAAAAAAGCATTGAAATTAAAATACCATTAACTTTTTCTTTGGCTATATTGGTATTTTCTGCCTCTGTCATTTCTGTTGTTCTCCCAAGAAAAATCATACTTCTACACTCTACGATCTGTAAACCTAATTTGATATTCGCTTAGCACTAATGTTCTTGAGAAAGGCATAAATCCATCTCTCCCTACAATCTTATTGATGGTTGACAAAAGTGTGTTCAAGTTGAGCAAACCACTCTCCCATAACTATCTAAAAATTAAAAAGCTGTTACCACCTACTGTCAACCTTGACAGGGTAGCTGGTCAATCAATTTGTAATGCATATCTTGTATTAAATAATTAATTCCTGCTATTATGTATGAAAGATTAATAATGAAGTAGAATTCTCATTTGTAAATAATAATTCGAATAATTTTCTAGATTTTCAAATGTTGCCAATTTAGGTTAGTAAAGTTGTATTTTGTTTTATATAGTCTCCCTTTTATGAGGTTTGTCCAAAGAGAAAAGAAAAACATTTTCAAAAACATTTATTACTTTACCTTCAAATTAATGAGATTTGTCTTCTTCATCTCCACTCTTCACAGCATTTTTCCAATTCTGGAATGTGCAGATGATCTTACAGATGTATTTTCTTCTATCCATTTACCTTTCAAGGTAGATTTCAGCACTGAGAACAAAAGTCCACAGAGACGAAATCCAAAAAGTACAGTAAAGTAAATACTGTCTTCAATTGTTCAACTGTGGAGGGTGCAAAACACACACACACACACACACACACACACATTCACTCTAGGCCAATACTAATGGATTCTGTGTGATACAGTTTTTATTTTTATTTATTTATTTTTTTATATACAGAAGGTCAAGATTACTGCTACACAACATTTCAGTTATGAGTAGACTAAAACATCTTATTGAAATAGTTTTAAGTTTCGTTTATTTTTCAAAACATCTCATATATTTAAACTTGCAAACAATTTTTTGTATTGTGTATTTTAATTTATCAAGATTATCTTATTGTAGATTATCAGACATCTTGGTTAACATGAAAAGATACATTTGTTTTATTTATCAGTACAAAACAAATATTTGAGATTATAAAAGGAAAAATGATAAATAGCGTTAGATAACCAGATAAACATTGATTGGATTTTGCAAAGAATTTTTAACTATTTCATCTGAATAAGATTTTATTATTAATTTTCATAACGAGTATGCATTTGATTTTAAACAATATCCACAGAAATTATCTAATATCGATATATTACTAAAATTCTCATTGTATGTATATAACCATATCCCAGCAAAAACAGCACATCATAGCAAGACTTTTATTAGAGCAATACACTTTTCTTAAAGTTAATCTTATTTGTAACTGAATGATAATTTTGTGAGTGGTCTGCATCTGGGATGAATGTAAGTTAGTTATCCATATTCTCAATATAACAGAAATAACTATGAAATGCTAATTAGAAACTTTCACTTCCTCCTAAATATAAGCATCAGTATCATCATGGACCATTGTTACAAGAGGAAACCATGAGTCTTCTAATAAGTAAAATAATTTTTTGTAGAAGGAAAATGTCATAAATAGCCAGTTGGTTCCTGCCCCCATTGTTACACATGATTTTTTTTTTAAAAATGTGTGTGTAACTAAAATATTTTTCTTGTTGTGCATTTCCAGACATCTGCGTTACATCAAGTGGCCGAGTTGTGAAAAAGAAAACTGTGATTGAACCCTCAAGTGATGAGAGCGATGTGGAAGATGTGCATAGAGTAAGATCACATACAACAGCATCCTCCAGAGCTTCGGCAGCATCCAAGAGGCGTCGAAAAGAACTTGATGATGATGACGAGGATGATGATATCGTATCAGAGATGGAGAGAGAAATAAAAAAAAAGAAAACCAAACATAAAAAGGAGCCTTCCAAAAAGAAATCAAAGAAGAAAAAAAAGTCAGGTAATGTCTACTCCAAATACAGAAATTGTTGAACACTCGTATGTATGTTTCATAATACATATATTCTTTATAACAAAATCTCGCTTAGATTTCTTATCAAAATAAAAAGATTGGTTCAGGTATTCTAAAATTAAAAGTTTATACTGGATCTCATTTTTAATAAAGGAATTCTAAAATTGTAGAAATCTTTTTTTCTGTTTTATTTCTTTTGGTTAATAAATGGATTATACAATATCATAAGACCTTTTTAAAATCTCTAACAGTTTCAAAGTTTTTATTTATAAGAAACATTTAAAAGTACAAAATTAAATGATGACTAAAGTTTGAATATACTGAATAGGTAAAAATAATGAAAATCTATTCTTGTTTCAAAAAATGTATCCACTTATTCTTCACTCTCCCTACTCTTTAAAACTCGAAAAAAGGCATCTATATGATATGTACAATCCAAGTATTAATCCACTTTTTTATTTTTTGTTTTGTTTTTCAACTGTAACTAATTTAATATTTGATAGCATTAATGTTCTTAAGTTGAAATTATCAACAAAAAAAAACAACAACAAAAAAATCAAGGTGTAAATCTAATAGAAAATTCTGGGAATGGAGCTTTTTTTTATCTACTTTTTAATTATTAATGAAACTCCTGCTATATGTTTACTGAGATTTTCTCTCCATAATGCTAAGTAAAAATTTCAATTCTTATAAAAGGACTTTGGGCGGTTGGTAATTGTTCACAATATTAACTTGATAAAGCTACCATTTTATTTTTTAGGTTACATCAATAAAAATCATGCCAAAGAAAAATTAATTTGACATGATAATTTAATTGCACTCTTTTTGCTATTAAACATTTGGATAATCTTTGTCATAATTGAGTGTCTTATTTATAGCATTGTTTTTCTAACAAAGAAAAGCACATTTTTATTGTGGAAAAATCTATAACTGAAGTAGAATCTATACATTAAGCCTGCATAAGAGTCTGTTTTATCATGTCAACTTATTATAAACCATACAAGAAGGAAACTAATCCTCTAACTCCAACCACCTTTACTAATATTTTTTGTTTTCTTCACTTCTGTCAGATTATATCATAAATAATGGATTTAAAAAAGAAAAAGAGTTGATGAGCTTAAATTGAAAGGATCAAGGAATCCCAACTAATGATTTACTTACAATGACTATAAATTTATAGTCTATAAGAATTTAAAAATGTCTTTGAGATGCTTTCTTTATGATTACCCTGTCTCATAATAGTTGTTACATTTAGTGTGTGAAATATATACATGTAAATATAACAATTATTATGAGACAGAAATTGTTAGAACAATGAAATATACCATTTCCAGACTAAATTAATTTCTACATTCTACCTGTTTTAAGATAACTCAAATTTAAATTTGAAATGAGTATATACATACCTAAAAAAAAAAAACAATTGATATTAGATTCAATTGTAAACAAACACATGTTTAGCCGTAGTCCCTCTGCAAAAAAAAAGTCAAGTTGTAACAGTCTGGAAAAGAAAACTTGCTATGAATATTTACACACACAACTGATATTTTTTTTTACAAGTATTCCCTTATCTGGTAGATTAAACTTGAGTCTAAATTTTGATTGTTTTAGGTTTATGCAAAAACTTTTACAACTCTAAAATAATTGTTGGTATTAAACTTTATCAAGATTAGTCCACAGGTTTAAATTAGCTTTTGATGAAAGAATTAAACAAAACAACTATGTATTCTTTTAAAATCAATAGAATTATAAATAATGAATCAAATCTATTTCCAAGTTTGCTTTTGTCAAATTTGTTAACTGAGGTAATGTAACAAGTTAGATGTCTGAACATTTCCAAGTTCTGTAACTTTTGCACTTAGTATTATAAGCTAGATTTAAGCCCCAGTATTAAATGTTTAAAGTATTACTGGGGCAGCTTTATCAGGTTCTTTGAATTGGTTTAAGATGATGCCTACCTATCTTTATTTTTCAAATATTTTCTGTGTAAAAGCACAACATTCACTGTACACAAAAGCTATAAATGCACAATTGGTCAACCCTAACCATCTTTTTATAACCATGAATAAATTTTACAGGGAAAATTTCTTTTTTATATTTTAAATAATTTGTAAGAAAATTTTTACAAGCTGTTATCAATTTTTCTCAAAATATTTTCCTGATGATTCTCTAAATATAATTGTTAGTATTTGAGTTTTAACAGGAAAGATAAATAAAAATTAATTCAAATTTTCCTATTTTTCAATTAATTAAAAATGAATATACAGTAAAATTTCTTGAATTATATTTAAACATTGCCATTAATTATAATTTTTATGTCACTTGAATATTATCTTTTTTTTTTTTTTTTTTTATAGTTCTATAAATACTTATATTAAATACTTTTGATAAAGTTTCCTCTATAAATTTAATTTTCTATTCTCTTGAATAAACCTTCAATATTATTTATCTATTTTGAAATTTCCATTCAATAAATGATAAAAAAAAAAAAAATAAAGGTTAAAAGTTGGCCAATATTTGACATTTAAAACTTTTAGATTCTGAGAGTATTTTTCTTTCGTTTCTCTTTTAGACAATCATCCACCCCTGACAAATGGTCATGCCAAACCATATCGAACGCGAGCAACTACTGGATCTCTAAAACCTCGAAAGTATGACAAAGAGGAGGATTTACCTTCCCAACGTCACAAAACACGGGTTCGTCAACTTGCCCTGTCCCCATCTTCAACTTCATCATCAAGTTCCAAGAAGAGCAGCAGCACTACCAGATCAGCTTGTACCACCTCATCATTGGCATCGAGTACTTCATCAACGAGTGGCAGCTTGGCATCGTCCACTCTTTCAACTTCTTCCTCCACCACCTCGTCCAATTCTTCTTCCTCCTCATCCTCCTCTGGTTCTGATTCAGATAACAGTGGCTCTGCTACAGATAATGATCACAGGCTCCGGCGATCCAAACGTGCTGCTACCCAGCGAAGCACTAGGGCCACCCAGAACTTCTATGATACCCCAATTCCTGAACGCCGACCAAAAAGACGGCTTCGGAAAGAGGAGGACGATAGCCGTTTTGATGGGGAAAGCAGCCGGCAGTCGTCTTCCCAGTCACCAGTTATGATGACACGAAACCAGGGTAGACGAACTGTACGTTATCGGGAGGATAGTGATTTTGAATACGGTGATGGTAGTGATGACTCTAACACTTCTAATCTGTCAGAGGGTGGTATTATATCTCACAGTCGAAAGGGACGGTTAAGACGTATGGCTAAAAGAAACAGACACAATTTAGTTGGAGATTAAATTCAGGAATGAATAACAAATAAATAAAACACTCTCACACACACACACATGCACACATACAAACACAAACTTTTCCCCTCCCCTTCATTTAAAAAAAAGAATTTTTTTATTAAATATGGCTTGAAATTTGTTCATTTTTTTTTTCTTTTTCTTTTATTTTTTTTTTTCAATTTTTTTTTATTTATTTATTTATTTTATTTTATTTATTTTTTTAATTTAATATTTTTTTACACTAATGTCCTTAATACGGGCTGAAGACAAAAATTATAAAAAGGTGCCAGTTGTTGCTTTTGTGTAATAACTGAAATTTATGAAATCCAAGTGTCATAGTAAAATGCACCAAAACTGTCATTTTGGGATGCAAGGAGTTGTCTCTGCACCCTTACCTCATGCCTTTCATTTTTTTTTTTCTTCTTCCCTTCTCTTTCTATTTTCTGTTTTTCATCATTTTTTTTTTTTTTTCTACTGACCTAATGAAATTTCTAGAAATCTGAAAAATTTTCTTTTGTCACCCAACCATTGAAAAAAACAAAACAAAAATGAAATATCTTTGTTTTTCTTCATCTCCATTCTCTAACTCATGTGTTTTTTCTTAGAAAAAGGATGCTACTATGTAGGCGTCTTTTCCTGACCCTTCCCCATCCTTCAGATTTAACATTTACAAAAAAAAAAAAAAGAAAAAAAACAAGTTTGCACTCAAAAATAACTTGAAAATGTTTCTGATAAAGAATTCATTTAGAACTGCTGAAACGATGACTGTAATTAATAAGTTCCTTTTTTGTATATTTTGCAACCAATTAAAAATACCCAAAACAAATGGATTTTTTCTATTCTGGTACAAGTCCATATATTAGATCATAAAAGCAAAAAGTGTATATATATATATATATATATATATATATATATATATATATATATATATTCCTTTACTTTCAAGCTAATTTTCCATGAGTATTTTGAATCTTTTGATCAAGTGATGGTAGAAAATATGAAAATAATTGGTTTTATAATTTGATTATTTCAATGGTGCAATTTTATACAAAATTTAAACAAACCCAAAATAATACTTTTTCAATACTTTTTGTGTTTTTTGTAATTTTATATGATATTTATTTATTTTTATTAAATTCTATACTTTATCAAATTTTGTCTAAGATTTCTATATTAAAATAATCATGATTATTTTTTTTAGTTTTTAAATCCGGAAATGTTCATTTTATACTTGGTTTATCCGTGAATAAAATTAAACAAAACAAAATTCCACTTGGTTATAAAATTTTGGTACGTAATATGTAACCAAGGAATAACATTTATAACATAGGTGCAAAATAACGAGAATGGTCTATTTGCTTTTTTTGGGGGGAGGGTGAGGTTCTCTGTTATGTATGCATCATTGAAATAATTAAATTGTAACAAAATTGTTTCCAAATTTCATATAGCTTATTAATGCAATGTTGTCTACTCATTGCAAACAATTTATGGCTGTGATTTGTTTTTTGCTTTTCTTTTTTTTTTTCCTCAATAAACCAAAACATTTGCATTTAAAAACATTTTATACTCCTGAAAATGCTGCAACAAGTCCTATGAGTGGTAAATTTTATATTTGTCCAAAACTTAAGCTATAAGTTTTTATACAGTTTTGAAATAATTGTTAAGATTTACATTAGAAATTTTTCTTATTTCTATATCATCTAATAGTTGTAGATATACTTTTTTTTCCATTAATTTATTTTACTTGATTCAGCATCAGATGTGTAATTTTATTTTTTTATTTTTTATTTTTTCACTTGTAAAGAAATTAAAATAAAGCACTTGTCTATGGCTAGGGCCCTGTATCTAGTGCAGTAATAAAAGTTGTTTTTTGGATGGGTAAAAATAACAGCAGTCTAAAAATGTCCTTATTGTTTTCATCTATTTTGAGTTTTAAAAAAAAAGCTTTTGTCAAGCTTTCTTATTGAAAATAAGAAAAAAAAAACCTTGGCTATGTCTTGTAAATGATAAAATGGTTTTCTTATTTCACATACTTTTTATAGTATGTATAATATATAACTTATGTTTCTAAACTATATATAATTTATTAGCAGGGAATGTTTCTGTTTATCTTGTAACATCTCCCATTATTACTATTACCTTTTCATTTTTTTCCATTTCTGTTCTTCTACCTCAGTTGATCTACTTAGGGATCATCAAATAAAATCTGAATATTTTAGAAAAGTTGCTAAAATAGATAAAGTATTTATAAAATGTTGCATTGTTGATGATCCCATCTTTTTACTTAACTGGGAGAAAAAATTAACAAAAAATTTGCAGGTGAATTTAAAATACAAAGAAAAACTAATTTCAGGTAATTTTAAAATGCCATTTAAATGGCATTTTAAAATTACCTGATCAGTTTTCTAAAAAAAAAAAAAAAAAAAATTTCCACAAAAAATTAATTTAAAAACTTAACCACTTTTACACACCATGTAAATTGTGTCCGCTGTATACTGTTACAAAATTGAATGTCTTAAACAAATACTCTACTGTGGTGTTTTCAGATTTCCTCTATAGTTGTACTTTTTTTCTTGGAGGGATATATATATATATATATATATATATATATATATATGGAAGTTGATATTAATTTCCTTATTGACTGTAGTGACTGTTTTATGTTTAGTAGATTCTAAACATTCCTCTGTTTATTTTACAAATGAAGGACCAACAATGCACATTCTATAAATGAACAAAACCTTGGTCAATTATAGTTGTTGCTTCATCAATATCTTAAATCTGACGCAAAGTATTTTGACTTGGTTTACATCACTAATATTTACAATATTATGCACAGCCATGTTATTTTCTATTTCAGAAATTTTAATGTAAAATCATCTCTGCTTTCAAGATTGAATCAGAGATTAGGACAGCAGTTTGAAGTTCTATTTGATTTGCTTAAGTTGTAAGAAGTATCTACTTTATGACTGTATAATGATTTAATCATTTGGAATCTTAATCCTCATATATCCTGTAACCTAAAATCATAAAATTCACAAAAAAAAAAATAAAAAAAAAAAAAAACACAAAACCTCCAAACTGTGCCCCAAAGTACAGACATCTTTAAAGCTATCCTAGTATTCCATTTTTTATTTTTAAAGAAAGGCTGTAAATGGTCAGTATATTCAGCCTTTTATTATTAATGTCTAACATAATCTAGCTGAATCCAAAATATTGAACTTATGTAAGTTCATTGTAAAGATACCTGGCTTATGGATTCAAAGGTTAAAAGGCTTTCTTTTTTTATTATACAAAAATTTAAAAAGAAATGATAAATTTTTACTTTCCATATTTATTAACATCACTTGATCAAAATATTGAAAGCAAAGTTGAAAGAAGAAAAAAAACACTCAAAAGAAACTGATTGGGTTGTAGGTAAGTGTGTTACTGCTGGTTTGCTTTGTGTTTATTTACATATCTATTTTTTTATGCTCTCTTAATCAGATGTTATACTAGGGTTTTTAAGATAGATCAAATGTAAATAAGATTATTTGGTATAAGGCAATAAAAATATAAACTTCAATGACACCTTGAAATTTGTATCATAATGATGTTGTAGATTACCATAACAGGCCAAATCATTGTAAGATTTTTGTTAGGGCAATACTACGAATCAATATTTTATATGTACTTTTTTTTATATATATATATATGTGTCATAACTTAAAGAATAAAGCAATTTTCAATCCAATTTTCAACTTCATGTTGGATTGACATTCAAATTCACTTCAAATGGTAACTTTTCAAGGGAGATAACTATTACGTGCTAATTAGAGTATTTGCTTATTTTGCAATTATAATATAAATTCTATTAATAAGAATTGAGCTTAGTATTTTAAATAAGTTAATATTAGTAAAATACATATGTTCAAGATAATGCATGTACATGTCTTTCCTACTTTTATATAAAGGGAGAGGTTATAAACAAAATAGAATTTTTGTAAACTATTTGATATGTAATTTTTAGATTAAAAGGGGAAACGACTTTCTTGAAGTTTGATATTTCAAAGCCAATAAATGGTTTGGAATTTTAGGTAAAATATTCTAAATTTGTAACATTGTCCTTCCTACTCTATTAATTTGCTAATTTTTGATAGCTTTAAACTTTTCCTTTTTTTTACTCATTACATTAATATATTTGGTTATTTGAATTCATCAAGAAATGGTGAGATTAACTTCAGTTTATGAGCAAGTTGGCTTTTCAAGTAGATGTTAAGAAACATCAAATTATTATGTATTATTTGGATTTTTCGGACTATTGTACTCATAATTTATTGTTATATCGACAATGTGCCCTTCTTAACATGTTCCTTGCCATAATTGGGAGCCTTTACGGAACTTCGAACTGAACCCTTTATTCAATCCACTGGGGTAGACTGTTCTCCTTACACTAACTAATGTACAAGTGTTAATTTATGTTAAGTATTCTGTTATTATCACATGTGGTCAGGATTGAACCTGCAACCTACAGATAATTGTCACTAAGAATTATATTAACTCAACCCTTCTATTAATTTCGTCCACCTGGACAACCAAATATCAATTTTAATTTAAAGACAGCCGAAACCTGTATATAACTAAGAATGAGGACAATGGTGTGCAAGATACAAATTATCATCTCAAAAATTCAGACAATTTATTATTTGGAATTTTTTACCGTGACATGGCTGTAAGTTAACTTTTTAGTAGATATACAATGTATTCAGTGAATTTAAAAAATTATTTATCATGGCCAGTAGATATGAAAATCTTAATTCATGTATGATTATTTTATGACCAATTTGATTTTTCGGTAATTTATGAAGTGCGTCCCGGTCTCCTGCCTCAGAAATTGCTACCCGGTGACTATTAAAATAACGTCCCCAGATATGTCGTCTCAAATTTTCTTTTATTCATGTTTGTTTAATATCTTTTTTTTAGTTTAAATAAACAAGAATTACAACAAAAAAGAAGCGACACCCCACAAATACATTTACTTGTAGAAAATATCTATCTATCTATCTCCATTTGTTCATATCTATTTATATTATTTTGTTTATCTATCTATCTCAGTCTATTCCAAACTATATATCCATCTTCATATCTAAACAAGAATTACGACAAATTTCTATAAATGAACAAGAATTACGATAGATAAATAAGAATTACGCCAAAAAAAGAGAAGTCCCCCCCCCCTCTAAAATACATTTAACGCCCTAAGTTGGTTGTTTTCTTTCGAGTAACACTGACATAGCTGGGGATGTTATTTTAATAGTCACCTGGTAGCAATTTCTGAGGCAGGAGACCGGGACGCACTTCCTCATAAATTACCGATTTTTCAAGTTATTGTGAGTAGATTTATCCCTTCGCTTCTTCCAAAAGTAAACATGGGTGGAGGCTCAAAAGATCTTACCACGGTAGTGGTAATAGAGGATTCTGTCATCTTGTCCTTCACCTCTTCAGTTTTATATGTACTTAAATTGTAATACCAATCTTCCACCCCCAGATTAACACATTCTTCAAAATTACTATTGATCTTTTCTTCCTCTACTTCTTCATAAATCTATCTTGAAATTGGGGGAAGATAGATAAATGACCCAAAGAAAATTTACTACCAAAACAACTGCAACTCCGGATACAATAATGTTTTCTTTGACAGCACTGTTTTTGTTTTTTTTGTTTGTTTAAAAACTTATTTAGCTTCCATTACAATATTTACTCTGCATTAATCATAAAGTTACATTGATGACAAAAAGCAATCTTCAATCTTTTTTTTATTATTATTTTATGTGGTGATTTATATTTTTCTACAATTTAAAAAGATTTGATGTTCTAAAATAATGAACAAAGGTAAGTAAGAAAAAAAAAACTGGGACAAATTTGGACACTTAATGATTTTAACTTTAATATTCAAATTACTTGAATATTAAAAATTACAACTTTTCTGTTCTAACAAAATATTTCACCTGGCAAAAACTATGGAATTAGCAAACTTACAGGATGTTCACCTTTTTTCTTTTTTAGCCGTAAATAAACTAATAACAGATAAGATGCAAAAAATTTTTTATTCAATATCTAAACATTCTGGCTTCATAGAATAGACCTTTAAACAAACTAGATTAAGTTATTTAAATTTTTTTTTTTTTTTTTTTTCGAAACTATACAAAAGAAGGGGGGGGGGATTAAGGAATTCCTTGACAAAAAAAATTAATATTTGGTTGCCTCCCTTGCTTTCATGACACTCATAATTCTTTCTGGTATGCATTTCACTAACTTAAAGCAATAGTGTTTCCAACTTTCCCCCTTTGGTTGATGAAGACTTCCTGAAAAAAAGTTTTAATTCTCTTTTGCTATGTACAAGATTCATAACAACTTCATCAAAAAAACAATTTTCTATCAATGGAATGAGAAAATTATCCAGGATTTAAATATGCATTGATTAAATGTCATGCAGTCCCATTTTATGAATGACTTGGAAAATTTATTTGTTTTCTTTAGGCAGTCATTTAAATGGCACCAGACAAAATTTCCATCATCATCATCACCTTGGCCAATGCAGATTCATCATTGAATATCACTTTCATCCATTGATTCCCATTTCAATGCATTTTGCTTTGAGTTTTCCATCCTGATGCTTTGATATCCTTTGGGGTCAACCAGTTTGTTTTCCTTTTTAGAACCACTCCATTTCTCATATTTGCATCACATTTTAGATAACAGCTGACTAGAAACAACCAACATCTTTCACCACTGGATTTTCTTCTTGAATGAGTTTTACAATCCTTTTCTTTGTTTGGGCCATGTTTCTTTTCAATTAGGTATGCCCAACCATTTGTTGAGGTCTGCAAAAACTGTCTTTTAAATGTACACCAATTTGCATATCTAGGCTTCTGCTGGTATTTGTTTTAGGAATGCAAATTACAAGATTATTCCATAATTCTTTTCCTCAACATGGCTTGGAAAAAAGTTATACCATTGATTTAAATTTAATCTAATTTGTTTAAGGAATATTTTATGAATGTTTTGCTTATTTGTTATTAGTTTTTTTTTCTTTAGTTTTTTAAATTTTATTTAGCAGTAAATATTCTAAGTGAACATCCTCCAAGTGTGCTAATTCCATTATTTTTGCCAACTGTAATGTCTAGCAATTAGTTCCAGCATAACTTTTGCTACTTTAGTGTCATATCTTAACAACATTTCTGTTTTATGAAAGTGATTCGATTTCTGCTTATGATAAGATCAAAAATTCAAATTTTTAATTAATATTTACACATTCCTTCCAAACTGAAAATGGGACAGTACATACAATTGTGGACAGCTTTCAAATCTATTAAAAATTCTACTTATTTTAAATGTATAAAATCAATTTTGAAGTATACATTAGCAGTAGAATTTGTTTCTAACGTTTAGGAGATATTTCCAATTTATCAGATTCAGAACATTAATCTCATTAGTCTAGTTAAAAAAACAAAAAAAAGTTATTTTCCCACATGTTTTGTACATAAACTATTTGTCTCATTATTCAATATTCCCTTTTGTCTTGATCAATGGAAGTTCTTGGATCAGATAGTGGTAAAAATTTGAAATTAATTTACTTTGTAATTTGTTTTATTTCATCTTCAGTTATTAAGTCTATAGTAAATATTACTTTATTAAATGCATATTTATTTATCTATTTTTAAGAAGGGATAAAAATGGTTCTATAATATTCTAGGGAAAGAACAACAACCATACAAGTCTAATTTTTTAGCATTTTAAATTAAATTTACACCTAGAATATTTTTTCCATTGCAATAAAAGAATTTTAGGCTTAATATTTTATCTAAATAATAATACCTCTTGTAGTAGTAGTAGTAGTAGTAATGAGGGATGTTGCAAAATATTGTGAGAAAACAAAAAAAATTGAACAGATGAGAAAAATCTGACAAAGTTGATTTAAAAAATGATTTATGGTTGATTAGTAGTTCCTCTTATTCCAGTGTACACTGTTATGATATTAAAATAAAATTAATTAAAAAAGAACTAATAAAGATTGATCTTAGTGGCATGTCAACCCATCTAGGTTTATTTTATGCCTAGAGGTTAGAAATTGAGTTCATTGTACATTCATATGTACATTCTTTCTAAAGATTTTTTTTTGTGGAGGGTCAATAATAATGGTCATATAGACTGAATAATTTTTTAAACAGATCTATTTCAACCATAGATGGGAGCCTAACAGATACTACCACTCTGGCTAGAGTGGACCTGGGAGTAATTGGCAATGAAGGGGTACTTCACACTCTCAAATCTCCAAAATTAGAGCCTCTGCATCAGATGCAGTTTAGTATTATATCCAGGACACCCCTTTTTTGAAAAGGTCTTATCCCCCATTAGGGGGATACAACCAGCATATTCTAAGCTCCACTAACAGAGCAGCTGATAGATATATGTATATGAGCAGAGCAGTTCGTTTTTTGTTTGTTTTTTTCCCCTCCCCCTCTCTCTTCTCTTGACCAAGTTTGCACTATCAACCCAATTCAAGACAAATATTAATTAACATCATGATACTCGAGAACTTTTCTTTTTCTTTTTGCTAACATACAAGCATCTGGTAATAAAGATCTATACATGCTATAGAAATCTGTATTCGATTTTTCATCTTTTAAAATTTTTCTCAAGAAAATTCACTGTGCAAGTGTAAAAATTCTAATGCTACCAATTCTCGCTGGTTTTAACATGAACACTAAACCTGAATCATAACTAAAACAAAATTATACTTTAATTCTCTCTTAATTGCTGTTATGGTGCAAGGGAGACAATTCATGATGTCTTAAGATCACATGTAAGTATTTTTGTAATTTGTTGTTTCCCCATTGAATTCTAATTATGCATCTCTTCAACATTTGTGGAATGGTACCAATTTGATGATTTAAGAAAAGAAAAACATTTTGAGGCGAGACAAAAAAGTTCAATAAATATAATGAAGAGAATAATTTAAATAAATATTTTAATAAAATGAATGGAAATAGACATTTGACTTGGACAAAGAAAACAGCCAATTCCAAACCCACAAAAAAGGAGCAGATGACAAGAGAGACTTTAATTTCTTATGTTGATGAATTGATATAGGTAAGTGGTGTAATGGTTAGAGTCAAAGGAAATGGACTCATCAACCAGAGTTCAAATCCTGGATGAAGCTGTTTGTATTTCACATTGGGAAAACTATGAATCCAACTATTTTCTTTCCAGTCTAGGAGAAGGAAAACTCTGAATTCAAACCTGTTAAACTGTTAAGAAATTGAATTGTGTCACATCCTGATATATTGATGAATTCAATTATAAAAATGAGTTTGAGATTTATGATCAAGTCACACTTGAGAAAGTATTGGTTCTTGATCACTGATATTAATTCTGTTCAGTATTTAGATGAGTGACCATTTAGAAATAACAGGCAACTATAAGCAATCTGAGACTTGTGTACTAAATAAAGTAAAACTTATTAAATTTTATAAAAATAGGTTTGAGAAAGAAGTTTAATTTGCATTAGGAAAAATGTGTATGAGTAATAAATCATTATTAAAACGTTTATGTTTTACTTCTTGATGAAATATTGGGATAAAGAAACAAATGATTTCTTTCTATGAATCTTGTTATAATGTCTTTGATAAATCAAATTTTTCTCATTCTGAAAAGATTCTTTCCTGAAACAGACTTTTTAGATTAATCTCTCCTTTACTTTCTATTATTCAGACTATTCTCCTCATCTTTATTGTTATCTACACAACGTTTCAGCCAATGTGCCATCCGGCCTTCTTCAGGTATATCTTGTCGGGCTCAGGAACCTTCTCGGACTCGGGAACCTTCTTTTCGAACTCGGGAACTTTCTTGTCGTATTCGGGAGCCACGTTGTACAAGTCACAATGAAGATGGGGACAATAGTCTGAATAAAGCAGATAATACTAATCTTCAAGTCAGAGGTTTATCTGTGGTCAAATGGTTTGATGTGCAGTGATTCAAGTTTCAAGGCAAATAACTAGAATATTTATTCCCAATTGAACCTTCTTCCCAAGTCCATCAAGAAATACCTGAAGAAGGCCAAAACATTGTGCAGATAACAATGAATATGAAGACAATAGTCCAAATAATACAAATTATCAAGCCTGATCTCAAAAATTCTGAGAAATACTCTCCTTTTACTGTTCAATAATTTCTATAAGGAATATTTCTTATCAGCCAATATAGTTAAATTGTAGATTCTACCATTTAAGTTTCAGTTTTAACCTGGTAAGTAAAGTTAGCAGAGTGGCTGCTGTCAGTATCTTAATAGAAGCCAGTTTAGGTCAGCCAATAGAGCATCCCCTCAGAACCATAAGGTACCAGGTTCAATACCAGCCCTTACCAATTCGGTTCAGGAGTAGCAAAGCTTGAATCTGTGGAGCTAATGGTAGGTGTGGTGCTCCACCCCAGATGGAAAAACTATCTCCTCTAGCTAGTGAAAATGAGATAGACTCCCTTACAGCTGATAACTGACAATAGGCTACTCTACTTACCTTTTAACCTGGTAGATGAAAAGGTTAGATTCATTTCTTCTCTTGACCAAATTTGCACCATCAACAAAACTTTGGGAGAAATCATAATCACACAAATACTTTGGTTAAGAAGTTAAAAACTAGGTGGACCTGAGCATCTGGGACAAAACCATCTAAAATTTTTGTTTTTAAGTTTTTTTGTTTTTTTTCTTTCAATGGATTATTATCGATTGCACACCAATCTATCAGATTGTAAAAAAAAATTCAAAAAAGTTATTTATTTTTAGAGTTTTCAGGGGTGCTCATTTCCCCCATATAAGTTTATCGTAAATCGATCCCCCATATCGGAACCGCTAAAAAAAAATTTTTTTATTTATTTATTTTTTTTCCCTCTTCAATGGATTATTATCGATTACACACAAATCTATCAGTTTAAAAAAAAAAATTCTTAAAAGTTTTTTATTTTTTGAGTTTTCAGGGGTGCTCATTTCCCCGTATAAGTTTATAGTAAATCGATCCCCCATGTCAGAACCGCTCGAACTGAACTTGCACAAAGGTGTCAAAGTTAGGGTGGCCCAGAAAAAATAGAACCCAAATTATTTATTTATTTTCCCATTAAACTAACCTTAAACCCCAACACCAACCCCTAACTCTAACCCTACCCCCCCCCTAGTTAAAATTAACAGTTTTATTACAAAATTTGTGGGTTCTGTTTTTTCTGTATCACCTTAATTTTGACACCTTTGTGCAAATTCAACCCAATTGTTAAGGTAAATTTAGATGGGGTTCCAGATGCTCAGGTCCCCCAAAAACTAGATTGATTATAACAGTAAAACTTATTCCTCATCACAAATGAACTGGTTAGTGTTGTTTTAACCAGTTATACAAAACTAATAGATTTATTTAGTTCTTAAAAGTCTATAAATTTTATGAAAAATCATTGTAGACATTCTGATGATATCTTCAAACATTAAATTTTCTATCAATTTTTCAGTATTGTTCAAGATAAATTGTACAGACAATTTTCCAGATATTTTTAGGATTTTAATTACCAAGTCATCATTATCAGGTTATGCTGACACTACAGATACCCATGACTCTCTTTGACTACCCATCCCTGGTAGGTCCTCTGTGCAGCATCCAGAATCTGCACAAAGATGTAGGCCTTTGCTGGTCAGCGTACACTGGTAAGTCCATGTGTAGGTGTCCACAGGAGAACATAACCTATGAATTCATCCTTGCTTCTCCAGCAGTTTCCAGCATGGTCTTGTTTGTTTTACTTGTGTGATAGGAGGTAAGTGACCATACAACTTTTTTTTTCTTTTTATGGGATGCTGCTTCCAGGATTTGTTAAAGACAGCACACAGCATCCTTGTGTAGTTCCCATCTAGCATTTTTCTAAGCATTTTGTTAGAGTTCAAGTGGTGCAACCATACAGTAGCACTGACACAGCTATAGCTTTGAAGGATAATCATTTTATCTTATCAGAGAGATCAGATTTCCATATGATCAATAATCTATCTATAGTAGTTTCTTTCTCATGCATATATTGACATTGCTTTCTGTAGATGAGATATTACTACCTAGGTATACAAACTGGTCTAACAGGCTTAATATCTAGTGTGAAGATGTCTCCATCTACATTAACTACATTTTATCTGAGTTCCATAGCAGCCAATGCCTCTTACCACCTTCTCAAGGTGTTGCAGCCATGATTCAGCCAGTAGTTCTACTAAAATTAATTCATTGTTTCACCTTGGTATAAGAAGTTATCTTTATACCAAGATGAAACAAATTAAATAAAGCATTTCTGAATTTTTCAAAAATTTATTACCACAAGGAATGCTTACGGTCAAGTCATGCTGAAATTACCAGTTCCTGCTAGATCATTGAAGTTAAGCAACAACGAGCCTGTTCAATATTTAGATGGGTGACCATTTAAGCAAAAAGCAGGTACTGTAAGAAACCAAATATCAAAATGATTTGATGCAGCATTAAATGACCCGAAAAGGGTTGATATGCCATAAAACAAAATAACCAACCAGCCACAAGGAATTAAGAAAAATTCTTTTTTTTTTAATTTGAGTGACACTTAAAAAGATTTATCAATATAGTCATTTGTTTTGTTTTTTTACCAGTTTGTTAGTCTATATAAAATATTACTAAATCTACAGCTTCAAAAATTTATCTATTAACCAAATTACAAATGTTTGATTAAATGGGAATAATTACCAAGACAATCTGATTTTTAAGAATGGAAATTTAATATCCATATTATTAGTTGTGTCTTACAGTGTTATCAGTGACCCACTCTTAGTGAGAACCACTCTTTTCCCATTTATAAAAAAGATTGTTTAAAAAATACAATTTTTAAAAATAATATAGGTATTAATTTAATAAGTTCATTAAAATCTAATTTTTTTTGTGGTGGTGGGGAAGAGATTTTTGAAATCAGTGTGTTTATTTGACAAAATCTTTTATATGCAAATCTTTACACCAGTTTACAAAATCCTAACAACTTTTTAAATCCAAATATCTCCAGTTCTATGGAGTATAAAAATAAAAGCAAATCCATATATTAATTTTCTCCAATCTTTCTTTTAACTATTTGCACAAAAATTTTCACAATAAAATAAACTTAAGCGTTTTGGTTCTTCATTTGTAACTTTTTCATTAAAAATCATTGCACATGGCTAGATATTAAGTTATTTATTTTGTTTAAGGGCATATCAAACCTTGTAGGTTAATTAATGTTCTTCTTTTTTTTGGAGTGGGGTATATATGATTTGTAAGTGAATAGTTTATAGGTAAATATTTTTGTTTGATTTATAAACTGGTAGAAATAATTTTCATTAACTTCATGAGCATTAATAAACTAGTGGTTCATCCTCATCTATAACCTTCTAGCACCTATAAGATAAAAAGTTTTGGGTGTTTGTTTGCCATGATATCAATTTGAGGAAAACAGTCAGGACTTAATCATATAGGTGCTATGGTTTGATATAACCAGCTGATTGATCAAGTAGGGCTTCGCTAACTGCCCATCTATCTCAAATAAGGGCTGAAGTAGAATGTTGCAGGTCACTTGATCACTTAGTACTCAGGTCACTGACTACTCAGCCAATATCCCTTCCTCAGGTGACCCTATTGAGGAAGGGGGGCCTGCAAAGGTTCAATTGGCGTATTCTACAGCCTCAGCTGACGGTGTTTAGATGTTAAGGGACTTTAATTTCTTATATTAATAAACCCAACTATGAAAAAGGGGTTCAATATGTATACTATATTTGGTAGGCCTACATCAAACCATTTGGCCATCTATAGAGGACAGACAAACAAACTCTTCCCAATTATATTATTATAGCCGCCCTGTCGGCTGGGGGTTAGAATGCACCGACTGCACCTCTGCAGAGGGGTAAGACTCCCCCAATGGGGCCACCTGTTGGCCGTGATGCTTAAGGATAGAGCCCAGGTGGATGAGCAGTTCATGACATGCAATACTCCACTTTGGCCCTATCTTGGGCTAGACGGGCGGTTGGAGAGGCCCCCTCTGATCAATCGGCTGGTCACGTCAAGCCCTAGTTCCTATATGATTTTTCACCATTGCTCCTGGTCCACTCTGACCCGGAGTGGTAGTACCTGTTAGGGTCCCATCTATGGGTTAAATAAAAAAATGTATTTATAAAAAATTGTATTATCCATTAAGAATTGATTTATTTCAAAACTTTATCGGCATTAAATGACCCACTGAGGTTGATATGCCGTAAAACAAAACAAACCAAACCAAACTATTATTATAGATTAGAATTTAACTCTTGAGTTGCAGTTAAAACTTCTTTTATTTATTTTTTTCATAAACACATAAACAATTGTTTTTATTTTAAAATCAACTGACTTTTGTTTTTCAAACTTTTAAAAAGGACCTTTCACTAATATTCTTGTCTAACGATGATACACAGCTGCTGTATGTTTCTAGGTGAATTGTTCACGTTATATCTGTAATGTGATAGGACCTGTCAGTATTCCCTTCGACAATCATCAGCTTTATTTTTATTTTTTCAGGCATTCTTCCTTTCCTTTTTATACTAGTCTATTAATGTACTGTGTGTTACATTGTTACATCATACCCTGCATTACTTCAACATATTTAGTTGAAAGGAAAGTAATAATTGTTTGCTGAGTGAGAAAAGAGAGAGCATCACTTTGATGCAAGCTGAGAATATAGTAAAGTTGATGGAGACAATAATAATAGTTCATGTCTCCATAATTGGAAACATTTTCTTTTGTTGACTACAGTGTGCAATTACACACAGTCATTTTAGTTTCTTAGTATTTTTCTTACATCCCTTAAATTTCTTTAATTAGTCTTTTGACATTTAACATCTAAAAAGCAATTCTGCTTGTTCTATAAAGTCATGTGAATAAACAAGATAAATGACATTTATTTAGTTACATATTTCAAACTTTCATCTTAAGGATCTTTTAACAGGAAATAGGAATGAAGGTGAAAGACATCTGCAACAGGATGTGTAGATTGTGTATACGTTTGACTATTTGGTTTCAGCTTTTGTTGCATATAAGATTTCTCTTTCACTTTTTATCGTTGTTGATCTTTGGTCAAGTTCTTTTACATAAAAAGCAGAAAGGAAAGAAAAATTGGACATGGTGTAGTGGATATAGGCGTTGATTTAATACAGTTCTAAGTGACAGTTATATCTAGGCTGCAGGTTCAATCCTGGTCAAGGGCGACAGTAACATACAATAATTAACACTTGTACCCAGTCATGGTTAACAGAATGAGAACAGTCTACCCCGTGGATTAAATAAAGGGTTAGGTTCGAAGTTCCATGAAGGTTCCCGAGTCGACAAGAAATACCTGAAGAAGGCTGGAGGGCACATCAGCCGAAACATTGTGCAGATAACCATAAAGATGAGGACAATAGTCTGAATTATCAAATAATACAAATTATCAAGACTCATCTAAAAAAATCAGAGAAATAGGAAAGAAAAACTTCATCAGATTTGACAATATTGACAGAATTGACAGTAGGAGGCGCTCATGGTGTAATGGTTCTCATCATAAAAATGAAATTAGTGACTCGAGTTCACATCCTGAATGAGACTGTTTATATTTCACATAGCACTAATACCTTGGGAAAGGTATGCATCCAACTATTCTCCCTCCAGCTATGGGTGAATAGTGGGGAAGACTGGGCTCTTAGACCTTGGTTAGGTAACCAGTCTAGGAGAAGGAAAACTCGAAATTCAAAGTTGGTAAACTCGATTTAAAAAATTGACCTTGTGTTACAACCTGGATGTGTGGGGGATCTATTGACAATTTATTTATTCACCTATGTACATAAAACTATTTGGCCATTTATAGACGACTGACAAGTAAACTCTTCCCAATTATTAGGCTTTTAAAAAATAAACTTATATAACATAAAAATTAATGCCACAATAAGAAAAAAAAGATGGGGAGGGTCATTTCTGATCCATAATCCCAACTGAAAGAAATTAAAAATGCATTGCCACAAAGAATTGCAAGAAAAACTCTTTGAAACAACCATTCAAACTCTTGGGGGTGGGGTAGATGGCATTCCTAAGTCCAGCAATCTTTGAACCAATAAACTTTATACTAAAAAATAGTCATCCTATTATCAGAATTCAGAATTAATTGTAAGTTAATAAAAGATGAAGATAATTTTTTGGGACACTATACCATCATCCTTTGTGGACGGAAAGTTGCCAACAAAATAAGGGAAGTACTTTCAAATTAGTATTTATTAGTCATCTCCCTGATCAAGGTGAGTGCGAATACAGACCCCCATTCTATAAAGTTACAAATTGGATTGGAAATATCTTTATTCTCTAGGATGCTATGATGTGCCATTTTGGTTGTATTACAGTAATAATCAGATCATTATAATTATAGATATAAAAATTGCACTTCCAAGTTTTATATTCATTCTATATGAAATACATTTTACATTAAAAAATAATCCGAGCCAAAAATTTGTTAAAATTAAGGAAACATCAATTTTAACAAATTTTTGGCTAAGATTATTTTTAATGTACAATGTATTTCAGATCTCATTTTTTTTAAATGAAAGAAAAACAACTTTAGGTCACTTAAAGAAAGATGTACAATTTAGTTTTTATCTATTTATCTAATTTATAATAAGAGTTAATTTTCAGTGATATTGATTCTTTTCAAAATATCTTAATACTTCTTTTTATTAAGTGTACAAAGTCTGAAGCTGTATTTACCAATGAATGAAATGTTTTCATTAAAATAATCCTCTTAACATTCAAAATATTCCACATCTAGAACTCTTCCTTTTAATATGACATGAGGCTGTGCCAAAATATTTCTTTTAATGTCCTCCACATCCACAAATCTGAGAATTCATCCCAAGAATAAGAAATAAGAAAAACATGGGGCCGGGTTTAGCTCAGTCAGTAGAGCGTTCGGCTAGAAACCACAAGGTTCCTAGTTCGATACCGGTCCCCGCCAACTCAGCGTATGAGTAGCACAGGGATCTGTGCGGTAAAGTAAGGAGCTGATGGTAGGTGTGGCGCTCCACCTCAGATGCTAAAAAACAATCTCCTTGGTCTAGCGCTATTGAAAAGGGGATAGACTCCCTCGCTGACTGGCTGATACTGACTTTAGGCCACCCCGTGGACTTTACTTACTTACAAGGAACTTGATCTGGTGTAGGTGGAAGGTGATGCACTTTCATTATCCTTTGTTTCACTAAAAACTGCTGTTTAAAAAGTATTAAGAAATGAAACTGATAGAAAATGCCAATTCTTGATAATGTGACATCCACATTAAAGAAGTTGCTACATTATTCAAACTGAATTTAATATTCTTTAAAATTCAATAATTCTGGTTTAATACTTTTTGATCACATTTTGTGACTATCATAATATCAACTCTTAACATCCTATACCACCTCATTCCACCTGGACGGAAATCTACTACATTTTCCTAATCTGCCCCAAATGATTGCCTTAGTTTAAATGTAATATTAAACATATTCAAAAGTCTTTGATTTAAGGGAAATAACATGTAACTTTAAATGAAAAGGTCATTTTTAGCCATTTGATAAATCCTTATAGGAATAAGGATCTGGACTTGGAGAATTCTCAACAGGATGTTAAGAGTTAATGTAAAAAATAATGTATAATTACTTTAAGAATTTCACAAAATTGATAATAATTCTAATAGCTGTTTCCAATCTTCTTTAAAATAACATCTTCTAAACTTTATTAGGAGAGTCACAGTGGCATAGTGGATAATGTACTGGATTGTTACAAGTGAGTTCAAACTCCAGTTGTGCTTTCCGACGAATACCCTTGAGAAAGGCATGAACCCCAGCTAGGGATTGAATAGAACTGCAACTGTTATTCTACAAGGATGGCTTTGTCATTAGATAACCCACAAAGGATGATATGCCATTAAACAAAGAAAGTAAGCTTTATTATGTCAGGCATTAAGGGTTTAGCTTAGTCGGTAGAGTGTCGGCCTAGGAACCACAATCAACTAAGCGCATGAGTTGCACAGAGATCTGTGTGGTAAAGTAAGGAGCTGATGGTAGGTGTGGCGCTCCACCTCAGACGCAAAAACAATCTCCTTAGTCTAGTGCTAGTGAAAAGTGGATAGACTCTCTCGCTGTCTGGCTGATATTGACCTTAGTCCACACTGACGACTTTACTTACTTTTTTTTTTTTTTTTGCAGACAGAAAAAAATTTATAAGAAAAATTTTGAATGATGAATCAAATATTCATTTTAATGCCATGTGTGGATATTTAATGGCTGATCATTTTAGTAAAACTATCAAAATCTTGTGATAACAATTTACCCTGGCCTGGGGGTGCAAACTTGGCTAAAAGAAGAAATAATATACTGTCATCATCATCTCAAACGATTAATTGTCCAATAAATAGAACAGATCTTATAAATTTCTAAGTCATGCTGAACACACCTGTTTCTAATAGATACCCATAGTTAAGCATCAACAGGCCTGTTCAGTTCTTAGATGGGTGACCACTTTGATACAGCCAATAATGTAAGCAGCTTGTGTGCTGCCAGATTAAGCAAAGCTTAGTAAATAACAAATATAGCAACATTTTTTTGTTTTTGTTTTTCTTCTTTTTTTTATCTTGTCTTTCTTCTTTCTGAAGACATGCTAAAGAAATTGTGTACAAATAATGAGGAAACTATTAAAAGCTTTCAAATTCTTGGTCATATGATCAAAACTCGCTCCCTTGCTTAAATTTGGTGAGGCAAGATGTAGAGAACGACTTGTTATTCAACCCCCCCACAGTGCTGGAATGTGACACAATGTAAGGACCTCCTGGGGCTTGGTGCCAAAAATAGCTCAGTTCTGTTGGTATTCCCCTTTAGGGGCACCTCGGGTACCAGGTAATATTGCTGTAAATGTTAAAAGTATTCCACACACACACACACACACACACACAAGAGTAACTAATCTGACTATTGTTTTTTTTTTTATCCTACTCCAAACTTTTCTCATAGTGCAATGGTTAGTGATATAGGCAAGTAGATCATTACTAGTGAGTTTTATTCTCACTGGGTGCCCTAGCCTTGTGGCCCTGTGTTAAACTAAGCTAAGCTTAGTAAACGACTACTTCAGGCTTCTTAGATTGTCTCTACTTGCACACTAGCAGTTCCTGTGGAAATTTCACAAAATTCACACAAAATAATTGCACTAATTTAAATTACACATAATATTTTCAGATAAAGTATTGTTAATTTTCTTTGTTAGTTTGTTCTAAAATCATTTTAATACCTCCCAATACCATTTGGTCAAACTTCTGGACTAACATATATATATATATATATATATATATATATATATAAATTGAAAAAGTTTAAGGATGAATTATCATAATGCTGCATGGCAATTTTTCTATTGGCCGGGAGGTGTCACATGACGAAGTGGGAGAGAGGTGGAGTGAGACCTGGGCTTTTGCTCTCAGCAGTTGTGACTTGGGAGGGGGGGGTAAAAATCTCATGATTTAAAAAAATGGCCTTGTGTCATTACTACAAATGGTGCAAGGCAAGATCTCCTCCAAACATCAAGAAATTGTCAGCCAATTGAGCATCAGACCAGCAACCAAGATTCAAGCCTCTCTAAGGTCCAGAGATAAATATACAATTATTATTTCTACTATCAACAAATTATCACTCCATTCGGAAATGAGAGCCATAATGTTACATTGTTATGGAACATAAGTAGTAGAAAGGGAGATATAATCCATGGGATAGTTCCAAAAAGAGAGTTGGGAATGCTCCATGGAAAGTAGTCGATAGCTGCATTGTTTACACGGAACAAATTCTGCTGTCTATATTATAATGATCTGATTTTTATATGCATATTACTTTAAAAAGAAAAAAATGACACATTGTAACAAGAGTTTTGATAGGTCAATGTTAAGATGTTCTAACTTAAAGAATAAAGAAATTTTCAATCCAGTTTGCAACTTAATAAAAGTCTGGGGTCAGAATTCAGTCTTATCAGGACTATTATAATTTCCCAAGGGATTAAATACTCATTATGGAGCACTTTCCCTTATTTAATTGTATAAGAAGAGTGAATATTAGTTCATAACCAATAAAAAAAGTAAAGTCGTCGGGGCGGCCTAAAGTCGGTATCAGCCAGTCAGTGAGGGTGTCTATCCCCTTTTCAATAGCACTAGACCAAGGAGATTGTTTTGGCATCTGAGGTGGAGCGCCACACCTACCATCAGCTCCTCATAAACAATACATAACCCTTATAATGTATAAGTGCAATCATAGATACACTAACACTGAACATTTGACAAGGAAAGACAAATAATTAACTCTCATGAACAATTCACATATGAATGTTTAATAAACATAACATCTAACTTATTGAGCGTGGGGGGTGCAATAAGACAGATGTCTTATTGTACCCCCCTCCACACACACACACACACTCACTGTAAAAATATGTTGATCTTACTTTCTTGGTAATTTGTTTGGTAGAGGCAAATGAATCCCTGCCCCTATTTTTATTTAGACCTTCTCTTTTACAGCAAGGTGTCATACTAAGAGGGAATCCATTTAACCTCACCGCCCTGTCATCTGGGGCGTTAGAATGCACTGACTGCACCTCTGCGGAGGGGTAAGACTCCCCCAATGGGGCCACCTGTTGGCTGTGGATGGAGACCTGTGATGCTTAAAGATGGAGTCATGGTGGATGAGCAGTCCATGACAAGCAACACTCCACTTAGACTCTTAGTTAGGCTAGACAGGCAGTCGGAGAGGCCCCCTCCAATCAATTGGCTGGTCACGTCAAGCCCTAGCACCTATATGATTGCCCCAACCCTATTGCCCTTATGGCAACCCCCAACTCTTTTTATCATATGGGTGCTAGAAGGCGGTGGCTGTGGGTCTTCATGTCCTGGGAATGACGTTAAACTCTATCTGATGGTGAGGTTCCAGTTTTGGAGGTTTGGGGAATGTGGAGCACCCCTTCATCACCATTGCTCCCTGGTCCACTCTGACCCGGAGTGGTAGTAACTGTTAGGGTCCCATCTATGGGTTAAATAGAAAACATGAGTTTATAAACAAAATTGTATTATCCATTAAAAATGAAATTATTTCAAAACTTTGTCAGCATTAAACATTTTTTTTACCAATAGAAGTATTCGGCATAAAATAACCCAAGGGGTTGACATGCCGTAAAACCCAACCAACCAACCAACCATTTAATCTCAACAATTTGCACAACCTAAAAAAGAAAACATAGAGACCCATTTTTTATTTACGTTAATATGATTCCTCCAAGTTTGGAAACTAATAAAATTAAATATTTATTTAACTTAACACTTTCAGTGTAAACAAGACACTAACCCTTAATAAGTCAATCATCGGAGTGGCCTAAAGTCGGTATCGCCTATCAGCGAGGGAGTCTATCCCCTTTTCACTAGCGCTAGACCAAGGAGATTGTTGTTGCGTCTGAGGTGGAGCGCCACACCTACCATCAGCTCCTTACTTTACCGCACAGATCCCTGTGCTACTCATACGCTGAGTTGGCTAGGGCCAGTATCGAACTAGGAACCTTGCGGTTTCTAGCCGAACGCTCTACCGACTGAGCTAACCCGACCCTTAATAAGTAAACAATAAAAACAAATAAAACTTCTTAAATACAAATAATCATCCTAAACTTTGATAAAAGCAACTATGTGTTTTATTTTTTAATAATGACAATCTTACAACCCATTTGTAACATGGGAAAGTACTGCTAATATAGAGAATCTACAGCAATAAGTAACAGGGCGGGTTTAGCTTAGTCGGTAGAGTATTTGGCTCAGAACCACAAGGTTCTGGGTTCAATACCGACCCTCACCCACTAAGTGTATGAGTAGCATGGCTTTGATCCATGTGGTAAAGTGGGGATCTGATTGTAGGTGTAGCGCTCCACCTCAGATGCAAAAACAATCTCCCTGGTCTAGTGCTAGCGAAAAGGGGATAGACTCCCTTGCTGTCCAGCTGATATCGACAATAGGCCACTCCATCTACTTACTTACAGTAATAAGTTGGTGTGATTAGGGATACCATTATGTAAAATTTACACAAGGACTGCTTGAAAAAATCCCTTGGTACCTGTCACATCAACTATTGACGATGGTCCACCCTAGCTGAGAACCATAATGCCTGACATCTCACCATTATCCATGTTATCTCTTCCTTTGACAACACCCATAGGGCCATCCTCAAGGACAAAAGGCATAGTAGGAAGAACCACAACACAATATCATCAAGCCCTGACTAGACCTTCAGCTGCATCCACTGCAACTAAGCCGGTCTCACATTGGCCTTATCAGCTATGAACATGCCTGCAGTCAATATGAACCACCCCCTTAATCTTCATTTACAAAGTCAAGCTGTAAACCTTTTTATTTTATAATGAATATATAGTTCTTATTTACTTATCTTTTTCTTTTTTTTAGAATATCAAACATTAATTTCCACTTGTATTTTCTTTGATCTTTATAAAAGATAAAATGAAAAAGGAAACAGTGCAGATAGGAAAAAACTAAACTCTCTGTGGGAATTGAACTCACATCTCCTTTTTACCTTGAGGTAGCCTGGTTACGTCAGCTGCTCTAGCCATCTGAATTATTGCCTGGCAGGAGTCCATATGTAACCGTATCATCATCTTTCCCTCTCTCTCAGCAGGGATTACAATACAATGACTGTATATCCTGCAGAGGGGTAAGACGACGACCCCCCCCCCAACAAAAAAATAGGGAGTTCTGAGTATGGCACTAAACTGCATCGAGTGAACTCTGGATAGTGTGCAGTCACCTCTTCACTGCCATTACTCCCAGGTTCACTCAGACCTGAAGATTTAGTACCTGTAAGAGTCCCATCTATAGGTCAAATAAACCGGTTTGAAAATTATTAGTATTAACCTCTTAATAATTAACTCATAAATCGTTTTAAAAAATGGTTCAATGTTAATAGCTTAAAATCTGCCATGAGCAAGATGCAACACAAGACCAGTTTTTAAGTGGAGTACAGCTGGTTTTGAATTCAGAAGTTTCCTTCTCCTAGATCAGTTGCTGTACTAAGGCTAAAGATTCTATTTACCTATAGCTGGGGGGAGAAGAGATGGATTGCCCTGTACACCCAACAAGCATAAAGTTTCCAGTTAGTAATAATAAATTCATTGTTTTTATAATTAGTAAATTTGTGCCTTTATTTTATTTGTTAAACAAAAAGCTAAAGTCAGTTTATATTTGAAACCAACTCCCATATCATAATTTTTTTCATATAACCTTGGACTTTCAATAAATGTTCTCTTGTAGAA
Organism: Doryteuthis pealeii; assembly: GCA_023376005.1. Classification (NCBI taxonomy): domain Eukaryota; kingdom Metazoa; phylum Mollusca; class Cephalopoda; order Myopsida; family Loliginidae; genus Doryteuthis; species Doryteuthis pealeii. The sequence continues at coordinate 79,979,237 of CM042159.1, read as the reverse complement.
TCAGCTGGCTTTATTTTATGATTAGTTTGAGTCTTCTACATTTGGTAACATAAACCTTCATTCAAATTAGTTGATGGTTCAGCCAAAAAGGTTAAAAATAATTGAATTAATATCTAAGTGAATACATCACATGGTAAGAGAAGAAAAAAAACAACAGTCACTTTTTATCTTATTTTATTTATTTATATCAAATGTAATATAAGAAAAACCGGAGGCTCAAAAAGAGTTCAAAATTCTCCTGCATATTATGAACAATTCTTGGCTATCTTCCATAGAAAGAGTTAAAATAAGAGATACTAGCAACTAGTAGGATCGAATTACGAGATAACTAACACGAAAAGTAATGTGTGATTTGCTTTTGATCTTGAAAAAGAAAAAGAAAGAAATGGCTAATGTGCCCAAATGAAGTGAATAGTCAATTTCTAGATCTTTCTTTTCTTCTTGTTATTTATTTATATTTAAGTGGTGAGGAGTTGTTAAGTTTTCCCAGAGAACCAAAATCAATCTTGATTCAAAGAAATAAAACTAAGGCCATGGAATTGTCAGTAATAATCTTTCTGCTTTGAGCATTTACAATCTTTTTTCTTTTTACCTCAGTCTCTACATATTTTTCTTTCTTGAATATCTTCTTTTTCTTATTCTTAGATAACTTCTTACAGCTTAAATCTTGCTGACAGGAAAAAGAAAAAAAAAAAGAAAAAAAAGAAAAACAGTCCTCACAATAAAACAATTACATCGAAAGACATTCAGAAGAAATATTTCCAAGGTTCAATCTATATTAATAATTGAGAAAAGTTTGTCTGTCTGTCCCCTATAGACAGCCAAACAACTTCATGTAGGCCTACCAAATTTGCAATACATACTTATTAGACTGAGAGAAAAGTCTTAATATCTAAAAAAAAATGTTGTTCCTTATGAAGAAAGGGGGTCTTCAACAATAATCATTGTTTTCTGCTATCCATCAGATGTATACCTGGATCTTGCTAAAGGACTCAGGCAAGGTTGTGTAGAATACTGACAGTTACTCATGCGGCAGATCTCCCCTTTTCATCACCTTGATGTTACTCAAGGGAAGGTTGGTTGGTTTGTTTTACAGCATATCAACTCTCTTTCAGGTCATTTAACTCTTAACATCCTGTTAAGAAATTTCTAAGTCCAGAGACCCATTCCTATAAGGATTTATCAATAAATGACTAAAAATGGCCTTTTCATTTAAAGTTACCTGTTATTTCCCTTAAATCAAAGACTGCTAAATATGTTTAATATTACATTTAAACAAAGGCTATCATTTGGGGTAGATTAGGAAAACAAATGTGACTTCCAGCTGGGTGGAATGTGGCGTATAGGACATTAAGAGTTAATGCTGAATCAAATGATAAACAAAGGATTCAGGTTGCTTACATTACCTGCTGTTGCTTAAGTGGTCACCCAATTAAATATTGAACTGGCTCATCACTGCTCAACTTCAGTAATCTAAGTGAAAGCAGTACTTTCTGTGTGACTTGACTGTAAATCCCAAGAGAAGGGAAAGTTGCTATACATCTTGGCATTAATGTCACCTGAACAAGATAGAACACAACGCTGGAATGCAGACTTAAAGACTTCAGTTTCTGGTTTTGCCACTCTACTGTGGCAAGTTACTCTGACATGCTGGTAAGAGGTGTTGAATTCAAAATTTTCCTTCTCCTAAATTGGTTGATGTAAGATATAACTATTCATACAGAGTTTAAATTCAAAAATTCTAAATGAAAAAAATAATTTGTTTTTATAAAATCTGTGTTAGTCATTGATATCCTACACAAAAATCTCAAACTTGAAAATACAGAAAAGACAAACAGTATATATATATATATATATATATATATATATATATATATATATATATATAGTCTGCTTTTGTGGAGGCATGTGGTGTAATGGTTATTGTTGTAGGAAATGGACTTGGCATCCTGAATTCAAATCCTGGACATGGCTGTTTGCAATTCACATAGCACTAATACCCTTGGGAAAGGTATGCATTTTACTATTCTCCCTCCAGCTATGGGTAAATAGTTGGACAGACACAGCTCTTTAACCTGTGTATGGCAACAAGCCCAGGAGAAGGAAAACTCTGAATTCAAATCTGTTAAATTCTGTCTAAGAAACTGACCTTGTGTCACATTCTACTCTTGTAGAATATATTGCTAAATATATGAATATAGCTTCTTTTATATTTGTTATATGGATAACTAAAAAAAAACACTCTATTTTAAAAACTGAGAGTTTTAGTATTATCTGCGTTATTCGGACTATTGTCCCCATCTTCATTGTTACTTGTACAATGTTTCGGCCAATATGCCCTCCGGCCTTCTTCAGGTATTTCTTGTCGGACCCGGGAACCTTCTCGGACTCGGGAACCTTCTTTTCGAACTCGGGAACTTTCTTGTCGTATTCGAGAGCCACGTTGTACAAGTAACAATGAAGATGGGGACAATAGTCCGATTAACGCAGATAATACTAATCTTCAAGCCTCATCTCAAACATTCAGAGAAACTGTGAGTTTTGTTTATCTGTGGTCAAATGGTTTGATGTAAAACTACAAAAATTTAATCTGTATATTTATTGGGTGCAGTGATTCAAGTTTCAAGGCAAAATATCTGGAATATTTATTCCCAATTGATTAAACATTACTAATGAAGCGTATTGGTAATTCTTCAAACTGTAAAACAATTATTCATTGTTTAGTTAGGATTAACAATTCAAACAAAAATCAATAAATATCTTAAGTATCACACAAATAATAAAAAAACAACATTTCTCTGCAAAACTGAAATTTTTAATACAACTCTATTAACTTCATAAAATAATATGAAAATATAATTGGTAAATCTCTTTTCTATTATGGCGATTTATTTTATAACAAAGATTGTAAAATAGATTTCATTTTTCTAAACAATGACTGTAAACCAAACCAAACCATCTTTCCCTTGGGTAACATCAAAGTCATGAAAAGGGGAGACCTGCCGCATGAGTAACTGCCGGTATTCTATGTATCTTTATGGTCAAGTCATGTTGAAAGCACCAGTTCCCACTAGATCACTGAAGTTAAGCTGTGATGAGCTTGTTTAGTACTAGATGGGTAACGATTTAAGAAACAACAGGTACTGTAATCACCCTGATATCAAAATGACTTGATTCTGCATTAGACGACCTCAAAAGGATTCATATGTCTCTAACTCTGTATCTATCTAGCTGTCTGTTTATTTCTATCTATCTATCTTTGGTATTTGTTTGTTAGTTCAATGGTAAGCGTTTGATTAAAGAATTGTTTTAGTCTCATTAGGACCAGTAGAGTGTCAACCTAGGAATCATAAGGTTCTGGGTTCAATACCAGCCCTCACTGACACAGTGCATGAGTAGCACAGGGATCTGTGTGGTAAAGTTAGGAGCTGATGGTAGATGTGGTGCTCCACCTCAGATGCAAATACCATCTCCTTGGTCTAGCACTAGTGAAAATGGGATAGACTCCTTTGCTGTCTGGCTGATAACAACATTAGGCCACCCCGTCGACTTTACTTACTTTTATTACCAGCAGTGATTTAAATTTTAACCTCTTACCTTCAGCTAGTTTCTTACAATTTTTCGAGAGATTTCTGGAATATTCCTTGTGTTCAAGTCAGTATTGGAATGACTGTCACTAATATTTTATATTTTGTTCCAGTTCTTTATTATTTTTGCTCTTTGAAGACCATTTGTTGTTAAAGACTGTAAAATATTCCACTTCAATCCAAATCTTAACCCATTCACCAAGCAATAGACAAATATTTTGGCCAGTCTTCAATAATTAAACAGATTGCCCTCAGAGATTTTCTCACCAAAATTCTCTACAGACATAAAAAATAATCTTCTCTCTAATTTGAAAGGAGACACAAAAACAATAACATACAAAAATAAATATACAAATAAAAAGATGAATAAAAACATTGATTCAGCATTTTCTTTCAATTGATCTTTTAAGAAGGCAATTATTTTATCAACTTTTGTGTGTGTGTGAGGGGGGGGGGTAATTAACACTCAAAACAAAAAAAAGCTCACATTTGAAAATTCAGAAAAGACAAAAAAAAAAGTATGCCTCTCTTTTAATAGACAACCTTACATTAATTATAGATATATATTTACCAACACCTTCGCATGAGTAGGATGTGACACACTCAATTTATTAAGCGGAGTTTAACAGGTTTGAATTCATAGTTTTCCTTCTAGACTGGTAGTCTAACAAAGATTAAAGAGCCCAGTCTGCCCTACTATTAACTCATAGCTGAAGGGAGAATATTTTGATAATTTGTACACCATTATATAGTTTCAAGTATTCCTATCTAATCTTATTATAATGGAGATTGTGGGTTTGTCTGTCTGTAACCGAAACTATATTAATATACAAGTCACAATTCCCTTTGTTATTTACATCACATTCTCCATGATTTTATTTTTTATTTGAACCTCAATTATTAATAAAATTGTTTTACATTATTAATTGTTGACAATATCTACATACTAATAACATACAATTATATTTATATATACAACAAAATAGCGGTTTACAGTGTGAATGGGAAGGCTAATTTGCATATTGATATTAGAAATTTGATTTTAATAGATATATGCTTAGTATTATTGATTTCTAATTATTTGATTTTATCTTATTGAATATGAGCAAAAATCTCGGCGATAAATCTTAAAAGAAATCCATTAAAAAGAAGAAATAACTAATTTTATTGTTTACTTCCTATTTTAACTAAATAGTTAAATTAGGAAAATTTACCAATGAAAGACGGGAGTAACGAAAATGATGGAAGAGTTAGTTTCAAAGTTGTTCTATTTTTCAATCATACCCCCTCTGTTCCAAATCTTTTTATCTGCATTCTTATTCAGTTTCATTAGCCTTTCTAATTTAATATGATATTTTATCATATTAAAACTTAAATACTTGCATATATTTGCTAGTACTAATCATTTTCAGATAGGTCTATTTGAGCCATAGATGGTACTCCAACAGATACTACCATTCTGGGTCAGAGTGGATCTGCATGTAATAGCAATGTAGGGGTAGTCCACACGGACCAGTGCTCAGAACTTTAGCTTTACTACAGGACACCTCTTTTTTTTGGGGGTGGTGGAGAGGGAAGGGTGTTCTTACCCCTCAGTAGAAGATGCAGTTTACATATTCCAGACCCTGCTCAGTCAGTAGAGCAAGCTCAGTCACAAGGTTCCTGGTTTGATACCAGCCCTCACCAACTCAGTGTATGAGTGCGGTAAAATGAGGAGCTAATGGTTGGTGTGGCGCTCCACCTCAAACACTAAAATAACCTCCTTGGTCTAGCGCTAGGGAAAAGGGCATAGACTCCTTCACTGTATGGCTCATACTGACATTAGGCTGCACCGACGACTTTATTTATTATTATCAATAAGCTTATTATGCTTACCTGCTATTAAAAATTAACTAATGTATATAAAAACGTTTTTTTTGTTTTTCACAGAAAAGTTCTAAATGATGTAAACAGAAATATTGCATAGAGCAATTCCTCATGATTAGATTTATTTTTTATGAATTTCGACTTCAAATGATTTTTTTTCACATGATAATAATTCATCTTTCAAATATTTTTTATTCTCTTAAATATTTCAATAAAAAATACAAATAAAAACAGGTTAAATATCCAAAATGTAAGTTTTTAAATAATTGGTTTCTTTGTTTAAAAGCATACCAACCTTGGTGGGTTATTTAATACCAAAGCAATCCTTGTAGAAGAACAGTAGTGTACTATTTAACTCATAGCTGGGAGGATGAGTGGGTTCATACCTTTCCAAGGGTATTAGTCCAAACATGAACATAATAGCATGACTGGAGTAAACTCTCTTACTACTAATGGCATATAAACCTTGGTGGGTTATTTAATGCCAAATCCATCCTTGTAGAAGAACAGTAGTGATACTATTTAACCCATAGCTGGAGAGATGAGGGTGTTCATACCTTTCCCAAGGGTATTTCCCCAAAAGTGAATATGATAGCGCAACTGGATTTTGAACTCACTATGATATATCAGTCTTGTACATTATACACTTTGTGAAGGGGATTCCCCTGTTCTGAGATAAGTTTGCAGTACGTCCAATTGAAGGAAATTCACCATAGACAATTACAAACCAAACAATTTCTTTTTATTAAGAGTTAATTTTCTTTTAAGCCAAAGATCATCATCATCATCATCATCAAGTACAGATTTCCCTGATTGTCTCTTGCTAATCATCCCTATTGGTCATCATTCCTGGCAAGTTCTCCATACGGTATCCAGTGTCTGCACAGAGCTGATAATTGTACATTTTTGCTGGTCAGGAGAGAGTCCATGTATTGGTATTGACAAGAGAACATCACTTAAAAGTTCATCCTTTCTTCTCCAGCAGTTTTGTTTGTCTTACTTGGATAGTTTGTGTGATAGGAGGTGAGTGGCCATACAACTGCTTTTTTTTGCAGGGGAGGGGGTGCTTCCAGCATTTGTTCAAGACAGCATGCAATATCCTTGTGTTAGTTTCCATCTAGCCTTTTCTCTAAACATTTCATAAAAGTCCAAGTGGTGCTGACATGGCTACAGTTTGAAAGAATTCTCTCTTTAAGATTACTAAGTCAGAGATACTTGAAATGTAGTATTTCTAGAGAAATATCATAATCAAAATGGATATGATATGGTATTATTTATTATCAAACTCTACTGCAATGAAACTCTGTAACTAAATAATATGAATGTGTAGCAGTATTTTGGTAAGTTCAATCCCTGGATCAGGCAGTGCATAAAAATGTATATGCTCTTGTTCAATTAAAGAGATAAGTAACATCTGAAGGACAAATTGACTAGAAAGAATTAATTAATAGATGTCCTCTAAAAAGTTGGACAGTGAAATGAAAACAATCTATCTCTATGGATTGAATAAAGGGTTCAGTTTAAAATTCCAAGAAACTTAACAAACACCTGAAAAAAGCCAGAAAGTACAACAGGCAAAATGTTGTGACTATAATAATCAAAATGGGGATGCTAGTCCAACTACTGGGTGGTCTGAAAGTCTTGTCATAGTTTTTAACTTTCAATGATATAATTTTTTATTTCATTTACAGCGGCTTATTTCATGTAATTATAGTTGATTAATTAGGAGTTATATTTTTGGTAGGGGGTGACAAGACTTTTGGATCACCCAGAAATGAAAAACAAACTCATGTAAATATGTTTCCAAAATTATTTGATATGCCATGAATGTATCAATACTTCATTTTAATTTTGGATCAGTTATTTTTCATGGTGTTCTTTTATGCCGCTGGAGACCCAGAAGTAATTTATGCTTTACGACAGTTTCAATCATAGGGAAATCTGATCTCTCTTATAAGACTAAGCAAGAATTCTTCCAAGCTGTAGTTGCATCAGTGCTACTGTATGGCTGCACCACTTGGACTCTAATGAAATGCTTGGACAAAAAGTTAGATGGAAACTGTACATTGGATGTGGTCTTAAACAAATCCTGGAAGCAGACTCTACAAAAGGGCAGCTGTACAGCTACTTGCCTCCTGTCACATAATTTATCTAGGTAAGATGAACAAGACATGCTGGACACTAATAGAGAAGCAAGGACAAACTCATAAATGATGTTACCATATGGGCACCTACACATACACATACCAGTGTGGGTTAGCTAGCAAAAAATCTAAATCAATTAACTCTACACGGATACTGGATGCTGTGCAGTGGACCTGCCAGGAGTAATGGCTGATAGAGATGAGTGGTGAAGAAGAGTTATGGAGATCCATGCTGTCGGCACAATTTGATGATGACAATATGATTTTGTTACCCATTTTATGCTTTCTATCCATCCATAATTATTTTTCAGTAACAGTTTCCTCAAATGAAAATGATTTGCAACTTGTGGTGACTGAAAGTGACAACTTACCAAAAACTCTAAACTCAATGACCACATTTGTCTGCATTTCAAATGAAAGAGAAAAATTTCTTCCTAAAGTAAAAATGGGATCATAAATCTTATCCTTCCAGGTTTAGGAATTGAACCATGGATTTCTTAACTGCTAATCTTTTTTTTATTCTCTTTTTTTTCTTTTCTTTCTCTTTTATCATTTCACTTTCTCCCCTCTTCCTTTCTAGATTTATTTTATTTTTCTTCTCTTCTCCCATCCCTCTCTCACTTTTTTTTTCTTTTCTTTTTGTTTCCTAATTTTCCTTCCATTTCTCTTGCTTCCTTATTGAGATTCTAATTCAAACACTTCTTTTATTTCCTTCTCTCACTCTCTCTCTCTCACTCTCTCTCTCTCTCTCTCTCTCTCTCTCTCTCACCCCCCCTATACATCCGGGTCCCTGACTGATTCTGGTATTACACAAATCTTTTATATCATGCAAATAGAAACAACTTGGCCAGACATTTTTCTCTTTTAATCTTTCTTGGCTTCTTTTCTAATCATTGTCTTTACATTCATTTTCTCTTCAACTCTGCCATTTTTTTTTCTTTCTTCTTATTTTTTTTCTTTCTTGCAATTTCATCTTGTTAAGTTTTCTTTCTAATTCACCTTTCCTTTTGACTTTTGCAGACATATTTTTCATTTTCACACATTCACATATTTTTACCATTTAAAAAATAATCTTTTTCTTTTTCTTTTGTTTCTTCTTTTTCTTTTCTTTTTCCTTTCAGTATTTTTTTTTCTCTTTCTTTTCAATCTTCTTTTCATTATTTCTTAGTATTTTAATTTTTTCTTTACTTCTTCTCTCAATTTCTTTCTTCCTTTCTTTCCTCCTTTTTATAATTTCACTTTTTCTTTGTCACTTCCATTTTCCTTTAACTCTTTTTTTCCTTCACTTTTTTTCCTTTACTCAAATATCATCCTTACTCTCCATTATTTTTCTTCTTTTAAATCACATTTTTCCTCTTTTATTTATTTTTTTTTTTCAAAATTAAAGTCAACCTCTGAAAACTTTTTCAGACTTCAAATTTTGAATAAACTAAATTTACAAATTGAAGCTAGATAATAATAAAAATAAAATGCCCATTTTTTTTATGAAGAAGACATTTTCTTTCTAAAGGAAAATGATAACTAACCACAGTTGTATATAATGAAATTTGGCTTGGTAAAGGTTAACCCTATTTTCATTGCCTAGACGAAACCATATTCAGATTACAGATTTCACAAAAGCAAAAATGTAGACAAGTGAAGGAGGTGTGACTAAACCAATCCAAATTCAAGATGGCCACTCCTTGAAAAACAAGCCATTCATATCCATCCAACAACAACAACTATAATTCCATCTATGATAATTCTTTAAAGAATAGCAAGAGTGATAGCCTCATGGTTAGAGCATTGGGTTATATAATAAGGTCATCAGACAGTTTAGTAAATGTAGGTTTATGGCAGAAAAGTTATGCCAAGGTTACTTGATTGACAGCTAACACTATAGACAGGGATGCTTATATTTAAAAGGAATGTTGAAACTCTCAATTCAGAATGTAAATATACCCTCAGGCCAATACATTAAAAGAGAAGCAACACTGAAAACAAAATAGTGCTAGATTTATGTACATACATGTGGGTTGGTAGATTTAATCATGGACCAGAAGAGAAGTTGTCACAGATTAGGATACAGGGACAAACCAAAGAGAGCACCCAAAAGAGTGTTTGACAGTAAAAAGAAGACCAGAGAGATGACAAAGTCTTTACCTCAAGTGACATGTATCCCACATTTCCAAAAAACCTTTCCAAGAAATTCTAAGGAAATAAATAACAAGGGTGCTGTGTTTAAAATCTGATGGTTATTTGAATTATTCGGACTATTGTCCTCATCTTTATTGTTATCTATATCTATATACTCCGGCTTTCTTTAGGTATTTCTTGTCAAACTCCGTAACCTTTATATCATAATTGGGAGCCTTCATGGTACTTCAAACCTAACCCTTTATTTAATCCACTGGGGATAGACTGTTCTCATTCCGTTAACCATGACTGGGTACAAGTGTTAAGCTATATTAATTATTCTATGTTACTGTTTCCCTTGACCAGGATTGAACCTGCAGCCTAGAGATAACTGTCACTTAGAACTGTATTAACTCAATGCCTATATCCACTATGCCATGTGTCCAATTGGACTGATGCTTATTGTAGCAGATTTACTTCAGATGATCAACCCACTGTTAGTTTGCTTCTCCTGCAAAAGGGGGTCTGCAGGTTGGTCACCTCCACAATAAATTGGTCCATTGTAATCTGTGCTGTCATCTGTTGTAGACTATATAACAATTGAATGTAAAGCCCAGAGATGGAAGTCTTATTATTTCTCAGATATCATCTTCTTGAAGATTATTAATAATCTGAATATTTTTTTGGAATAATGAAAATACTTCCACTTAAAACTTCAGACAAATCTAAATGATAATATTTTGATGAAAAAAAAACCCCAACACCAAAAGAGAAATATAAATTTTCAAATAAATCAAGTCCCAGTGATGTAATATATATATGTATTCACATAAACCCACTATGAATTGCATGAGGACAAGATCAATTTCTTAAACAAAGGTTTGAATTTAGAGTTTTCCTTCTCCTAGACTGGTTGCCTAAGGTTAAAGCACCCAATCTGTCCCATTATTTACCCATTGCTGGAGGGTAAATAGTTGGATTCATATTTTTCCCAAGGATATTAGTGCTATGCAAAATGCAAACAGCCTCATCCAGGATTTGAACTCAGCTATGACAATAACCATTACACCATGCTCCTCCCCAGTCATGTAATATATATGGTTCTTTTTCTATGAGTAACTATCTATCTTACAAAAGTCCTAAAAATTATCAATGCATCATCTAATAGAAATACAAGTATATTCATGATTTTTTCCATGGGTAATAAATAGATAGACTACACTACTTAAGCCCCCCCCTCTCTCTCTCTCTCTCTCTCTCTCTCTCTCTCTCTCTCTCTCTCTCTCTCTCTCTCTCTCTCTCTCATTTTCTTTCTTCCTCACTATAACTTTCTATATTTCAGTTCACTCCCTTCTCTGTGTCTCTTAGTATTCATTCTCTCTTTGAAAGAAATTTGTGTGGAAGATGGAGCAGACTAAAATCTCCAGCAGTTATGCCACCGGTCAAATAGGAAAGGAAGTGCAATCCATGGGCTGTGCAAAAAGAAGGTATTTACCCAAACCATTTGCCATAGGTTGGATGTGACACAAGGTTGCAAGTAATAGGATCGAACTTACTATTCAGTAGTAATGAATCTGCAAGACTAGCTTGCTAACCATTACATCATGATCACCATGATAGAATGCCCTAGGCTGTGCATGTCTTGAGTATAACATTAAACTATCTGATGGTGAGGTTCCAGTTCTGGAGGTCTGGGGAATGTGGAGTACCCCTTCATCACCATTGCTCCCTGGTCCACTTTGACCCAAAGTGGTAGTACCTGTTAGGGTCCCATCTATGGGTTAAATAGGAAAATGTGTTTATAAAAGTAATTGAGTATCCATTAAGAATGAATTTATTTCAAAACTTTATCAGCATTAAATGACCCACTGAGGTTGATATGCTGTAAACCAAACCAAACCTAGGCTGTGAAAAAAGGAAGAAAGTAAAAAAAAAAATAAATAAATGTCCCGGAAAAGTAGTTAATCTAATGGGAGATTTGACCAAGCACAGCTGTACTTTTCTCCTTGGCTAAAAAAAAAAACAATGCTTACACTAAATAAATATTGTTTATCCATTACCACTGAATAATGAGTTCTGTCCTCACTGGATGCCCTATATTTTCAACCTTGTGCTACATCCTACCCGTGACAAACAGATTAGGTAAATACCCACCAAACAAATATTGTTAGTATAGATTCATTTTTATAAATCCATCAAACTGTGAAAATTGCTTCCATATTTATTTTAATATCATATAATTATACAACTGAGCTGGATGGCAAACTTGTAATTCATTATTTGGGCCAGTTAAATTCTTTTTTATTGTTTAAACATCATGTAAGGGTCAGTGAGAACTTGTTTCTGTTCATTTGTTTCTGACTCAATATTCATCGTTTTACATCAAAATCAAATTGTTCGTAACAGCTGGACAATTTTGTTTACTTGTTCTGAATCAAAGGAATCTGATTGCAAATGAAAATTATAAATAGTGGAACGAGAAAAGTCACAGTCACTTGAATCTGTTGTCGGAATTTATTAGAGCAACATTTTTGGAAAACATAGGCAGCTGTTGTCTAATTTATTTATTTTTGTTTTTTTGATGAAAGTTTAGTGCAAGTGCCCCCCTCTTAAAGTAAAAAGATCAGAGAGTATAAGAGAATTTTTTTTTCTCAAGATTTTCTTAGATGTTTAGTGAATGTTGCAAATGTAACATAATGGGGGGGGGGGGCAGGAATGTAACCTGACATGTAAATTAGCATGGAAAAGTTTTAGAAGAAAATAAGAATTACACGTTAGATGAGAATGGAAAAGTTTAAGGATGAATCATCATAAGTCCACATGGTATTGTTTCTATTGGATGAGAAGTGAGATGTGGCGATGTGGAAGAGAGGAGGAGTGAGAGGTAAGAGTGTGGAGGGAGTCTGGGACAATGTGTTGAAAGAGCCAGATATGCTCTTAGCAGTTGTGACTTAGGGGAAAATAAAAATCTCACAAGAAAAAAAAGTGGCGCATGGCAAGATGTCCCCCAGAACCCCAAGTTGGTTACCAGACTCCAAACTTCTAAGAATTGTTAGTCAACACAGCAACCAAGAATCGAGTCTCTTCACAGCACAAAAGATGAGATAAATATACAACAATTAGTTCTATATCAACACGTCATCATTCCAGTGAGACATGAGAGCATAACATAACAGCAAATTCATAGCTGATTCTAAGGCAAATAATTTCTAGATGCCTGTTGTGAAAGAAGACCAACATGGTCCCACTGCAGTCATATACATGTAGATTTGTCACAGTTGTAATAGAATAGAGAATGAACATTGTTATGTACAAATCTTTTAGATTGTAATTGAATTCTTGTAAAAGATCAGACCAAACTGAATATCAAAACTATCAAAGCAAATAAAATCAACCAAAAACTATTTATTTACAATTCCTGGGTTGCTGATCCAGTAGACTCTTTTGTGAAGGACATGGCTACAGTCACATCACATTTTATAGGCGGAGTTGCTAGACCCTGTACCTTCTGTTTTTGTATACCAAATCTTTCTCCAAGGCTTGAGAGCCCAGTCTGTCCTATGATTTACCAGTAGCTAGGGAGATGAGATAGATTCATACCTTTCCCAAAAGTATTAGCTCAAAGTGTAATCCTAACAGCTTCCTCCAGAATTTGAACTATTAACTCCATTTCCATTATGCCCTCAATGCATATGTATATATTCATTACTTTCTTTCTGAATTTGTGCCCAGTCCCACTGTCAGTCATATACATTTAGCCATGACAAAGGCACAATAGAACAGAGAATAACAATTATCCGTTACCAATCTCTGATTTTAATTGAATTCTTGGAGTTTTCTGGTATTCAACTTGAACACTGAAATGAGAATTCAATCAAAGAGATTTATAGAGAACTATATCTATTCTACATTCTATTATGATTGTAGTAAGGCTATATGCATATGACTGACAGTGGGACTAGGCACAAGTGATAAGCATCCTTGAATCTTTGAAAGTTGACAGTACTAATCCAGCCACTAATAATCAGAGTTTTTTTTTCTTTTTTCTTTTGTAAATTATTTTCAAATAACAGATTCAATCATTAGAATATTGGGAAGAAACATTTCTGCAGGGAAATTACATGAAAGTATTTCATATGCTTGATAATTAAATCTGATCATTTATGATCAAAACTCATAAGAAAGAGAAATTGTCAAGTCTAGAAATATAAGTAAATATAATTCTTCAATTAATGAAAAAACTTGTCAGGATTCTCTATTAGTTGAACTGGTTGGTTCTTTAAGAAAAATTCTATTGAATTTAGAGTTTTATTAGGTTTCATACATATTTATTCCCAAGCCTTTAATACAATGTGTGTGTGTGTGTGCACTTAGTTCATTTATATACTTGTAAAAGCTATCATACATGAATTAATATAAACTACTAGTTGAAGTACCTCTCTACACTGGGTAAGGAATCAAAACTTAATTTGCCGTTGGTTATAAAGACAATTAAGGAGGCACATGGTATCATAGGAAATGGCTACCACGGGATGAGTTCAAATCCTGAACGAGGTTGTTTTCATTTTCCCATGGTGCTAATACCTTGGGAAAGGTATAAATCCAACTATTCTCCATCCAGCTATGGGTAAACAATAGGGAAGACTAGGCTCTTTAACCTTGGTTAAGCAACCAGTCTAGGAAAAGAAAAATAATTAAAACCTATTAAAATCCACTTAAGAAATTGACCTTATGTCACATCCTACTTGATGGGTTGATAAATCTATTAATAATGGAGATTGTCTGTATTTCTGTCTGTAACAAAAACTACGTCATAGCTCTACGTCACAGCTTACGTCACAATATTCTTATGCTATATACACCCAAAATTTGAGTAAGCAATTTTAAAAATTGTTTTTTTTACTCTCGTCCTTTTTTTTTTTTACAGTAACAAGAAGTTAACTAAAAAGTTTACAAATAAATAAATACCTATGATTTTGTGTAAAATTGATGTGGATAATATTCAAAATAATTGTTTGATTATTACATGCATGCAACATTTTATTTGAGAGTGACGGGGCTCAGTTTTCATTTCAATTTGTTTTATTTTTTTTTTTTACTCCTTTAATAAATATGAGGATTTTACTTACTTATGATACAAGCTCTCTGACATTGAATTTTTAACTCCCACCCCCTCAGGCAATGTCTTTCAAAAATTTTTTTTTTTTGGGGGGGGTGTTTTCTGTTGCTAGTATATATAATGACAATAAAACAATTCCTTAGGATCCACGGTGAGGTGCAAATTGTTGTTTCTGTCAGTCAAGTTATATAAAACTGCTGGAGAAAATTAATTGTTTCTAGACATTGTTGTGGTGTCTTCAAATAATATATTCATTTGATAAATTTTTAAGAATCATTTGTTATTATTATCAATTTACAGATTAATTCAATAGAGGGCTGCTAGAGACAATGAATCTCTCAGAATTTTTAGGACCAGCTGAAAACTAATAACATAAACAATATTTTTGTGAAGACTTATAAGTGAATAAACTTCATTGAGTGGTTAACTTTTATGGACTCTTGATGGATATTGCTTGAACTGCATCAAGATTTTTTTTAAAATTAAGTCTTGATTTTCCAGTCATTGGAAAAGACATGGAAGAAATATAAAGACTTTGCTTTCTGGATAGAAAAAAATTTAATTAGATGTTTACTATATATGATTAGCTAAAAAGATGTAGATTCAGTAAAGTATGAGTCCAGTTTAGTATCATACTTATATCATAAATTGAACAACCATGCTAAAAACTAAAAACTAAAAACATGCTTTAGTAGTATGTATTTACCAACCCTCTCTGCACAAGAAGGATGTGACACAAGGTATATTTTTGAGCAGAATTTTAAAAATGTTAAGTTTTAAGAATTGAGTCTTCCTTCTCTTATATCAGTTGCCATACCAAAGTTAAAGAGCCCAAACTGACCTACTATTTACCCATAATTGGAGGAAGAATAGTTGGATTCATAACTTTCCCAAAGGTATTAGCACTATATGAAATGCAACCAGCCTCGTCCAGGATTTGAATATGGTCTATTAGTAATCATAAAAAATTGTTGGTCAAAGGTGAAGCCATCTTTAAGTTTGGTAAATAGATGAAAAAGATTTTGGAAATCATAGTAAAGATAGACCTATTTTTTTTTTATTGTCATAGAACATAAATTGAATGGATAAAGTTTAAAAGGAAGACCTCCATCAAAATCATGAAAAAATCCATTTGGTTCAATGTGTGCATCATGCATAGAAAAACAGAAATTATTTTTTTAAACTCTTATGTCAATTTTTTAAAGTCTACTTATATTTTTATAACTCTCTACTTTCAGGAAGGAAAAGTCATTCTTGTTATTTGGACAAGAATATAAGATTGGATTTAAAGGAAGCGAGGAATAAAAAATTTAAAAAAAAGAAAAGCAAAATATATAACATTATCAGCTTTTACATACTATGAGCATCAATATATCTAATGAATGAAAATAGTTTTACATTGAAAGAAGCAAAGGATATCCTGCAGAAACTATTACTGATGCAGACTATGTAGATGACCTAGTGCTTCTAGCAAATACACTTTCTCAAGCCAAGTCTCTGCTGCATAGCCATGAGCAAGCAGCAAGCGACATTGATCTCTATGTGAATTTAGATAAAACAGAGTTCACATGTTTTAAACAAGATGGTGGCATCTCCTCATTAAATGACAAGCCTCTGAAATTAGTAGACCACTTCATATACTTTGGTAGCAATATCCCATCTACTGAAAGTGATGTCAATATATGCATAGATGGTACCATCTCCTCATTAAATGACAAGCCTCTGAAATTAGTAGACCAGTTCATATACTTTGGTAGCAATATCCCATCTACTGAAAGTGATGTCAACATATGCATAGATGGTACCATCTCCTCATTAAATGACAAGCCTCTGAAATTAGTAGACCAGTTCATATACTTTGGTAGCAATATCCCATCTACTGAAAGTGATGTCAACATATGCATAGATGGTACCATCTCCTCATTAAATGACAAGCCTCTGAAATTAGTAGACCAGTTCATATACTTTGGTAGCAATATCCCATCTACTGAAAGTGATGTCAACATATGCATAGATGGTACCATCTCCTCATTAAATGACAAGCCTCTGAAATTAGTAGACCAGTGCATATTCTTTGGTAGCAATATCCCATCTACTGAAAGTGATGTCAACATATGCATAGATGGTACCATCTCCTCATTAAATGACAAGCCTCTGAAATTAGTAGACCAGTTCATATACTTTGGTAGCAATATCCCATCTACTGAAAGTGATGTCAACATATGCATAGATGGTACCATCTCCTCATTAAATGACAAGCCTCTGAAATTAGTAGACCAGTTCATATACTTTGGTAGCAATATCCCATCTACTGAAAGTGATGTCAACATATGCATAGATGGTACCATCTCCTCATTAAATGACAAGCCTCTGAAATTAGTAGACCAGTGCATATACTTTGGTAGCAATATCCCATCTACTGAAAGTGATGTCAACATATGCATAGATGGTACCATCTCCTCATTAAATGACAAGCCTCTGAAATTAGTAGACCAGTCATATACTTTGGTAGCAATATCCCATCTACTGAAAGTGATGTCAACATATGCATAGATGGTACCATCTCCTCATTAAATGACAAGCCTCTGAAATTAGTAGACCAGTTCATATACTTTGGTAGCAATATCCCATCTACTGAAAGTGATGTCAACATATGCATAGATGGTACCATCTCCTCATTAAATGACAAGCCTCTGAAATTAGTAGACCAGTGCATATACTTTGGTAGCAATATCCCATCTACTGAAAGTGATGTCAATATATGCATAGATGGTACCATCTCCTCATTAAATGACAAGCTCTGAAATTAGTAGACCAGTTCATATACTTTGGTAGCAATATCCCATCTACTGAAAGTGATGTCAATATATGCATAGATGGTATCATCTCCTCATTAAATGACAAGCTCTGAAATTAGTAGACCAGTTCATATACTTTGGTAGCAATATCCCATCTACTGAAAGTGATGTCAACATATGCATAGATGGTACCATCTCCTCATTAAATGATAAGCCTCTGAAATTAGTAGACCAGTTCATATTACTTTGGTAGCAATATCCCATCTACTGAAAGTGATGTCAATATATGCATAGATGGTATCATCTCCTCATTAAATGACAAGCCTCTGAAATTAGTAGACCAGTTCATATACTTTGGTAGCAATATCCCATCTACTGAAAGTGATGTCAACATATGCATAGATGGTACCATCTCCTCATTAGTAGACCAGTTCATATACTTTGGTAGCAATATCTCATCTACTGAAAGTGATATCAACATATGCATAGGTAAAACACAGACTGCTATTGATAAGATATTGACTATATGTAAATCTGCTCTCTTTGATAAAATAAAACAGGAATTCTTCAAATCTGTAGCTGTGTCAGTACTACTGTATAACTCCACCACTTGGAATTTAACAATTTGCTTGGAGAAAAGGCTAGATAGGAACTACACAAGGATGATACATGCTGTTTTCAACAAATTCTGGGAGCAACAGCTGAATGGTCACTTACCTCCCATCTCACAAACCATCCAAGTAAGATGAACAAGACATGTTGTGGACACTACTGGAGAAATAAGGACAAACTCATAAGCAACGTTCTCCTATGGACTTCTACACAGTATTGTCCAACCAGCAAACACTTATATTCAACAGCTCTGTATGGACACTGAATGCCCTTTAGAGGACTTACCAATAGGGACAGATAGTGAGAGAGATTCAAAGGAATCCATGCACCTTGAATTGACATGGTATTTATTGGAGGACTGCTAGAAGGAAACCTCTGCTCTCAATGAAGAACAAAGCTGCCCATTTAAACTTTGTCACAGACCACTTGGACAAACCAGAGACCTTCTGGAAGTCAAAAATAAAATTGTTTTGGTCACAATCAAAAATGAAATGTTTCATGAAAATTATTAGATTTATCAATTTTTATGAATATCTTTTTTGAATTCCTTTGTTATTCAATTTAACAAATTTTAACTTATTTTCGATGCTGAACATGTCTTTTGGCCACAAATCTGGATATTAGCAAAGATATTTTTTCATTTTTAAACCATAGGTGTAGTTTTTTTGTTGTTATTTTTTTATAGAATAGTTTAAAGTAGCCATTTCCATAATTGGGGCTTAACATACTTTTCTCCATCTTGTTTAAAAAACATGAACTCTGTTTTATCTGAGTTCACATAGAGGCCAATGCCTCCTGATGCCTTATCTAGGCTATGCAGCACTGATTCTGCTTGTGCAGTTCTATTTGCAAGAAGTACTAGATCATCTGCATAGTCAACATCTGTAATAGTTTCAGTGAGATATTGCTATCTTCTTGTCTTTTTTTATTGGGAAGCCATTTTCTTTCATTATATCTAGCGATGATCATAATACATTGTCTAGACGTATTATAAATAAAAATGGTGTTAATGTATTTCCTTGTAGGACTCTAGTGATAATGTCAAAGAAATCTGTCTCCATCCGCTTGAATGAACCATTGCTTTCATGTTTTTGTAGAGCATCTTTATAACAGCAACAGTTTCTTTGGGGAGACCACATGCTGATATTTACTTCATCTTTCCTTTGTGTATGAAGTCAAATGCCATGGAGCAATCTACTAATCTCCAGGCTGGATGCTAAGCCAGTGAAATTAGTAGACCAGTTTACGTACCAGGAAGTAACGTCAATATATGCATAGCAAAGACATAGACTGCTATAGACAGATTATCAATCATATCTTATATTATCTTATCAGAGATAAAATGAGAATTCTTCCAAGCTGTAGCTGTGTCAGTGCTACTGTATGTCTGTACCACTTCTACTCATGATGCCTAGTGTAAAAACAAGATGGAAAATACACAAATATGCTGTCTTAAACAAACTCTGGAAGTGGACCCCTGTTACATAATTATTAGATACCTAATATTTATGGCAATAGTGTAGAAATCATAATGGCGATTACTGCAGCTGATGGCCTTGAGAGTGAGTGATGGCACTTGACCTCACTCTCACCTTGCCCTCCGGGGATAAATCGTGAGAACCAGAAGGCATAGAAGACCCTCTTCTGGTTTAAGGATAGTAAGTAACTCAGTCAGTTAGCAAGTAGAAGCCGAGCTCGTAGGATGTAAGGATCTGCGTAGACATCTGGTTTGGGGATTAACTATAAAACAAGATCAAAAGTAAATCGAAGTCTTGTGTTTATTATCTAAAAACTAACAATGACACAGGGCCTCTGATAACGAGAAATCCCTATAGAAGACCAGACCGGAATCCCCAAGTCAACACCAGACGCTAGACCAGACCAAATTAAGATGTTAGAAGATAGAACCAAAGCCGGCCAGAAGAAAAGACGACTAGAAGTAAGAAGTAAGAAAGGGTATACACACCCCCCACAAAAAGCAGCTTTCCAGCTACTTACCTCCTATCTCATTAACTATCCAAGTAAAATGAACAACACATGTTGGGCAAAGAGCTGGAGAAGTAAGATTGAACTCATAAGTAACATTGGAAACTGTGGACACCTGCACATAGACACACCTGCACATAGACACACCAGTGTAGACTGACCAGCAATAACATACATTAATCAGCTCCGTGCACATTTTGGATATCAACTTATTGGTCCTCGAAGAAATATGCTTCAGTGTTATACACAAAGGAAAATTGATAAATTTATGGTTAGTTTATGTAAGTTAAAATCCCTGCAGGCTAAATTTTCTGCTAATGTATATAAAGACAAAATACAAACTTATGGTGTGAGAGAGAGAGAGAGAGAGAGAGAGAGAGAGAGAGAGAGAGAGAGAGTTACTATAAATATGTATTTAGCAACCCTTCTACATGGCAGGATATGACACCTGGTCAATTTCTTAAATGGAATTTAATAGGTATGAATTCTGTGTCTCCCTTCTCCCAAACTGGTTGCCTAACCAAAGTTAATGAGCCCAGTCCGCTCTACTATTTCACCTATCGATGAAGAGAGAATAGTTGGATGTATACCTTTTCACAAAGGTATTTGCACGATATGAAATACAAATAGTTTCATCTAGTATTTGAACTCGTATCACCAAGTTCATTTTCTTCAAAAATAACAATTACACCACACACCTTCACGATAAATATGAAATGTGAAAAAGAGATTGAGCGTAATGCAATAAATAGGGTTAAAGAAACATGCCAATTCTTCACAAATTATCATATTCATTTTTGTTTTGCTTTTAGAATAATACATAAAATGTTACATATCTATTTTTAAAACAGACAAAATTCCTTTGCTGGTTGATGCATGAATTTTCTTTCAATGGGGGGGGGGGGCCTTCCTTCACAAAAAACAAAACAAAACAAAAACAAAACTTGTAATATTAAAGAAATATCTATAAAAAGATCTATAAGATCAAAGTCAAAGACAAACCTTATGATTATGAGTCATCAAGTGTGAAAGAAAAAAACGATTGAAATTACTCAGGGACGTGTCGATCGAAACAGATAAAGAAATTGAGGCCAACTGACCTGGAAAGGACAAAAAGGAAAGAACTTGTTTGTCCCCATTGAAATAAACATTTCTCTGTAAACAATATAAAAAAAAAACTCTCCAGAGGTGCCCATGGTGTGATGGTTATTGTCGAATCAAATGGACATGGTGACACGAGTTCAAATCTTGGATGAAGCTACTTGCATTTCATATGGCACTAATACCCTTGGGAAAGGTATGAATCCAATTATTCTTCCTCCAACTATGGGTAAATAGTAGGGCAGACTAGGCTCTTCAACCTTGGTATGGCAACTGGTCTAGGAGAAGGAAGTCTGAATTAAAACCTGGTAAACTAATAAATTGATCTTGTGTTACATCCTACTCATGCGGAGGGGTTAGTAAATACATATATAAAAACTCTCCAAATATAAAAATCTAGAAACAGAAATTAAATGTGGGGCATGAAGAAGGCCACAACAATATCAGTGGTAATAAATGCTCTCGGTTTTGTTAAGAAAGAGATGGAAAAATACACCGAGATGCCTGGCAGCATCAAGTTTGATGAAGTCCAGCAGATTCTCCTCTGTGGCACATATTGTAGAAGAATCAATCAATCACACCATCATGGTTGCCCCAAATCCAAAATATAAAAAAAGGCAGTTACAATAAAATGATTTATATCCATGTCTTTTAATATTTGTTCCCCAAATCTATTCATATATAAAAACACAAGGTGACACACACACACACACACACACAATATATATATATATATATATATATATATAATATACCAAGCGGTAGATCCTTGCGGAGAGACAAAACGGATTTTAGCCCTGAAGAGCTTTATGCGAAACTAATAGTAGGTTCGTCTGACTCATTAGATTATCTTTATTATATATATATATATATATAAGTAAAGAAATAACAAAAGACTTAGAGATTTAGCATTATAGTCTATTTCAAGGAGCTTAAATAGACTATAATGCTAAATCTCTAAGTCTTTTGTTATTTCTTTACTTATAAATTTGCTCTGTGACTCTAACATTAAGAGCACACATTGAGCTCTCAAACTGCGACAGGTTTAAAAAAAAAACAACTTATGTCGTAAGGAAGATTTCTTCTTTGGACTTTTAGATATATATATATATATATATATATATATATATATGTTATTATTATACTAAAGCTAAGTGAATCAATGATTGTTTGCTAAAGGCTTTTTTCCTATTTAGTTTAATGACACAAAATTCCTATCAGAATATTCCTTAGGATTGTTTGAAAAAAAGATCCATTTTAATTGGTTCTAATTAATCGTAATTTGCAATTAAGTAAAAAACTGACCCACCTCTTATTGCACATTCTGCCTGCTACTTTTCCCCTCTCTATGTATATCGTGATTACCTCCTCATTATACATAGTTTCTTAGTGAGTGTAAAAAGAGTGATTGGAGAGTGTCAAATATATTTGTATGTTAAGTTTCAGAAGCAGTTAGCCCATGTCAAACATTCCCTTTCTTAGAAATCTTACAAAATGATTTTAATGTTAAATTTTCCATCCATATCTTTTTTAAATTTTAATTCACTTTACAAACTCACTTGTCCCAATTATCTACCCAGAGCTCAACAGGTTATGTTTTGTCTAATATATATATATATACTAGCAGCGGCTACCCAGCAAAGCCCGGGTAGAGGAGATAAAAACATGGTTTAATAATCGTTTGCAGATCTATTACTACTGAATAGTGAGTTCAGTCCTCGCAGGATGACCCATAAAAATCACCACGTAAAAACGATCTTAATTTAATTCTACCTGGTGGGAGGTCAGGGAATTTTCTTTTCGTCAGATTTCAGGGGATGACATCATATGGCTAAACTTGCGAATCAGTCGAAAAATCAAAACATATTACAGCCAGGTTAGCTCAGTCGGTAGAGCGTTTGGCTAGAAACCACAAGGTTCCTAGTTCGATACCGGTCCTCGCCAACTCAGCGTTATGAGTAGCACAGGGATCTGTGCGGTAAAGTAAGGAGCTGATGGTAGATGTGGGGCTCCACCTCAGATGCAAAAACAATTTCCTTGGTCTAGCGCTAGTGAAAAGGGGATAGACTCCCTCACTGATTGGCTGATACTGACATTAGGCCGCCCCGACGACTTTATTTACTTACAGGTGACCTAGAAAAAATAGAACCCAAATTATTTATTTTCCCATTAAACTAACCCTAAACCCTAGTTAAAATTAACAGTTTTATTACAAAATTTATGCGTTCTGTTTTTTTCTGGGTCACCCTAAATTTTCTGACTGATTTGCAAGTTTAGCCCATCACATAATGATATAGTAAGAAATTTTAATTCAATGATTAACTATATTTTTAAAATAAAATATAAATGACGCGATTTGCTAAATTTCAAATTGATATTTAAAAAGAAAAAAAAAGAATTAAATAAAGTAATCAAATTTATGTAAAACGATAAATAATCTTATAAGATTATTAATTCAAAAACGTAGTCAAATGTCAAATTATTATAGTAAAGTATACTATATAATAAATTTGATAATAATTTGAGTTTTCAGGTATTTCCGTGAAATGTATTAGGTAATCTAATGGTATTATCTCTTGCACACTATTCTACATTAGTATCATGATTTTATTTGTATTTCTAATATTAAAATAAATAAATTAACGCAATTATGAAAAAAACGGTTTTGTTTACAATTGACGAACCACGGGAATTTATAAAAAAATGTTGATTTGTCGTTAAATGTTTTCGTTTGATTTGTTATTGAATTCGCTTTAAAAAATAATTCAATGTATGCAAAGACTTAGAAAGATCTTTTTTCTAACGAAATAAATATTTTAAAGATAGAAATAGAAATATGCGATAAATAAGATTTGATTTTACGTTAAAATTTAAGTATGAAAAAATGATACTACAAATTCTAGGCTGACTGAAGCAAAATATAATTTTTTAAACTCGCTGTAAAAAATAATTCCATTGATAAAAACTCAATCAAATTACATATTTAGAAAGATTATTTCATTCTCTTTCGAACCATATAGATATCTTAAAGAAGATTGAACCGTAAATAGGCGAGAAAAAAGAATTTGTTTTTTTTCTTGAAACTTAGAATGAAAAAAAAAATTATACATATCAGCTCTCTGAAGCCAATTTTTTTTAACTCGCTGTAAAAAATAATTAAATTAATAAAAACGCATAAAAATTGCATATTCAGAAAGATTATATTATTTTCTTTTCAACGATATAAATATTTTAAATATTGGACCAAGAATAGGTGAAAAATTCCTAGCAGAACCGCTTAAACCACTAAAATTATACATTTCTGCTGTAAATCACTATAAATTGCTGTAAAAAAAAGGCAGCCAGCGGACAATATTTTATTATCAGCAGGTGCTGGTATATGGATAGTTCTGCAAATTGGGTGATTTTGGCTTAATTAATTAATTATATCCCTTAATTAGTAAAAATCAATAACCAAATTTGACATGTTTCTTAGTTAGAAGGATTTAATCTATATGCAAGATTTCAAATCTGAGTGACTTCTCTTTTCTGTGTTATAGATCGACACGTACATACCAAAAACTTACTCATATATATTTAGATATATACATCAAGTTTGAGAATCATATAGACAAGAAACTGTCAGTTACCAAGTGGCATTGACTTCATGTCCACGCTACCCTAATTTAAATATATATATTATATATACATATATTATCAATATATTAGTATATATATATATATATATATATATATATAACATGGGAATTTCTGACCCTGGGTTTCATGCAGTGGTGCATTCGTTAGGGCAGGTGAAAAGTTTTTTTTTTAAATCCAACTAATATGGTCAATTTTTACTGGTGGTGGGTGTGGAAGGAAGCATTTTGTTTGTGTGTTTACTGGTGGTATACATAGATATCTACAATCACTTGTGCATACTTATATAAGTCTGTCTGCATATATATTGGGTGCGGTTTGTTTCATTAAAAACTACAGACAACCTTTCTTTTTTTCATCACTTTTTATTGATTGTGTTGCCATAAAAAAAATTGTTCAAAATTTTCTTCATCTCTCACTATCAGTGGTAATTTTTAAGTGTGAATAATCAAATATTATTTTTTTCTTGAAAATTCAGTGAAACTTATTTTTAATATCTTTAATGCTTTTTGTCTAGAGTAGAGAGATTTTGAATATTTTGTAGTTTTTCTATTGTATTTTTAAAAAATTTATTGTTGAGTGTTCATTACATAACAAAGTCTCTCTCTCTTTCTTTCTCTCTCTCTCTCTCTCTATATATATATACTAGAAGTGGCTACCCGGCGGCGTCTAGGTAGAGGGAGGATTTCTTTTTTTTAGTTACTCTCACAGATCCATTATTACTGAATTGTGAGTTTGGATCCCAACTGGATGCCCCATTAAAATCCCTACATAAAAAAGACCTTGCATCGATCCGGTCACTCTGAAAATAGAAATTTATGTCTACAATATTAAATGGAAAAAATTCCATGTTGTTATAATTTAAATTTTATTTTTTAGATATCTTCATGAATATAATGAAGATTTGATTTAAATCAAATCTTCATTATTTTTGCTCAAAAACCAAGCCCTGGTGATATTTAATATGTATATATATTTCCTTTGTCGTTAATTGTTTTATTTTCAAAGTTTCCTCCGGACACACAGATTCATACAACTGCCCTTTTATATATATATATATATATATATATGATATATTGAAAAAACAAAGGATGTTTACAAATGCATGGGCTCAAACCGTTTCAGGGCTTTCAAAACCGTCGAGAGGAAGGCCCCGAAACGGTTTGCACATTCTCTCCTGATGAGCCCATGCATTTGTAAACATCCTTTGTTTTTTCAATATATCATATTCACACTGTCGGATTAATTTCCATTTTATTTTCACATATATATATATATATATATATATACACACACACACTGTGGTATGTTGACTTACAAGTCATAAACTGAAATGTCATTAATCCATTCCAACCCCCACAAAATCACCCTTATTTTTTGTGATATTTTTTTAATAAAAAAACATATCACAGTATTCAATAAAACATAACAAATAATGTAATAAATCATGTGTTGTAATATGTTTTAATGTTTATTTTTTTAATAAATAATACCTTTCTTTGGTGTAATAAATTTAGAAACCTAAATGTCTTTAGTGAACTTATTAACATAAGCATATCTGAAGCTCGCTTGTACCTCAAATTTTAGCTCAACACAAAGTAAAAAATCAACTGAGTGACAGCCCATAACTCAGAAAACTCATAAGTTGAGGTATTCATAAGGCAAGATACCACTGTATATATATATATATATATATATATATATATAAACATGAACCATCAACTGTAACATAAAACTATGAATCTATATTGTGGGGCATGTCTATCCAAGCTGAAATTGAGGCCATCAATATTTAGTATAGATACAGAGTGTGATGAGTAAATTGTTGTCTAAATTATTCAAAAATGAAAATAACACTGACATCTCACTATATCAGATATATTTATCAAAATTACATGAAAATTATATAGATTAGATTTATTTGGAGAAATAGCCATTGGCTTCAACCACAGCGTTTAGATAAGTTTGTAATCTTCTGCAAGACTTTCTGACAGTCTCCTTGTTTAATTCTTTGCCTACTGAATTTCCCTCACGGCTGTATCAAATTTTCTTGGTATTTTTTA
This sequence comes from Doryteuthis pealeii, assembly GCA_023376005.1. Taxonomy (NCBI): domain Eukaryota; kingdom Metazoa; phylum Mollusca; class Cephalopoda; order Myopsida; family Loliginidae; genus Doryteuthis; species Doryteuthis pealeii. The sequence goes on along the minus strand of CM042159.1, from coordinate 79,952,210 downwards.
CCTGTATGATGGGATATTTCAAGTTCACTATCCATTCAACTGGTTCTCTCTATTGCAAAAGTATCAAGTACCAATCTAAGGTTTGGTTCACAGACAAAACAAAAGATGGCAGGGATGTTCACATCATGATTTTTCAGTGTGAACAAGTGACACATGCAAGAGCCACTGCCAGCAGATTACAGTTTGATAACAGTGGTAGGAGAGCCACTGCCAGCAGCTTACAGTTTGATAACAGTGGTAGGAGAGCCGCTGTTAGCAGCTTACAGTTTGATAACAGTGGTAGGAGAGCCGCTGTTAGCAGCTTAAAGTAGGTTAAAGAGTTAACTTGGTAAATGCTGTTGTTATCTTTGCTTTCAGTTTATATTTGGTGTTGCATGGAGTTTTATTGCTCAATCAAATTTCTCAAAAATATGATACTACAAACTCTAGGCTGACTGAAGCAAAGAAAATCTATAGTAGTAAGATAATCAATGAAAATCCATTGAAAGAGGATCATCTTTATGTTTGAAAAGTAATCAAAGGATCATCTTGTGTGAAAATCTTTAATTCAAATGGTTATGGATTTAGTGCAATTATTATTTTTACTCAGGATCTGTGGATAATTTAATTATTGCGTTTGATATGCTTACTTAAGAGCTATTACAATTGTTCAATATGTTAAAGTATAATAATCTTGATATAACTCTCTCTCATTCTTTCTTAAAATGGGGGTTGTATAATATTTCATTGACTTGCCAATAAAAAATCTGGGGGGAGGCGTTTAAAATATCTACATTAATTTGCTGATAAAAAAGTGACAAAAACACAACTCAGAAAATATCTAAGTTGGACCAGAAATTCCCCTGACACTGGCTCACTAAAACATAAATTAATGCAAGAGGCCCGGATGACATGAGATCAAAATTACCAAAATATATTCCGTAATTCACAATTTCAATATTACAAATAAAATAAACGTAACTTTTCTTTTTATTTTATGTTGAGCATTTAAACAACGTAAGACCAATTAGAATGTTTTATTTTTAAAATTGGGTGAAATAAAATGGGACAAATAAAAAATCTGCAATTAAGCTACACCAGATAATCTGGATTTACATTTTTGCATTACATCTTGAAAATTTGGACAGTTTCATTTTTAACCAGAGAGTGTGTCAGAATGATAACAGACAGAAGATTTAGGAACACCAGTATTAATATATAGATAGTCATAAATTACCTGTTTTTATAACCTACATTTTTTTTGGTTTTGAATTTCAACTGTTTTATTTGATACTTCTTCCTATTTATATCATTAATGACAATTTTTGGACACAGAAGTTAGTTTCAATGGAATTATAACTCATTTGTATTTGAGATGGTTCTGTAAAGAGCCAAACCAATTGAGAAAACAACATATCAAATTAAAAATGACAACAGTCCATCAACACAATACATAAATAAATCATTTTAAAATTATTTTGATCCTACTAAAATGTTTCTCATCTTGTTAGTAACAAACATTCACACCAAGAGAAACATATCAAAAATTTCTTCTCTGCAAACAGAAAAATGTTAGGCTCAAAATTTTGTTACAATTTTACTTTTTCAAAAAAAAAAAAAAAATTTCTAACTACAAACGTTTTTATAATTCATTTCTTTAACATTTAGAATATTTGATGACGTATAATAGCCATCTTTACTTTCTCAAAATTATCTCTCAATTCTGTCAAGTTGAAGTAATGTTGCATACCTCTTTTTTACTTCTTTCTATTCTTCTTCTGGCGTCTTTGATATCTTAAGTTTCTTCTAGCATCTCTTCTAGCGTCTGGACTTCGTCTTGGTGGTCGGTCGCACTTAACTCATTTCTTCTTCTAATCAGTCTTGTTACCAAGACATTCATTAATCACAAAACCGTGTTATTTTCTTAAGCTTTTATTTACTTAACTAAACATTTCATGTAACTAAATATCTGACTAACATAGCGCGCGTATGCAGTGATTTCCAGTTAAGGCAGTACATCTCTGCCCGACGTCCAAACTGAAACTGAGGACCCAACCAGGTCCCACGTGACTTCACATATTTTGCGGGCTTTCTGTACTATTCCATGGAAAGTCCCGCCCGTGATATGAAAAGGGCCATCCCTTTAGAAATACAGGGGATTGACAATAATCTTATGCAACCGCATAGATTATGTAACAGTAACTGCTATCCTCTGACACCAATAGTTCCGAAAGTTTTTTTAGGATCGCACTATGTTGGCTTCTTAGTAAATTCCTAGCACCCTGTCATATATACACTATTCTTTTTTGGTATGTTTCAAATTGAAAACAATAAGATTAAACACAAAAATATATTTCACAAAACCTAATTTATTAAAATCTGGCTGGGTGACATGTAGTAACTGGAGCACCACTGCATGTGTTGTGTACTGGCATCAAGCAAATGTTCAGACTTTTGACATTGCTTTTGGACTATGTAACAAAACTATACATTTGTTTGTAATTATGTCAGTTTTATTCTGTATAAACTGCATACGTGTTCCTTTACCTTAGTATTTATGACCTATTTTGTCATTTAGAATTTGTAAAAAATAAGTTATTTATTAACTGCACCTAATGCAATTAAGTGTAATGTGGGTTGAGGGTCTGATATGTCATCAAATAGAGAAGGTAGGATGTGACACAAGGTCACAAGTATCAGGCATCCAATGAGGATGGAACTCACTATTCAGTTGAAATGGGTCTGCGAGACTAGCTTGCTAACCATTACACTATGATAGGACGTCTATGCCATCAAATATATTAAGTGTGTTCTAATCTGTCATCTTTTTTTATTTAAGCAATTCATTAACCCTTTATCTACTTGATGTGCTCATATCATCTCCACCCCCACAACCAGCCGTTCAGCCTGAAAAACCACACCCTGCATCCTTTGCATGCCAGAACATTAAGAAACAACATGACACTTAAAATTATAAATAATACAATATTAATTTCATTGAAGATACAGCAGATCTTTTTAGCAGATATTTTGGGCTAAATTGCTATGAAAACTTTATGCAAAATGATATCTATAAAATTGTCTTTATTTTTCACTTGAGAAACATCAGCTGAATAAGACATCTAACTTTTTGAACCATTAGTCAGAATTGAGAAATATTTTGTTGAAAATGTTTGCACAAATAAATATATCACTACTGCATCATTACACAACAACAGAAACGAGGTCATTAAATATCTGCGCATAATTTTCTTCTAAACCAAAGATACACCAGGGTCATTCCATGTCAGTTCACCAGGGCATTACACCCACCGACACCGAATTACCTGAAATTTGGCACAAATGTTCCCCTTCATGAGTTAGGAAAGTGTGCCAAATTATTTTGCCTTAAACCTTACCGTTCCGATTTTAGAGGGGGGTATAATTTTCCTATTTTCCTCAAAATTAAGGCCGTGTGGTGTTGCAAAATCTCAGTGTTTTTTTTTTAATTTAAAAAAAAATACTTTCATACATTCAATATTTCTGAAATTTGGTATGTAAGGCAAATAAGGACTGTAGAATCGAAATATCCAACTATTTTAACCCTATACCTGATAGAAAATTTTATTTTGCCCACCCAAATGCATGACTTCAAAATCAACAACTTTTCACCTATGTAGTTTACATATCGAAAATATGTCCTCTTGAATTTTCATAATATTTTTTTCCTAACATCTACTATGCCTGCCTAAGTTCACCAAAGAATTTTGTGTGGGAGCAAAGTCTACTTTAGAAGATATGAACTTGTCAAGTTCAGAGCTTTTTTCCTATGTACGTGCAGGATTTCAGTGAAAGATTATAATTAAGTCTTTAATTTTGAGGCAAAATAGGAAAATTATATCTCTCCCCCTCTAAAATTGGAACGGTAAGGTTTAAGACAAAATAATTTCCTAACTCATGAAGGGGAACATTTGTGCCAAATTTCAGGTAATTCGGTGTCGGTGGGTGCAGATTTCAAATTTTTGCTGGTGTTTTGACATGGAATGACCCACCAGCATTTTATTATTTCTATTGGAACATTATACAATCAAAATGGATAGGTATTTTGCTATTGCTAAATGCTACAGCTTGTAGGGCCGGTTTATCTCAGTCGGTAGAGTGTCAGGCTGGGAACCTCAAGGTTCCTGGTTCGATACTGACCTTCGCCAACTCAGCGTATGAGTAACACTAGGAGATGTGCGGTAAAGTGAGGAGCTGATGGTAGGTGTGGTGCTCCACTTCAGATACAAAAACAATCTCTTTGGTCTAGCACTAGTGAAAGGAGGATAGATTTTCCTCGCTGTCTGGCTGATACTGACTTTAGGCCACCCCGACGACAAATGCTACAGCATTGAAACTCTGTAACAAATAGGATAAATAGATCATCATCATCATCATCAAATTGTGCTGATAGCATGGATTTTCTTGACTCTCTCTTGCCATCTGTCCCTATTGGCCATTACACTTGGTTAGTCCTCTAGTGTACGCACAGAGCTGATGAAGTTTTTGCTGGTCAGCCAATACTGGTGTGTCCATGTGTAGGAGTCCATTGGAGAATATGGATTATGATTTCATCCTTGCTTCTCCAGCAATGCCCAGTATGTCTTGCCTGTCTCTTTTGGATGGTTTATGAGATGGGGGTAAGTGGCTGTACATATGCTGTTTTATGGGGTGCTACTTCTAGTATAACCCGTCAGCCGCTACTGAGCTAAAGGGCTCACTGAATTTCTGAAAATGGCTGTCAAGATCGGATCTTCTGCATCAACCACGGGTTGCAGGGTTTCTATACTTGCCTAAAGTCTGATCGAAGGGCCCATGTTGTGTTCAGATCTCAAACGACCAGAAATCTGCTATAGAAACTGATATTCCATGGTTAACGGTGGCCTAGTGGTCACATAAAGAAATAACGACTTTTTTTCTTCAAACTCAGCAAACATTTATATTCGATAAGAGAATACAAAGGGAGCAATGGGCCTCTACTTAATAACTTCTGGTCAGAATATAATCAGGAGCTATGCAAAGATATTGCTCAAGCAGTTTGTAAATTTTGGGCTAAGATTTCAAATAGTCTTGGCTGAAGTCAGTTTGTCTGTCGGCATTTGTGTCCGCTGTTAACACAGCCTCAAATCTTCACTTCAAGCTTTCTCAGCTTCGTCTACCCTATCGTCAAAAATGTCTCAGTTAAATAATGTCTCAACCGAAACTTCTGATTTCCGGCTGGCGTGAAGATATTAGCCATTCTCTTGGACATCCCACTTTGGCAAAAGTACTGCCTTCTTTTTAGTTCTAACCACCAATGGAATTCACTTCCACTCAATTGCCGAATGGCCAGCTCTTCCAGTATTCTCAAGTGTTTCCCAACAAAATGTGGGGTCTTAACAACATCTGGTTTTAATTAATTTCTTCTGGTCACTCATATGATTTTCAACAAAGAGTTTATCTTTTTAAGTGGAGAAAAATTTTTTTTTTCTTCAGAGGCCCAAGATAATTATGGTCAACCGACTTCCTGATGCACAACTCCACCGCTATCAGTCTGGCTACATCAAAAGGCTGTTTCCAATAATCACAGCCGATTCAAGTGGACTCACCCCGGGAGGTCTTCCAACCCACTTAAGATCCACTTTCGATTTCTTCACAGACATTCCAATCACATTGTGTGGCCTTATGATCGCAACCATCTGTTTTGATTTTACTCAAAACTACCCGGACAATCTATATTTCTGTTTTTTTTTCTAATTCCATTCAAACAATGAATCAGGTCATACTAGTTTATATCACATGATATCCCAAAGAAACTATTACTGATGCAGACTACACATATGATCTAGCACTTCTTGCAAATGCATTTGTTCAGAACTAGTTAGGTGTTGTAATCATATTTTTGGTTACAGAGTTTCAATACTGTAGAGTTTGGTAATAAATAATACAAATTATATCCATTTTGATTGTATAATCATAATATTCTCATAATAAAATTATGGTGTTTTTAGTTAAGAAAATTAATTTTATATTAAAAAATTGGTAGGTGTGTACTTATCTATTTATTGTATTAAATTGTCTTAACAGGAAATTAAGTTTATTTTTTAAGCTTTACGTTTTTCTATTTATATGAAAAATATAAAAGATAAATAAAATAAAATTTAATTGATATTCTATTTTTAATTGATATATTATTTGTTCATTCAAGAATCTACCTGGAAACCCTCGTGAAATCACAGATAAACCAATTGAAGAAATTATCCATGATCAACAAGACATCAAACTTGGACTCTTCATGGAGGATAAACTTGACACAGTTCTAAAAACAATTAAAAGCAGAAAAGTTGCAGGATTTCATGAAATACATCATGAAGTATAGAAGATAAGAAAATTTGATTATATACTTCTTTGATTAAGCAACGCCATGTATAATCAAAATACAATAGAAAAATGGATGAAAGGTTGCATCCTCCCCTATCTGATGAAACGCAACCTCAGATTCATTAAGAACTACAGAGATATAATTCTTACTGTCATAGCTGCTGATTTACAATGCTCTACTTCTAAATCACATCAGACCAGAAGTTGAGAAAGTTCTTAGGAGAAATCAGAATGGTTTTCAGAGAAATCAATCCACAACTTCCAAGTTTCTAAAAAATCTTGAGGCAATACTCTTGTTTGTAAATGTCTATGAGGCATTTGATTCCCTACACAAAGGAAAGATGGAGCAAATAATTCTAGCATATGGCTTTCTGAAAAAAAATCATTGCTATAATGATGCTTTACAAGGACACTGAGGCCATGGTTTGCTCAACTGTTTGCTCACCTGATGGTGACACTGAAATCTTTGAAATTCTTGTTGGAATCTTGCATGGACATTGGCACCATTTCTATTTTGTCTAGATTTTGTACTACCAAGTATCAATAGATCTAACAAAAGAAAATCCTTTCACACTGAAAAAAGGCCAGGAAACATGATATCCCAAAGAAACTATTACTGATGCAGACTACACATATGATCTAGCACTTCTTGCAAATGCATCTGTTCAAGCCAAATCTTTGCTTTATTGCCTTGAGAAGAGGCATTGGTCTTTATGTGAACTCAGATAAAACAGATTTAATGTGTTTTAATCAAGATGGTGCCATCTTCTCAATAAATGACAAGTCTCTGAAATTAGTAGACCAGTTCATATACCTCAGTAGCAATATCTCATCTACTGAAAGTGATGTCAACATACACATAGGTAAAGTATGGACTGATATTGACAGGTTATCAACCATATAGAAATTCAAGTTGTAGCCATGTCAGTACTGTTGTATGGTTGCACCACTTGGACTAACAAAATGCTAGATTGGAAATACACATGAACACACCAGTGTTGGTTAACCAGCAAAAACTTACATTCACCAGCTCTGTGCATAGATTGGATGCCAACTAGAAGACTTATCAACTAGGATGGCTGAAAGGGATGGATGGTGAGAGAGTGTCAAAAGAATCCATGCTGTCAGCACACCTTGATGATTGTCTGATCACTTTCAAAGAAAGTATTACTGTATATAATTACAAACAAAAAATTAATAATGTGGCAATAAATGATTATTTATTCATATCAAATATTAATTGGTTTTCTTTTCTTTATTCAAAATTTATTGAAAGTGGACGAATTTTAATGCAATAATGTCTTCATAGTTGCCTTTTGAAATTTTATGACATTTAATCCCAAATCTTTCCAAATTGTATCTGGTAAAAGTTGGGGATGAGTAAATTGAATAAGAATATTGTAAGGAACAGATTGATTTATTGAATATGAAAACTTTTTATGAAGCCCTAAAATTGGGAACCTTAATATCTGATTATTGTTGATTCTCAAACTGGAATTAGAAATCTATTTAATTGAAAATTTATTGTTACTAACATTAACTCATTGCAATATCTTTCTTTTTTTTTTTTTTTCACTTTTGAATTTTAATATTCTAAATATATAAAATATCAAGTCAGTGACTTATCAATTCCCATTTTTAAAAAAATCATGTTAAATGGAATTAATAAAACATACTTACGATCATTAAAAATGTTGTTATTAATTGAATAACCATTTTTCAAATCATTTTTTTTTTTAGCTCTTCCTGAAATCCTTTGTTGGTATTTCAAATTTTATGTGCTGTGTTTATTTGGATGAGTTTATTCAAAATATTAATAAATAGAAAAATGAAAGAGCAAGTTGTGAACAGCTTCAGGTTTGTTGTGCCACAAAAATTCAGACAAAACAAATTTTCCGCTTGAAGTCAGTTGGACACAATGAAAAAGAACGATTGATATCAAATCAGGTTATTTACTCAAAATTTGACAAAAGAGAAATTTAATCTTTTTAACACAAAATTTGGTCTTCCTAAAATAAAAATTTTCATAGGAGAAAAAAAAACTTTAAAAACTTGATTTGTGTACTCATTTTGGTTTTATTTTAACCTTTTTCCACTTTAATCTTCTTCATATATCTGTTAGTAACTTTCTGTGAATTTAAAACCCATTATTCAATTCATGAAGGTAACCTGTTCTGAGAGAGTTACCAACTATAACAGACAACAGAAGAAGGTCAAAGAGTACAACAGTTGAAATAGTGTGACTTAAAAAAAACCAAAAAAAAAACAAGAACAAGGACAAAAGTCTGAATATATCAGAGTATAACAATAAAGATTCCTCATATAATAAATTCAGATAAAAATCTAAAACTTTTGTAGATAACTTCCTAAAAAACTGGAAAAATTAATTAAAAAAAAATGATTCAGGTTTTTTTTTTTTTTAAAAAAATAACCTGTTAAACAACTTGCTCTTCATCCAAGAAAATCACAAGATGCAAAAAAATAAAATAAATAAATGAAAATAAATAAATTGAAAAAAGTACAAATAAACTTTTTTTTTTGTATTTATAGATTAATTTATTTATCTAATTTGCAAAATTGACTTTTTACATCATATGATAAAACTTCTGAAATTGAAATCTTTTCAGAAAATAGGCTTTCTCTGTCCATCAAACATCAATGCAAGCAAAAAATCACCTAAGCCTTGATTGACTCATTTTATCACACAGGTTGTGGCACGGCCCACTTAGTAGTTGATCAGTCAGTTGGTCAGCTGTACAATTCTGGACACTATCTTGGCATGTAACAAGATGAGGAGGAGGAGGAGGAGGAGGAATAATTGGAGACTGGCTTGGCACCATCATTTTGGCTCTATGGAATATCACTGCCATGGACATAAGGTGTTTGTAGCAAAAAATCGTGTGTATGGGTGTTTTATATATATATATATATATATTACATTGCTAGAAAGGAGAAACAGTCCATTCAACTATTAAGAGTAATTAGTACATCAAGTTAGGAAGAAGTAATATTGGTGTGTGGTTTACATTGCTTCCTTGAGAAAAAGAAAAATCACAGAAATTAGTCAAATTCATGCAGAAAATGTTGCTAATTTTAAAAGAATAAATCTCATCTTATTTGGGATTAAGAATATTTATTTATTGAATATTACGAAGAATAAAAATAGTTTTAAGATTTTAAAAATAAAAATAAAATAAAATTAGAAACAAAAAATTCAAAATTAATTTTCATTTTTCAAGAATTTTTTTTCAAGTAAACTTAATAGAAAGTTTCACTAGATACAAGTTAAAATTCTGTATTTTAAGGCAGGAATTAAAATTCTTAACTGTTATTAAATATTAAATGTTAATATCAATCATCTGGTTTCAAAGGGAATTTTTTCTGTTACAGAAATGTAAAGACCATACTCACTCTAATAAATAGGATTAAACAATTAATTATAAGATTAAAATAGATAAATTCACAGCAATAATATTAAACCTTCTAGGGAGTAAAAAGTAAAAACATTCAATCAACTAAATTGATTTTTAATGAATTCTAAACCATTTTAAAACCTTAACTATTCAGATTTTCAGCACTGACATTTAACTTGACCAATTATCAAGTTGCTTTTTTTAAGATTATTTTTTGAATTGTTTTTGTGTTCAGAATATAATTGTGAGTTAAAATTAATTAAGAGAAAGACAACTAATTTTTAAAGACAAATTATCGAGGGGACTGATGCTAATGTAAGCAACAGTTACAGCTATTCTTGGATAGACTAATACTTTTTATAATTTTATATAATTTCTTAATAATTGCATTAGAGACTAATTTTTTTTAATGTGTCTACTTCAATATTATTATTGTAATTTCAAACATAACAAAAGTAAAATTTTATTCAGGTAATTTGTGTAAATTTTCAAGAAATCTGTAGAGATAAGTTTATCTACAATAATTTGGCAGTTCATTTTCTTTTCTTTAGAATGAGACATTTTATTCTAATTTCCTAAAAGACTTTTAAATAAAATCTTCATCAATTACTTAAAAAATGTTCTCATTTCAAAATAACCAATAAAATGACTGACACAATAATAATTAGCTAATTAAACTGTAAACAAATAGAAAAAATTATATACATTTTTTTTTTCTTAAAAAAAACCAAACAAACAAGAGTGACCACTTGCACAATTTCCTTTGTAATAACAAAGTCAGGCAAAGTGGCTGCTATTGTTGATGAAATATTTTTTTTTAAAGTCTGTATCATGTGACTTTTCCATTAACCAATGAAAATCATTGTGAAAAATGGTTTAGAGTCAACCATTACTCATCTAATTGCAAAAGATGTAACCATATATTAATCAATAAAACTACTAATATTCCCCCCTCCCCCCATTAGCCTTTTTTCTTTATTGAACAAGTTATCTAATTATCTTTTCAATTTAGTTGTAAAACTACAAAAGGAAATTTAAAATATCAACATTAAAGAGAATCAATAACTCAATCAAATGGTTAATAATATCAACAGGATGTTAGGAATATCAGATTCCTTGGTGGACAGTTTAACAGCATGAGTGTCTTCCATAGACATCGTTGGCTATTTCAAGTTCAGAATTTTGTAAAGTAAAAAATAAACTTCACAATTTGAATAATCTTTAACCAAAAAGTTCTATTTCACAAGTAAGAAAGCTTTTTTAAAATACAACTTACTGTTAGGAATAATTTCATATACACACACATACATACACACAAATATCACAAGAATTGAGAATAATAACAATGTAGATAGAGATAAATAAAAAGTAAGAACTGATTTATGGCCATTGCTGTAACACTTGAATTGATTCAAAGTGAGGCTGGCTAAGGAAAGAGTGTGCAAGATGGAGGCACATCAAGGTTAATCTTTTTATTAAAATTTACAAATATAAAAGAACTAAAATGAAAAAAAAATGATAAATACAATTACAGATTACTGTGAATAACACTGATAAATCTAGTCATTAATATCATTTATTAATTCTAGAAATATATATTCTTGTAATGTCCAACTCAATATGATATTTGATTTTCAACCTTCCCCCTCCCCCCAATAGGTTTATCACATACACTGTGTAATGTTTGAGTCTGGATTTCAAACTTACCAACAATAGATTCAGCATTTTTGTAACTCAAACATTTTCCCTTGGTGTAATCAACAAATTATCTGCTCATCTAATATCTATACAAATGGCCACTAATATGGCCAATCTTTGTTTACATTTCAATTCCACCATCTTAATAATTGTATACCAATAATAGGATAATCAAATAACATTTTTATACTGGGAACAAAACATTTATAATAACATTATCTTTATTTTATATGAAATGGGACTATTTGTTGACCTTCGATGTCTGGCCTAGGCCCAAATTGTTGGCCTATGAGTCTGCAGTGACATCAAAAAATATATTTAAATTATTTTTGTGCAACACCAACTGACAGTATTTCTAGGATAGATTGTATTAATCAAGAATTATGACAATGAAAAGAATTAAATACAAAGAGTGGAGAAAATTGTGACATATGGAAGATCATTAGTGTCAAAATTAGGAGGTTGAAATATAAAATGTTTTATCATGGTGAACATTTGATTAACTATCTCTATGATTAATTTAGCTTAACCATTATTAGATGAAAGGGGGGACCTTCCAGAAAAGAGGAAAAGTTATAATACTGAATGAAACTAAGAAGAAATGAAATCAATGTAAGTTTTTAAATCTTTCCAAGGGACGAGTAGAAATAAACAAATTCTTATTCTTTTTTTAACATTCTTTGAAATGTACAAAAATAGAAAAAATATTTATTTGAAGAAAAACAAAAACAAAAACAAACTTATAACTTGACAACACACACACACTGGGGTGGGGGAAACTTATTTTCTTATCAACAAATCAAAACAAATACAGACCGGTCAATTTGGTTAAGATTTTATATTTTAATGTTTAAGAATATTTTAAATAGGAAGATATCTTTATTTTTTATCATTTTTAACATTCTGTTTAAATCATCCAGTGGAGATATTTGATTTCTGATTTAAATTAAGAATTTATTGAAAATTAAAAATACAAAAACAACAAAGAAGCAATGTAAATAACCAACATGTGGACTTGAATGTATTTTTTGTGACAACCAGTGAATACATGTGGATTTGTTGTGCTGGCACTGGAGTAACTCTTTGATTTTAGCAAATGTTTTTCCCTCCCACCCCAAAATTCTTATTCATATAATATAGATTCATATAAACAATTCTTTATCAAAATATACATTTCAAATGAGAAAAAAAAAAAAAAAACTATATATAAGCTTGAGTTTTATAAAGTTTCTTGAAAGGCATGGGTTCAGTAAGCCAATTATTTATAATTGTAGAAGTAATAATTGTTTGGCATATAGCATGTCATATTGAAAAAAAAAAGAAAAGTTTTCAACGGATTACTGAAGTTAAGCAACATTGAATCTGGTCGTTATTTGGATGGTAACAATTAAAAAATACCATGTATTGTAATATAAAAAAAAAAAGCTAGCTTTATTCTAGGTTCCTTCAAAACAGCCAGTCCAAGTCTCCTTCCTATCAAAACAAGACAGCTATAGAAATAACCTATTGGTCATACTATGCTTACTTGCTAGAAGGACATTTTTTCAGTAATTCTAATAATAATAATATTAATAATATCACCAGGTTAAAGATTTGATTTGTTGACAGCTTGCAGTTTTAAATCACCAGAAAAATGGCAACAACCATTGCAGCAGCAGGAAAAAATAACTCACAATAAAATGATAATTTTTACTTAATAATAACAACAATAACAAGAAACTTAGAGAACAAAAAGTTTAAACTTATTGTTTTTCAAGATTTTTTTTATATCTCACTCATTGTCAACAAAATAAGCAATTTTTGTTCCTTTTCCATTTGTTAGAATCACAAAAGAAAAAAATTGCTCAGTTTTTTTCTTCCAAAATATTGTAAATAAAAAAATAAAAAAAAGGGGTGGAAAAAAAAGCAGAAAGCATTTGAGCAATATCCATTCAAATTTTGGATCTAAGATTTTTTTTTATAAAAAAAAAAAAAAATGATAGGAATCAAATGGAGCAGAAGAAATCTGCCCAGAATTAGAAAAGAAATTAATAATGAAAAAGGTTCCACAAAAATGTTTTGGAATTCCTAACCTGGAGTTTAATAAACTAGCAAGGTGTTCAAAAATAGGACTTTGCCTTTTATAAACAAGGTGCATAAAAATATGTTTATTTTTCACTAGTTTTTTTGTTTGTTTACAGATACAACAATTCTTTGTTTAATGTAAGAAACAAAAGTTCTATGTAGGTAATTATGCTTACCAACAAATCTATAAAATGGCATTACATACCACAGTTTGTATAAAGACATTATGTACACTGTTCTGGGAGAGAGTTCATAGTTTTCATCAGATTCACAAAGGGCTATCCAAAATAGTTAAGGACCACTGATCTAGAAAAAAAGTGTTTAGATAGTTTTATATAATTCTGGTGAGAAATTAATTAGAAAAATAATTAGATAATTGAGGGTTAGACTAAAATATGACATTTCAAACAAACAAGTAGATAAAAATAATAAATGAAAAAATATTCTTTCAGTGGTCACATAGCTAAATTATTATCATGAAATGATGACAAATTATCAACACGAGAATGCCGATTATCATTAGGATTATTCAATTTTAAGCCATGATCCTATATATTAACTCTTATGTAAGTAAAAGATATTTACTTAATGTGATCTACTCCCCAGACCAAAAAAAGAAAAAGAAAAAAAAAATTAACAGATATATAAAGATAAATCTTTTTATTAAGTGGGTATATATACCATTGGCTATCACAGATTTTATAAGTATATAAATGGGCTGAACACAAACATTGGAATTAACCAAAAAAAAAAAAAAAATATCTATCTGATGTTTGTAGGATGAATTCTTGGATCAAAATTTGGAATGAGAAGAACCTTCTTTTCATTGTATTATTAATTGGTTAAAGCAGAAATTTGCTCTATTGATAAAACATTTGTATTTAAGAATTGAATCCAAATTTTTCAAGAGCTAAACAATAAATCATAACAAACAGCTTGTAAGTAAAAAATTTAATTTAACTCTGGACACAATCTGGATCTATATATATATATATATATATATATATATATATATATATATTATAAAAATTAATTATTTTAGAATGTTCCTCTTAATTTAAAAGTCGATTCATTGTATCTTGGAACATATCAAATTATAACATTAAACTGAAAATACATTTAATGGCGGAAACCAAGGGTTTGTAGCTTGTAACTCATTAAAGAGAAAAATATAAATATATATATATAACTAACAAAAATAGCAAGAATAATAAAAAACAGTTTTGTTGTGAAAAGGTTTTATAGGCAACATAGTTATAAAAAAAAAAAGAAAAAAGGTTTCTGGCATCAATTGCATTGGATAAGTTAGAAACAATAAAAAAAAAAACAGGCAGAAATCAAATAAACTTTGTGCATAGAATGCCTCTTCCTATTTCTACATCCAAGTATCTTTTATTCAATTATATACAAATGACCAAAAACTGTGTGTTAATTTTTAAAAAAATCATTAACTTTTAAATGTTATTGATTTTATTGAAACAATTCTATCAATTGACAGAGAATAAATGTTCAATCTAGCTCAAAATTTTGATATTGTAATAAAAAAAAAAAACTTATTTTGGGGAAAGATTGAATAAATCCTAACAATTAGCATTTAAATATTAAAAAATCCATGAGTATTAGTCATTAGAATAAATGAGTATTAATCATTAAAATGATGAAATTAAAAAAAAACAACAACAAAAAAAAACATGAATTTATAAACTCATAAAAAATTATACTATTTCTGTCCCATAATAATTGTTACATTTGCATATAAATTTCATACACTAAATGTAACAACTATTATGGGACAAATATATTGATGTTATTAATGAAATGAAAACTTTAACCACCAAAAGTCACCCTTAGACATATCACAGCAATTGCAAATAATTACACGCATACAGACACACTATCATACACATAGCTATAGAGAGAAGAAATACTTTATTAAAAGTAGCAAATATATGTCCATTCATTGCAGGGCAAAAATGATAGGGTTTCTTTTTCTTTTAAAGTTTAAATCCAAATTTTCAAATAGGGATCCATTTCTCTCTTTTTTAAAAAATATTTTTATTTTAGCTTTTCAAAAGCTGGTTGGTTAAAGAATGTGACAATAATCATAAAAAGAAGAAGGCACTGTTGATGGATGGAGACTGCTAGGAAAAACAGAAATCCACGCTGTGTTAGGAGAGAAGTCTGCAATGTTTGGAAAATATGGCAACTATTTTAGACCCTTAATAAAAAATAAATCTTCAAATTTATATAAGCCACATCTAGATGCAATTAGTATATTATCTATTGGATAAATAGAAGTGTGTGTGATTTGGATAATTGAAAAAGAAAATGTCCTTTTAAAGCAATAAAAATAGCAGCAGTAAGAAGTTAAAATTGTCTAAAACAACTATTTAAAAGGTAGAGAAATACCTATGCAAAATATTACAAATAACCAAGAGAATTTAATAATAAGCATTAAATTCAATTTCTGGTGCTGACTTTGTTTATATATTTTTGTTTGTATTAATAATGATTGAATTTAAATTGGAAGTTCACCAAAAACATCTTTTTGCTTTCATAATTCAAATTTTATATAAATTTTCAAACAATTTACAACACTTAGTTTTTATATATATTTTATTTTCAAAATAATATTTTTCTTTATATATAATCATATAAAGAATATATTTATTGATTATTCATTAAATTATAAATGGAATCAGTATAATAACTGAAATATATTTCCATTTAGAAATAGACGATTCGGAATAAATTTGGCATATTTTCTCGTATTTTGTAAAGCTTCATTTTTTTTCCCCTAATTAAAGACCAAGTTATAAATATCTATTTTTTAAAATTCTTTTTTAAAAATAGAAATCTTGGTTCTTAGGAGTTTTTAGGTGTGATTCTTTTATTTTGAAGAATCACTGCTAATAAAACTTTAAAGACTGCAAAGGTTAGTTGAATTCTGAGTAAAGAAAAAATACTAGATGACTAGATGATTGAAATTATTGCTTGGATAGGAATCATTCAATATGGAACTGGTCCAAAAAAGAAATGTGGTGAGGGTGGAGAAAGTGTATAAAGGAATTGAGGAAGACAAATGAATAATAGATGCAAATATGGACCTTAAAAATTTCACTTGTCATTATTATTATTATTACTACTAATATTATTATTATTATTATTATTAATATCATTATTGTGTCTTTGTAGTTAAAGTAATGGAACATTGGCATTGCTGTGTATAATTGATTAGTAGAAACATTGGACTTGGAAGAGTTAAAACAAACCAAAACAAATGAATTAAAAAAAAGTTCTACAATCTGCCAACATAAGAACGCTAGCAAAGATGGTCTACAAATCATAGAACTATGGCCGACTGATTGATGCGAAAGCATTGTCTGAATCCATTTGTTAAAAAGTGACAAAATGGGCAACAAATATAAAGTCAAAGGAATTTTTAAAAATAATCTAAAATAAATATCTGAAAAAGAAATGACCAAACAGGATCACTAGACAAAAATGAGTGGAAACCATTCTGAGAGAAATTTATATTTTCTTTTTGATATAAAAAGAAAAATTAAATACTTTAAAGATAATGCTTTAATTTAGTTTTTTGATTAAAAAAATATAAAGTCTATTTTCTTTTGTTCAATTTTTAAACAACTATATCAATTTACCAATGTTAATTTATAAGACAACACTTGACTCTAAGTATTTTCTAGGGGGGGTGGGTGTCTAGATATAGAATACGCATAGCTTAGAGGGGAAAAAATGTCTATTATATTCAGAGTAATCAACCTTATCATTTAAAACAATTGATCTTAAGTTTTACTTAATATGCAGTCAGTTAATTTGCCGCAAGGGAAAAACTGACTTTAAAAAAAAGAAAATATTAAGAAAGTTTCTTGACAGAGAACTTTTTTCTTTTTACATATGTTTCTTATTATATAAGCATTTTGTAATGGGTAATCATATAAAGCTTGTTTCAGTGTAATACACATATAAAGATATCATAAAGATATTACAAAATCAATTGAATTTGTATGCAGAGTTTATCTGTGATGTTAATACAAATAAATTCATACAACTTCTACTGCAATTGTATAAATTTATCTGTAATGTTAATATAATATACTATATACATATTAAACATAATTATATACACTCCTTATGATTGATAATTATGCATAATTGTTTTATGTTTGTCTACTTCATTATAACACAAGTGTTTATATTAGTTTATTATATTACATAAATATTATGTTGGGTCTGATATAAACCTCTATTGGCTGATAATTAAAATGTGTATGTTAAAGTGGGTAAAAATTATTTAACATAACCATAGTACAACTCTACTGAGTTCATTTGAATAAATCTATTTCGGTTCAGTTTTCATTGTTCATAAACTACACCATAAAAATATTTGTTATGGATTTCAATTGTATTAAAAGCCTTTAAACACTTTAGGTTATAGACAAAAATACAGCAAAACTTTTTATGCTAAAAATAATCTATTAACTGGAATGTAAACTGCTGAAATGATCACATAATAATTTGGGGGTTCAACTCATTCAGCTAAAAATAAAGGATTTTTTTTTGGCAAATTGATAATAATAATAATAATAATAATAATAATAAAAACTATTTCCTTTTACAATTAAAATGAAAAAAAGTAACAAACACAGAACCATTATAAGGAAAAATTAAAAAGATAAACTCAATGAAGTAATCTCAATAAGATAATAATTTTAGCTTTTTTAAAAACATCTACCACAGGTAAATCCATTAAAAAAAATTCACCTGAAACAAAATCTGTAGAATAAAAATACATTGTCTTAATCTTAACATTATCCCTACAACAAAATTAGCAGGTAAATATTATTTCAATCCAATAATATATTAGATTAATTATTCAAACTAATTCCAGTTAAAACTCAATTTATTATTAAATAATTTTATGAAAAATATTTTAAGAATATAAGTTTGGTCTGACATATCTTATATAAATGACATCAAATTCAAACTGAAAGGAGGTTCAAAATAACTAAATATTCATCTCCATTTTATTATTATTATTAATAAGATATTTTCATTGGTAAGGACAAGGTTATAAATAATCTCTTTTAATGCATTTTATCATGTTTTCAAGCAACTGATAAATATTTTCTTTCTTAAAATGAATTTAAAATTATTTCAAAGTTTATTTGAAATAGTACAACTAATTTAGCTGAAAAATTAAAAATGATGAAATATCATTTTCATTGAATATTTAGTTTAAAATCTCTTTTGGCAAATCATAATACAAAGGTGAAATTTTAATACTGTAAGAATAATAATTATAATTTTGATTAATACTGAGTTGATCATAATTTTCAAACTATATTTTTTGGCAGTGTGGATAGTACTAAAAAGGTTTAGTTTACTCAATCTGCAATGTTTGGTAGGTTGATGTTCAGCAAGATAGATCAATAAGTACACAAATAGGAATTGGTGCCTTTAGACATGTGGCTGAATATTTCATTGTTTCTTAAATAGTATTTATAACAGAGATTATTGTTAGAGTAGACTTATTTTATATATATAATTTGGTGTTGTTGTCAAGAGGTTTCCATCGAGTGTTGTGTATCATGATCACTCATTTTTTTACCTTAAATTTTTGCATCAATAAATCAAATTTAATTTTTTCAAATAAGATATTATAAAATCTCAAGAAAAGTTAAATCTTTAGCCAGAATTGAGATGATTATTCAGTCATGGAATATATCAATCTTGAAATGAAAAATATCAGTAGAAATCTTTTGATATTTTTTCAACCTGAATTAATATATAATTTATATTGGTAAATTTAATGGGCAATATCTTAAAAGTATTTATGTATATAATTCTAACCATTATGACTAATATCAGATAATAAATATTGATGGTATTTGACAACAAGAATTGAAGGAAATAAAATATTTAAAGATATTGAGTTCAAAAAATGCCTATGGAGTGACAAAATTATAATGTATAGAATGAAAATCCTATGGAAACTTTAAGATTTTAACAAACTAAAACATTTTAATAAAATAAACCAATTTCTCTTCGTCTTATCTGAAGTTAATGACAACAATGAAAGTAAACAATCAATTTATGAATTGCAGAAGAATTACATCGGCAGATTTAAAAACAAAGTATAATAAACTCTAAAAGTTTAAAACAAAACAATAAACCAATAAAATTTAAGGTTTTTATTAGAAACAATATTTGGTGCAGTATTATTAGTATAAATATTGAAAACTAGTCTATTTCAGAAATTGATAGGATTGTTTTTCTTCTCTTCAATCAAAATACCCTGTACACTGTCCCTTAACCAAATTGCTGAAGATTTAATATTGCACAATATAAGATATTGATAGACAAATAGTCTTTTTGAATTCATTCATATTAGAATATCAAAAAAAACAAACATGTTTTATTCTAAATAATTTCAAACTTAAGTAATTAGACTAGTAAAATCTATTTTTGTAAATCAGTTTGGGTTTGTGTAGAGATATATTTTGTATAGATCTGTTTTGAAGTTGATGCTTTTCATCAGAATAATTCAATTTGTTGAAACTGTCTATAAAGCCCATCCTATCACACACACAAAAAATAAAAACACAGCTGAACTATAATGACTTAATTCCAATTTTAATTTTATATACATAATACTGATCTAGAGATTATCAAAGAATCTAAAACAATATAAACACCAGAAAGAAATGAATAAACCACATTTACTTTTTATAGAGATTCTTAGTTCTCAAAAAAAAAAAAAAAAAAAAAAAAAAAAAAAAAATGAATTATTCTCAATTGTTAATTCTATAAATTGAAATTATAATTATTTTTAACATTCCCAGATTTGCTTCAAACAATTTAGGTGATTAAAAAAAAGCAGAGGCAAATATATGTAATCCAATCAAATGATTGGCAGAAGAACTTAGAAAACAAATTGATTTTTTATAAAAAATAATCCATTTTATACTATATCATACGCAGTAGATTATATACTAGCAGAGATTTATTATACTTAAAAAAAAAAAAAATGCAAATTGAAGATTATATATTACATTTTCTAAAGTTAGTAATTTCAGCTATAACCTATATCCGGACATGATGATGCTGATGATGACGACTGAAATGAATGATTAATTTTTTATAAATATTTAATATTATGTTTTATTTATTGTGCAGAAAACTATTCTAATTATTAAAATGGATTACGACAAGTAGCTAAGGACAATTTTATTACAGATAAAAGATTTTTTTTAAATCTAATAAAATCTAAAATATTCAAGACTTAAAATATATTTAAAAGAGTAAATTAGAATAAAAGCAAATGAAAAATTACATTCATCCTCTGTTAATTAGGATTAATTAAACTTTTGATAATATAAATTAGTTGCAATTTTTCTGATTTCAAGTCACCGGTTTGAGTGAGAGAGAGATATTTCATTAATGTTTAAACATTTACCTAGTATGACACAAATCCAGAAGTATAAAGCACCCAGTGAGAATCAAACTCATTAGTAATGATTTACTAGCCTAACCCACTAATCATAACACCATGTGAGGCACCCTTCAAGTGATAATTTTTTTTATGTTCACAGACCAAGAAATTTTATATGTAAACAGGTTAAACTAATAATTTTAGGTTTTTTTGTTTGTTTTAATAACAAAGAATTTGGCTTGAGTCATAAGGATTTTGATTATTTTTAAAAAATTTGACAAGAATTTTCATCTTAATTTTTAGTTGTTTTTTTTTATTGCAATAATAATAGTTAATAAGACTTCATCTAAAGATAAAAACAAATAAAAAGTTTGTCTTCCTTATTACGAAAATTCTTATTATGTTTGAATGTTACCATAATCCAGCAATAATGGCACATCATAGCAAGATTTTGTTAGAGCAATATACTTAAAATGCTTAGTGAATAAAGACATTTCCTGTTCAATCTGCAACTGAATGATCATTTTGTAGGGTTTGCATTTACACTGAACATGATATTTTTAATCATACAAATTCCTAATATAAAACTAGAATTTTTCACTCATTCCTAAATAGAAGCACCAATATCATTATGGATCGCTGCTACAATGGAAACTCAACAGGTTCGTGGATCATCCGGTATTAAAATGATCCAAGAAATAATCCTGTTTGAATCATTCAGATTAAATAGAACCAAAAGAAAATAAATGGTTATTATTATTCAAAATTAATGTTAGATTTAAGAAGAGAAATAAAACTTCATTTCTGTTGGTGTATTTGTCATTTTTGATACACAATTCCTAATTTGTCTTAAATGAGGAAATGATTTTCTTTCTCCTACCCCCCTCACTCCCCAACCCCCTCTTAATGGAAGTTTGCCAGATTTATTGTACTGAACTTTGCTGTCATCTCAATATTATTATAAGTGTTTGCCAAGAATTCTTCCACTACTGAAAACTGAATTAGGTGGCAACCAGTTTGCAATCAATGATGTCAGTTATATAAAACAAGACAACCAACTGTTGCTCACAGATTTACAAGGCAATTTAAAAAAGAAAAAAAAAAAAAAAAAAAAAAAAAAAAGCAATCAGAAGATCAATATCATTTTTCTATAATCATATCATTAAGTCACTCCTTAGACATTTATTATTATTATTAAGCAGACTTTAGGCCTGAAACTTATATATGCATATATATATATATATATATATATATAAAACTATTCCTATACAAAATGCATTAACCTGATTATTCTACCATTTGCAGTTCCAATTTTTCAGCTTCAGTAAAAAAAACGTTGGCGGAGTGGCCTATTGTTGGTATCAGCTGGACAGCGAGGGAGTCTATCCCCTTTTTGCTAGCGCTAGACCAGGGAGATCATTTTTGCTGAGGCAGAGCGCTACACCTACCGTCAGTTCCCCACTTGACCGCACAGATCAGTAATCTGTGCTACTTATATGCTGAGTAGGCAGGAACCAGTCACAAACTCAAGAATCTTGCGATTACAAGGTGGTTGCTCTACCAACTGAGCTAAGCTGGCTCCATAACGCTTCAGTAGCAAAAATAAACTAATATCATTTATGAAGCCAACAAACTTCTTTAAAAAAAAAGGTAAAAATTATATGAAAAGTGAAGTTGGTTATTTATCAGATGGATCTTTGGAGATAATTTCGAGATGAGTGTCTTTATCAATCCATAAATTGTTTCACTCATTTTTTTAGTAACTTTTGTTGTTACTAAATTTTGGATGATTTATTTTATTCTGATCTTAAAGGAGAACAAAGGAGAGCAAGGATGATCAGATGATGGAGTCACATCTGTGTTACAAGTGCTTTATCTGCCAGCATTTCTTATGCTTATTTTCTGGTTTGCATTCTCAAGAAAAACAGAGAATACCCCCCTCCCACATCTTTCCATGAAGAAGGCCATAGAATGGATTGACTGAAATGTGGTAATGTGTTCAATTGTCTGGATAAATTTGAAATTATATCAATTTAAAAAAAAAAAATCTCTAAACAATCAAATTTATTAATTGGCAGTGAGGAGGCATGAGTGACGTAATGGTTATTGTCGAAGAAAATGGACTTGTCAAGCAGAGTTCAAATTCTGGATGAGGCTGTTGGCGCTTCACTCTGCACTAATGCCCTTGAGAAAGAGCATGCATCCTTCTCTTCTCCTCCTATGGATGAAACAATAGGTCAGATTAAGCTCTCTGGTCTTGGTAATGACAACCAGTCTAGAAGGAAAACCTCAAATTCAAACACTAAGTCAGTCTGACATTGTTTTGCCCTTTTCCAACATGAATATCATGAAGAAGGGAGAACTGCAGTATGAGCAATTGTTGCTCTTCCATACAACCTTTCCAGTTCTGTGTCAAGATCCACAGACAGTTTCATGTGACTAATGCCTAAGAATTGGCAGTGATAACAAATATAAAAACAATACATTAAAAACCAGATTGAAACTAAAAGGTTGACAATTGTTTCTATCAAGTTACCTTTAACAATCCTAAACTCTATTAACAGATACTTTTACTAACCTGTAACCTTTATATATTGCTTTTCTATTCTATTTCTTTACAATTTATAAAATGAAGAATTTCTTAGAAAAACAACATACAAATAGGCCTCATCATTTATATTTATACAGTATATAAAATAGTCTTCTGCATTTCAAATATTAAAATTAAAAGTAAATATTACCTTTCAAATATTATAATTATCTCTTCTCAGTTATAAGTAAAATAATAGGGCAGACTGGACTCTTTAGCTTTGGTGGGCAACTAGTTTAGGAGAAGGATAACTTTGAATTCAAAATCAGGAGCTGATATCTCTAAGGTAGCCTGATATTGTCATCAACCTCTTTCTGGAAACTTCTGCAACAACACAGGTGCCAAAATTAGACAACATTTGTTGTGTGAGGGGTGGCAACACTTCCAGCATGAGTAGCTTTCATATAACCCTACCCCCCACTTTCCTGCATCCAGACCTAGAGCCATGGTGTCACATGATTAATAGATTCTCCCACTTCATCATTCACCACAATTAAACCATTAATGTAACATTTATAATATCTAACTTTCTTTGAATAATCACCAAGCAATATAAGAGTTGGTTTTTTCTTTCTTTTTGTAAACTTGCAGTCTTTTTTATTTTTATAAAGACTCAAAATAATTCTTATCTATAAGAATCCTCTTTCAAGATTGGAATAAATTCAATCAATGAGTCATGCGTATTATGTTCATTGTTACCAAGTTTAATTGTTTAAAAAATTGCAACATGTAATTTGCTTGATAAAACTAAATTAGATGTTTAAGAAATCACAACAGCCGGCTTTTAAAAGTTTTATTGATTTTAATTTCTTTCTGTGCTTAGATTTTGGGGGAGAATGTTGTCTACAAAAGAAGAATCTAGAGAAAATTGAATATATTATTAGAAATTAGAGAACAACAAACAAAAGATATATTCCATAAATAAATATTAAAATTATATATTTCTGTGGCACCAATTTAAAAAAAATTATTGTATTTGTTTTTAAATTTATTAAATCTGTCTAAAGTGAGAATAGAGAGAGATATATAGAAAAGATGTTAGAAAGAGGATAATGTCTGTTTTGTAGTTCAATTATTTTTATCATTATTTCAGATCTGTTATAAAAGGAGATCTAAATTTCTTACACAATCCTTGTATATATGTATTTTGACTATAATTAACTCTTTTTCCCCCAGTAAAAACAAGATATAGAGTCAGCTAAATGCAAACCACTCCCCCCATGTACTATATATATATATATATATATAATATATATATATATATATATATATATATATATATATATATATATATTATTTAAATCAATATTAACTTTAAACATTTTCTATACAGTAGAGTAAAATTAGCTACAAAACTTAGTCTTTGCAAATAGGAAGTGGACAAATACCAGTTACTATAAAAATACTTTAGACGAGTGTCATTCAAACAAATAATCTAAACCAAAATGGAAGTTAGCTGTACTTTTGAATATTCACTTATTTCAATCTTTAGTTTTATTATTCTTTCATACTTCAAAAAATCCAGTACATTTATTTTTTACATATAATCTTATTTATATATATATATATATATATATATATATATATATATATATATAAACAACTTGTCATTGTACCTTTAAAGTTATAGTAATTATTATTATTAATTTTAGTATGTATTTTCTTTCATCTTTTAATTTTAGTAACTTTTTCATCATCATCAAATCACTTGGGCAATTATTTTTATGACAGCAAGGAACAATATGTATTAGAGATAATAATGAAAGATAAGCTCTCAGTGAGAGTCAAACTCACATCTCCTTTCACTTAGGAGAAACCTGGTTATCAATACAAACTGCTTTACCAATTAAGAGCCATTCAGCAGAAGCGTAAAATCACACCCTTAAACCTATCCTTTACTCACCTCTCAATCTATCAGCACCATGTTTGTTGTTTGTTACATACTAGTAGTTTAAATTTTTAGGTGAAACAATGTCAATCATTATTATCAATTTTGACTAGGATTTTCTTTCATCTTTTAATTTTAGCTGCATTTTTATCAATTTTTTTTATTAAATCAAAACTCACATTATCAAAGACAAACTCTCAGTGAGAAACAAACTCACATCTTTTTTTCCAAGCAATGCAGTTGATTGTTGTTCTTGACTGGATAAGGAAACTCCAGATCAAAAAAAGAATATGAATGATGAATAATGAAGGCTGAGAAATTCTAGTTTGGAGTTAGATGATACATTGTTTTCTTTTTTGACTGTCATTTACACTTATGTATGATGTCAATTCTTTTGTTCCAATATTTCATTCAAACATTTATTCTCTTATAAATGATATAACAAAAGTTATGTACAAATATACACTTTACATTTAAAATAAAAAAATTTCGTCTAAGCACATGATTGTTTTTTTATACAACTAAAAGTGTACTACATTTATCTAGTTGATCTTCTTGTACAAAAGTTAGAAGATGGATAGAAAGTTGATAAAGTAAATGTTCACATTAGCTTTCTGTATTTATGGTTAATAACATCTTTAAATCAATTGAATATATATTTAAATATGACATCTGTTTTATAATAGTTGTTATATTTGTATATAAATTTCATACACTAAATGTTACAACTCTTATCAGACAAAGCATTATGTATATAGATCTATCAAAGATCCATCAAATAAAAAGTCTCTGGTATGCACAATATAGGGTAGACTGGCTCTTTAACCTTTGCATGGTAACCAGTCTAGGAGAAGGAAAACTCTGAATTTAAATGAGTTGTAGACCTGGAGAGGGATGGGCTCAACCAAGCTATTTCTGCCCAAAATATGCTGCATGATCAAACCAGGTTACGGGACCAGTGACACCTATATCAAATAAGTATAAATTTTATATAAGTAAAAAATAAAGTCGGCAGGGTAGCCTATTATCAATATCAGCCGGACAGTGAAGGAGTATCCCCTTTTTTACTAGTGCTAGACCAGGGAGATTGTTTTTGCATCTGGGGTAGAGCACCACACCTACTATCAGCTTCTGCACAGATCCAAACTGTGTTACTCATGTGCTGAGTTGTTGAAGGGCCAGTATAGAACCAGGAACCTTTGGGTTCCTAGGTGGATGCTCAATCAACTGAGCTAAACTGAATACAAATTAGATATGAAACATGAAAACAAAACGAAAAAGGAGGGAATATTAGTTTCATGCCTTTTTCAAATATTAGTCAAATTTAAAAGATTATTAATTATTATAGTCAAAAGATCTAAAAACTTATTAAATCTTGATTTAAATCAACATAAATGGCTGAGTATTTTATAACACAGGAATAGACAATTTATCAAACTTAAACTTACTAGAGCTTTTTAGAATATATAAGAAAATTAATCTCTAAAGTTGAAAAGAAATCAATAAAAACAAAATTCATTTTAAGGGGAATAATCATCAGTTTTGTGACTTCTGATCTATTCTAAAATATCATCTTTATTATGCATTTAATAGTCAGTGTTAAAGAAATATCTACTTTGACACAGTGCTATGATAAGTTCAATACATACCTATTTAGAACACGCTTTAATTTTCATATACGTATTAAAAAAAAAACCTCAGCTTTTAAAGATTCCAAATCTTTAAAGACACTGAATGCTAAAGAAAAGGAAATGATTAAAATAAACAAACTTTTCTTAGATTATTGTGTATATTTATATATAATTACAGTTTAAAAGATTCTTTAAAAAAAAGTTAATTGTATATACAGAACAGATATAAATAAGCATTATCATCAAGATTGACTATGCTATATCACCTTTTCTCTGATTTATATGAATTACAACCAAAAAGAATTTGTTAATATGAATATGTAAATCTAGTCTCCTAATTGATTGTCTAAATACTGATGTATCAGTGAGGAGGAACAGTTTACTTTTGGAATAGAAAAACTGTTATCATTGAATAGTGTGAAAGAACAGTTTGGCCTTGAGAATATAGTTTCCTTTTTAATTTCAGTTGAAGCATAACATTTTTTTTCTCCAGAGATTTGGTTTTAAAAAAACGAAAAAAAACTTATTTAAACTAACTTGGTATATTTTAGAAAGTAAATACAAGACAGACAAGCATTTTGTTTTTAATTTTGACTTGTTAAGAAATGACCAATGTAATTGATGTCCCAAGATATAAGATCAATTTTATTTTTTATTGCAATGATCAAGTGGTTATTTCATGAAACTGATATCATACAATTGGGGATTTAAAACAGGTTGGGTAGATTTTAGAAGCAATAGAAAGTGTGTTTATGTAGGGAAAAATAAAAAAATAAACCTTTGTCCAAGAATGCCCAATTGGAAAATGGTCATTAATCCCTCCACTATTCCAGCTTTTAGTTGTAAACCCAACTAGTATTCTTAATCAAGTCAAATCAGAAGAATTGTGTATATCAATCTTGAGTGAATTGTATTAAAAGCTTCAAGCTAATCTGGTTAATGTAAGTAAAGAAATATACACAGTAATTTGAGCAAACTAGTAGATAGAAAACATCTGAAAAAAAGAAAAGTATTTTGAAACGATCCAACTGAATTCAGATATTAAATATTTTATGTAATTACCTGACAAGTAAAATAATCAAAAAGTCATGAATCTTCACAAAATAATCTGATACAATTTTTAATACTTTGAATTAAATATTCGTTATCCATCTTTTTACTCTATTGATATTAACAAAGTATATGTGCATCATACCTACACAAATATTTGAGAGCAGTTTTTTCTTAGATATATTCTATGTTGAGATTTTTAAATAGTTTAAGCAGACCTTTAAGAAAAATTGAGAAAATATTTTGTTTCATATCTAAATTTTAGCCCTGTCTATGATGACAATTTAGATGTAATTCAAATCGTATTCCCTAATCGAAAAATAGTTGTGGTTTTTTTTCATTTCCAATAATGTATATATTTTAAACTAAGAGCACAAAATAGAGTATCTATTCATTAATATTTTTAAACACTTTATCTTAACCAGGAAGAGATTACTCATGATTTAGAAAAAAAAATCCATGTGGTTAAAGAAGTCATTGAATGTGTGTATGTTCTTTTATGACTCTTATGAATGATTTGAGAAACATTGGAATTCTTTTTTTTTTCTTCTTTTTTTTTCTTTCAAGAGATTTACCAGAAATTAAAAATATTCTAAATAAATCAAGTAAATAATTATTAATTTATTTATATTTACATTGTTTAACATGTTGTTTTTATAACAACCCATAATAAATGATGCAATTGATTTTTATTAATATTAAAATTTACCTTGTTGAAAAGTATCACACTCAAACTAGCTTTCCCAAAATATTACCAACCACATTTTTGTGTGTGTGTGTGAAGTTAAGATATAAAATTCTGAGATTATACATATATATATATAATGCTTTAAATTGTCAGAAATGTTGATCATAATTGTTCTCACATTTCATGTCTCTGTGCTTCAAGTGAAATAAGTGTGTCACAATTTGTGTTACATTTTGTAACACAACTTATCCATCAAAATATCAAAATCTATCATTCAAAATGGTTTCAATCTCTTTATCTCTCCCCATTTTTCAAACAATTTTAATCATCATATAAAAAAGGTTTCATAATAAAAATCTGCATTTCAAATTAAATAAAAATGTATGCTTCCCATAATATCACATTATATCAGAGACTTTTAATTTAAAATTTATACATTTAACAAATACTATAAAAACTTTTTTTTATAGCATGGACAAATATTAAAAATCTAATGATGGTATAAAAATGTTTCAGCACCCCATTAGTGCCTACTTCATTCGATTCCCAAACAATTATCTCTTTCCATATATATATATATTTTTTTTTTTTACCAAGCACACGGCATTAAATAGTTTAAATCAAAGAAACTAAAATAATTTCCATAAAACCTGTTTGACCACATTTTTTATCTGGCCTTATATTATATCAAATTGTTTTTGATAATTGATATAAAAAAATTATTATATTGAAAATTTTTCAAATGGGTATTCAGAATATGAAGCCAGGTAAAAAATGTAGCATTTTTAAAACAAAGAACTCCCCAGAAAAAAATGTAGGCACTAATGAATCAAGTCATTTTGAAAAGAGATGAATTTTTACAATGGATTGTCTTTGAAAATTCTTAGAAAATCATGAAATTACATTTCATTATGATAAAAAAAGTCCTACTTCACAAAAAACATCTCTTCCAATTCATCATCAAATTGAAATTATTTGCAATTGATATTTTTCAGGCAATACACTCACATGTATTCCCATAAATTCTTTGATATATTAAAGATTGAAAAAAAAAAAATGACAGAATTGGATAAGTTTTCTTTAAAAAATGTTTTCTGTCTTCTACACAATTAAGGATAAGTGAAATAAACAATTTCTGGTTTAAATATGGTATTTTAAAAAAATCCAGAAACATGAAATGTAGTTTGAATGGAAGGGGAGAGAAAAATAGTTTAAAAATATCAAGCAAATTAAAAACTATAAAATTAGTGTGTAATCATTTTGTTAGACAACCAACTGACTGATTAACCATTAAAACTGATCAACTGTTGTATATCCAGCAGGTAGACTTTTAGTGACTTTCACACATCCACTGATATATATATATATATAGATATATATATATATATATATTTACATATGCATATAAAGTTTTGATATCTTTAAATGTTGGCAAATGCATCCAGATCAAATAAGAGTGATTATGAAGAGAGAAAGATTGACTCTTCTAATGGACGATAAGTTTTCCTCTAAAAATAGAAAATAATAATAATGATGACTGCTGCACAACCTCCCCACTGTGCATTGATAAATTCAATGGGAAAAAAATGACATCTCAATTTTTTTTTTCTTTTTCTTGGACAAGCAGAGAGAACCCAAAGAAAAAAAAAAGAAAATGTCCTCTGCTCATTTTGTAAGTTCTTTTTGTGTTTTTCTTCTAAAGAATATTTCTTCACATCTTGATTTTTTTTTTAACAATCTCATTTTGATTTGGATTCATTATTACAGTTTCTTTCAAATTAAATTTAAAAGATTTTTTTTTTTTTTTTTTTTTTTTTCAGAAAATGAAAAAAAATTTTTTTTCCCCCCACCTCCCAAATTTTCTTTTTAAATGATTTATATTTATTTTTCTTTCTTTGTTTTTCTACTTTCCAAAATCTAGTTTAGTTGGCTAAGCATTTTAAAACAAAAGAAAAAAAAAAGATGACTGCACTGGTCATTTTATTCTTTTGTCACTGATGGGTGCAGCAGAATCATGTATGGTGTGCTTTAATTGAGGTTGATGATTTCTGAGAAAAAGGATTCTGGAAAAAATCTGTAAACTGAATGACAAATGTACTGGGAATCAGGGTCTGCCTTAAAAGAGTGTTCAGATAGAGAGAGAGAAGTTTGAGAGAAGTGAGAGAGAGGATTCATATTTTTTGTTGTTTTGACTCTCAGCTGTAATCAAAGAATATTTTGCTTGTTGGCATTTGTATCTCTGATGTATTCAATGTCTCTTGCAGTGTGCATACCTCCTGTTGCCTGCTTTGTCCATTATCAGTTATTGGCTCCCATTTGCTGACCAATGATGGTCAGCTGGTAGCACCTTCCATGAGACAGGAAGTAGAAAGACTGCTGCAATGGAATCAGCTCTAATCACCAGCTTTGAAAAAAGAAAATCATACAAAGCACCTGCAAAGAAAGAAAAAAAAAAGAATGATAAAGAAAGTTCAATTTTTTATCATTTACAAAAGAAAAAAGATATAAACATTGTATTAATGTTGCCTCTATAAACTTCTTTGCCAGGGAAATGAAAAAGACTCATAGTCAACTTAAAAGATAATATATCATTATTGTTATAATAAAAGGCATTTTTTCTTTTCATAAAACAACTCAGTGCATGACAGAGCAGCATGTCTAGACATTTCAAAATGGTGCTAAGGTTTGTTTTTTTTTAATTAATTTTTTTTATGAAGCTTTGCCAATTGTTATTATTGATAATATTGACTAGTATTATATCTCTCATCTTAATTCTAGTTACTTTTTATTGCAATTCATTGGCATACTT
This sequence comes from Doryteuthis pealeii, assembly GCA_023376005.1. Lineage (NCBI taxonomy): Eukaryota > Metazoa > Mollusca > Cephalopoda > Myopsida > Loliginidae > Doryteuthis > Doryteuthis pealeii. The sequence goes on along the minus strand of CM042159.1, from coordinate 79,920,566 downwards.
TATTTTAACCCAAAGAAAGAAAAAATATTTTTTTTATTACAACTCACTCACATTGTCACTTTTACAACAGCAAGGAACATTGCACCACAGAAATAAGAATAAACTTCCAGTAAGACTAACACACGTTTCTGTAAGTCTCTTGTAGTTTTAGAAGCAACCCCAAAAGAGAACAAGTCTTTCTTAAGGCAAAAGAAGACATGAGATCAAGTCTCACCAAGAGAGTATTCTTTAGTCTTGTTTCTAATGTACATTGTTACTTGCTGTTGTAAAATTAACAATCTAAGTAAGTGGCAATAAAAAGCAATGAAAATTAATGACAATGATAATAATAAATTATTTGTCTTAATTTTTTAGATGAAACTTGATGATTTGTATTTTTCAGATTGTTGTCCTCATCTTTATTGTTATATACACAACATTTCGGCTGATGTTGGACATATGCGTAATGGATATAAGGGTCAAGTTAATACAGTTCTAAGTAACAATCATTTGGAGGTTGCAGGTTCAATCCTGACTACAGGCGAAAATAAGATAGAATACTTAACATAGTTTAGCACTTGTACTCAGTTATGGTTAATCGAACAAAAACAAATCTACCATGATGGATTAAATAAAGTTTGAAGGCTCCAGAGATTGACAAGAAACACCTGAAGACGGTCGGAGGGCACATCAGCTGAAATGTTGTGTATATAACAATAAAGATGAGGACAACAGTCCAAAAAATCTAAATGATAATAAATGAATGAATGATTAGGCTTGCAAGAGACAAAATATAGAATCTTAGTTTTCATTACTTGAAGAAGAAATTATAAACAGTCAAAAAGATTTTAAAGAAAAATATTGAATAATCTGAACATTAGCTACATAAATGAGAGTAACCTCCCCTTATATCCTTCACTTTGAGGAAGCCTTATGTTTTGGTCGGCCATTTTCATTTCACCATAAATCTACACTGAAAATACAAATTTTTTTGAATCAATACAACTGCATGTTTTAACACAAAAATATCATAAAATGTATTCTTAATTGTGCTTGCGCATTATTTAAAATGAACTTAATTGTTATTAAGAACACATTTTATGATACTTTTGTGTTAAAATATGCAGTTGTATTAATTCAAACAAATTCGTATTTTCAGTGTAGATTTATGGTGAAATGAAAAATGGCCGACCAAAACATAAGGTTTTCTCAAAGTGAAAGAAACAAGAGGCGGTTACTCATTTATGTAACTAATGTTCAGATTACCAAATGTTTATATTATTGATTTCTTTGAGAAGAGTCTTTAAGGAAAACTCTGTATTTAAAACAGCTTTACTCTGCTTAAAATCTGACCCTGTGTTACATTCTGTCCATGGTGAAGTGCTTGGTTAAATACATACACACAGAGAAAATGGTAGAAACTACCAGTCATTTACCAATCTCTGTAGCTACTTTAGGAAAAGTCATTCAGAGCATTTAGGAAAAGCTTTCAGAAACCAAAAAACTAATAAACAAAAATGGAAAAAACAAATTAGCCCATATTACCATTCAAAATACACAACACAAAAAGAAATAGAATAAACACAAACAAAACCATTATTATAGAATATTCAAAATGTAAGCAACAACACACACACACACACACACACACACAAATCGGTTTTTCCTGAAAATACTTGTTATAACTTTCAAGCACTGAAATATATATTGAACTAAATTGCTTTAAAAATAATACTATCTCCACTTTTTAATACAGAGAAGATCTTGTTATATTGAACTAGATAGGTTGCCTCAATGAAAAGGAAATATAACTAATTGGCCAAACATGAAATTGATTGGTTGGTTTTTATGGCAAGTCAAATCTTGTTTCAAGTCAGTCTTTCTTTTTCAAAAGATTATATGGTTTCAAGTAAATATTCCAATTCAATAATAATAATCATTTGTTTGTAAACAGATATATAGTTTCAAGTATTCCTATCTAATACCAATAATTTGCACACAATGATATACTTTCAAGTATTTCAAGCAACTAATAAGCCCCTTGTAAAAAAAAAAAAAAAAAAATAATAAAAAAAAAGCTTCATGTAACTATTTTACTACAAATAATTTGAATACAGTTAAATGGTTTCAAGTATTTTATTTAATAGCAATAATTTTCAAAACAGAATCTATTTGACAGGTACTACCAATCAGGTCAGAGAGAACTTGAGAGTAATGGCAATGAAAGGGGACTCTAGACTTCCCAGAACTCCTCACCACTGGATGCAGTTTAGTATCATACTCAGGATACTATATTGGGGGTGGGGGACTCAGGGAGAAATTTTTATTCTTTTGCAGGGGATGCAGTTACCATATTCTAGGCCCAACTAACAGGGCAAAAATGTAACTGAAACCACAAAAATTAAACTCTAGCAATGTATATCACCAGAAAGGTCTTATAATCAAGCCATTATTGCAATCCCCAACTGAAAAATCTGGGTTTACATGCATTCATTATACTGGGTGTTTCAGAAAAATTGATATCATTTCTGTTAATCCTGTTCAGTTTCATCTGTTTAGACTATTTTACTTACTCAGATATTTACATCTCAAATGTAATCACATTTTTTGAAACAACCTCTGTGTGCGTATATATATATATATATATATATATATATATGATAAAAATAATAAGGTTTGCAAAATGGCTTTAATTTTGTATTTTTAAATTTATTTACCCTTTAATATAATAAATCTAAAAAAAAAATAAAATTAAAACCATTTTGCGGGCCTTATTTTTTATTTTAGATATTTTTTTCTCATTGGACAAGACCTATAATCTTATATAAGGTTAAAGGTCTTGTCCTATCTCTCACTATATATATATATATATATATATAAATATAATAAAATAAATATATAAAGGTTTTACATATCTATTTATTTGGTGACAAAGGAACATTCACAACCATATTGGTTTCATGCGAGGCAATCATCAGGTGAAGATGTTACAAATGCCATTTGAAACATCTTCACCTGATGATTGCCTCGCATGAAACCAATATGGTCGTGAATGTTCCTTTGTCACCTAATAAATAGATATGTAATACCTTTATATACTTATTTTATTATATTATATAACAGCTCTATTTTATATTGAGCACTCTACCAATAATACTGCCTTTGGTACGTCATTCCAGCAAAAGCTGAAACAGTGACCATCCCACACTATAGCATATATATATATATATATATATATATATATATATAGATAGATAGATAGATAGATATACACACACACACACACATATGTATGTATCAGACTTGGAAAAAGTTTCAAGTCTTCAACTTAAAGACAGAAAGCCAAGATCAGAACTTTATTATCAATTCTGATATATACCCAATATGTTTATAAAAAGAGTTCAAGGTAAATGCAGGTGAAAAAAAAAATCTTATCTATATTAAGTAGAAGGAAAGTTATCCCATTTTTTCAATTAAAACTTAAGAAAAAAAAAAAAAATCAATCTGCAATATGATAGCATGTTGTAAGACTTACTAAAAGATAAGCATCTACATGAAATGGTGGAGCTGTCAGCAAGTGTCATTATATATAAAGTCACCTAGAAGAGAGCAGTTGCTCTTGAAAAGTACTTGAAAAACAGAATAAATAATCTTTACAGCTATACAAGCTTTATTACATTTTTGTGCGTAGTTCAGATGTTATGATGGTTTTCTTGGTCAAACCAAATTAAACTGGCTAGAACATTTATTTTCTTTACATTCTTGGCATATTTTATTTCAATCCAAAGAAATTGAAACTACTTTTTGTCAATTCACAATTTTGCTTTTGTTGGCAAAGAGAAGAAATGAGATTTAATATGTTCATGTCAGTTGATAATAAATTACAGTGATTTAAAGTTTCTAAAATGTTTAGAATTGGATAAGCAACTATTAACCCAGCATTTCATATGTAATTATTATATTCTATTTCAACCTGAAAGAAAATTACTATTTACTTGATACTTTAAAAATAAATCAAATTGTTAACAACTCTACAAACTTTTATTAGTTTCTTATAGAAATTTGATAAAATTAAAAATAAAATGAAAAATACATTTTTATTACATTTCTTATATTATACTAGAAGTGGCTACCTGGCATTGCCTGGGTAGAGTGTGGAATAATAAAAAGTTAGTTTCGTACATCCATTGATTGTTTTGGTCTTACATAATTGATTTATGTTTTAATCATGAACACATCCAAAGACTTTCCTTTCTCTTACTATTGAAATCTTAATTTTTAAATATCCTCTCAGATATAAATAAAATCTTCATCATTTTTGCACAAAAAGCAAGCTCTGGTGATAGTGAATGTGTATATATATTTACATTTTCGTTAATTGTTTTATTTTTGTAGTTTCCTCTGAACATACATAGACACCAACTGCCCTTTATATGTGTATAGATAGAAGGATCTGATTTTTATATTTATGTTACTTTAACAGAGAACGTGGCAGATTGTAGTAAGATTTTTGTTAGTACAATACTGGTAAAATTAAAGAAATTTCCAATACAATTTTATAACAATAATGTGATGTCAGTGTTTAATCATTATAATCAACATCAAATTTAAATGTGCAAAAGACAGCCTTTTTTTCATGTTTTGATAAGTAAGATAGAGAGAGAGAGAGAAAAAAAAAAAAAAAGCAAATAATTTTTAAAAATTTCATTGTTTATACAAAATTTTTACATTTAAAATGAATATTTGTAGGTTATTTAATGCCAAAACCATCCTTGTAGAAGAACAGTACTGGTACTATTTAACCCACACTGGGGTGAATGAGGGGGGGGTTCATACTTTTCCCAATGATATTAATCTGAAAGTGAATGTAATAGTATGACTGGAGTTTGAACTCAATTATTATGGTGTCACATCCACTATGCCTCTTTCCTGGTTAAAAATAATGCTCATCAGAAATATCAAACAATGACCTCTTTAATTGGGACAGGGAATATAAACATTTTAAATTTTAACAGTTTAATTTATTTGTAAACAAATTAACTTCAAACATTTAATAATTCAGGACATCAGTCACTCATAAAATTGTCACAAGTCTCACAAGAAAAAGACTAAAATACTCTACAATAAAAAAAAAATTAATCAAAAAATAATTTGATTTCTGGCAAACAAGGAATAAAATACACACTTTAATAAAAAAGAGAAAAGGCAGATCAATTAGTTTGTAGCCTGAGTCATAGTTATTAGCTGAATATTTATTTTTCAACAAAATCTTCTTTGTCAATGGTAAATACATAAATTAAAGCTAAATGATGAAAACAAAAAATAAAGCTTTTATTTTACACAAATATCTATCTTTTTTAACATAATCTCCTCCTTTGCCAGTGTACTTAATTCAGTAGTAATTATTAATCAAACAGATCAAAATTTATACAGTGAAATATCATATCCAAATTCAGATTACAGATTGATTTTGTTTTGTATAGAGCAAGGAAAGACAATTTACAGGTGAAGATTTCAAATTTCATTTGATAAAGAAAAAGAAACTGATTAAAAAGGTTTAATAATAAAAGTTTAAAGAATCCATTAAGAATTAAAGAAAAACACAAGAAATATTCAATTTTTAGTTCAATATTAAAATTTAAACCATAAGTACATATTAAATAGTAAAAGTGATATCAATAGCATAAGACTATAAGTTATAAATTTAAGACAGACAAGAAGATTTTGCATGGATACATTGTAGGATTATGTATAGATAGGGATAAACTAAAGCATGAACACCTGACTAATATGGTGCTGGTCTTGTTTGCGCCTGCAAAACAATTCTTATTTGATGAGACAGGGACTCTTAAAAATCTTTAAAGGTTTCTTCTAGGATCTGGTACCATGATACCCACAGCAGATCTTCTAACTGATACAAATTGTATGATAAGGTTATGTAGTGCAAACCCTTTAGTTGGATTGAGATCAACAAGTTTTATGGCCAGGGCAACACACAGTGAATGTCCAGGAGTGCATTGTCCTACAGAAAGATGCCACTATTATTGTAGAAGTTTATTGCCATGAAAGGTGTTTAATGATTTTGGATTTACCCAACCCTTCACCATAGGCAGGATGTAAGTAAAGTAAAGTCGACAGGGCGGCCTAAAGTCAGAATCAGCCAGTCAGCGACGGAGTCTATCCCCTTTTCAATAGCGCTAGACCAAGGAGATTGTTTTAGCATCTGAGGTGGAGCGCCACACCTACCATCAGCTCCTTACTTTACCGCAGAGATCCCTGTGCTACTCATACGCTGAGTTGGCGAGGACCGGTATCGAACTAGGAACCTTGTGGTTTCTAACCGAACGATCTACTGACTGAGCTAACCTGGCCCTATTGGTTGCTTTACCAGGGTGAAAGAGTTCAATCTGTCCTACTAGTTAACCATAGGGCAGGTTTAGCTCAGTCGGTAGAGCATCCGCCTTCAAACAACAAGTTTCCAGGTTTGATACCTGCCCTCGCTCATTCAGTGTATGAGTAGCACAGCTTCTGTGCGGCAAAGTGATAGAGCTGACAGTATAAAATAATCTCCTGGTCTAGCAATAATCAAAAGGGTTATAAGACTCCTTCGCTCCTGGTTGATACCAATACTTTTTTTTATTTTTCATTTAACCATAGTTAAAGAGATGGATCGTCACCTTTCCAAGAGCATTTGTGGGAAGTGAAATGCAAACAGCCTTGTGCAGGATTTGAACTTGTTTAACAAAAAAAAAAAAAAAAAAAAAAAAAAAATGCCATACACATTTCCCGTCATCTTTACTTGTCACATTGAAAAGTCTTGGCTATGCCTTGTCTGTGGTTGGAGATTTTTTCCTCAATAGACAACTACTGATAGGTACAGACTAAAACTAAACCTGAGCACCACAACACACACACACTACCATCAATAAACTGTTGTTTTGGAAATTCTCTAACGTAGTCTTCTGCCTATAACAATGTATTTTAAATTACTTAAATCTTTCTTCTTGTTCATTAGTGCAACATTCAATAGATCAAAATGAAGTAATTGAGGCTGGCTTCTCAGTGTATGAGTGGCACAGGGATCTGTACGATAAAGTAAGGAGTGATGGTCCAATCTTCTTGGTCTAGTGCTAGTGAAAAGGGGATAGACTCCCTCACTGTCTGGCTGATACTGACTTTAGGCCATCCCGACGACTTACTTACGTTACCCTCATATATACCTTTCACCTTGATATGTGCAATTGTTATGAGACAATAGTTGTTATTCTTGCCACATGCTGTTGGTCATAATGCTTTTGCTTATCACTGTATGTACTCATGGGCTTACTTTGTGCAAGTTCCAATAAATATCTTTAATTTAAATATTCATTATTCATTTTTTCTTGGCATGGTAACTCGGTTAAGAAAATGTAAAATAAAATAATAAAAAAATATCAATGATAAAAACAAGTGTAGACACCAATAGTAAACATCTTGATTATTGCATCATTGGAGATGAAACTCTAATGGTCTGTAAATTATGATGATCTATTTTGTATATTGTTAGTAAATTAATTGGGGAGGGGCTTACTATATATAGAATGATGCAATCAAGGAAATAATTTATAAGAGTACATTTGACCTAAATAGAAAAAAAAAAAATGAGGGGGCATCCAACCAGATTTTTTGTGGATTTGTTATGATTTTGGAAATAGTCTAAAACAACTATCAGGTATTGGCAAAGAATCTCAACAGGCAGGAAATTGGAGTTTTGGTAAATGTTTCTCTTCCTTTTCTAATAAGCACAAATTCATGAATAGTGAAAAGAAAAGTCAACATTATTATTTTTAAAGAATGTAGTGCACTTGCTTTGAATTCCAGGTCAGCCATAGAAAAGGGAGAATTTTGAGCCAAACAAAAATTTCTTTTGGAACCGATCAAAGGTAATAATTGAGAAATCAGAATCATTTCCTTTACTCATTTGGTCAATGGGAGAGTTTAAATTTGTCTCGATATAAAAGATACTTTTATGATTGTACTTTTCATTGAGCTTTTAATATTTTTGGAAACATTTTATAAAAAATAAAAACATCTATATTATAATGATCTGATTTATGTGTAGATGTTAGTAGCCTAACACAATAAAAAAGTACATACTAGCAAGTTTCTTTCTGTTAAAATTCTATAATTTGGTGAATAAAGCAATTTCCAATCCAAATTGTAAGAAATAATATGTGGTTATTATAATTTCTTATGTTCCCTATTAAATACTGGGATAGAGGTAGTCATTTAAATTTGATATAACTCAACATCAAGCTTAACACTACCAACCTTTGACCTTTAAGAGTGATCTTTTAAATTTGATACTTTTTTTAATTGTTTTAGTTCTAACATTTAACTATAATGTTAAGTCAATAATATTATAGTCAAAATTATCTGTTTAAACTTTTCATCACCATCATTATCCTCCTTTTTTCTTAGAAATCTTAAGAACCTCTCCCCACCCCCTAAAAAACAACAACTATAAAATGGGGTGAAATTTAAAGGAAAATTTCCTCCCCCAATAAATAAATAAATAAATAATAATTACAGCAAATTGATGTGTTTTTGATGATCTTATGGTTGCTTTACAATTACAAAATTTAAACCCAGATTCAGAATTAAAAAATCAAACTCTAAATGTCCAAAACTAAACATCATCATCTATTCATTGTTATATGATTATTGTTAATGAATATCAACAGTGTTTCTCTTTGATTTACTCATTTCATATCATTACAATTAGGTTTAATGATTTGTATTAAAAGAGGAGGAGGAACTCTCAAAGTAGGTTTTTGACTAACGAGGAGAGAGACCCTTTGGTTTGAATTCAGTTTTCTTTCTCGTAGACCAGTTACTATATTAAGGTTAAAGAGCCCAGTCAGCCCTACTATTTACCACATAGCTGGAGGGAGAATAGTTGGATTTGTACCTTTCCCAAGGGTATTAGGATTATGTTAAATGCATGTCCAGGATTTGAACCTGTCCCGCCAAGTCCATTTCCTATAACAGTAACCATTACACCACATGTCTGCAACAATGTTAAAACATTTACAGTGTTTTATGTTTATGTTTTGTGCTTCATGATATTCTTACTAATCTCTCTAGCCAATAGAATTCCAAACATTGGCTTTTAACAGTAAATTTATTCTCTAGCAGAAATTAAAAAAGAATTGCAGTATGACATCTATCTATCTATCCATATATAAAGGGCAGTTGGTGTGTATATTTCCAGAGGAAACTTCAAAAATAAAACAATTAACAACAAAGTAAAAATATATATACACATTAAATATCACCAGGGCTTGGTTTTTGAGCAAAAATGATAGAGATTTGATTTATATTCGTGAAGATAATTAAAATATAAAATTTAAATGATAAGAGCATGGACTTTTTTTTCATCTAATATTTTAGTTAGTAGACATTAACATTTCTTTTCAGAGTAGCTGGATCAATGCAAGGTCTATTTTTTACATAGGGATTTAAATGGGGCATCCCATGAGGATTCAGCTCACGATTCAGTAATAATAAATCTGCGGGACTAACTTATAAAATCCCCTCTACCCAGTGGGTAGCTGCTGCTAGTTGCAAATAAAGTGCTTTTACCTTTTGACTGTACTCGTTAAAAAAAATAAATAAGTAAAATAAAAAAAAACAAACAAGAACTTACCTTTCGTGTCAAAGTAGGGTTTCTGATTCTTCTTTACCATCATTGTCCAAACTGAGATTTTGTTTACTACGAATGGAATCTTGATTAGAGAGAGAATCCTGATCATCATCAGGGAAGTCTGTCTGAACTGCTCCATGTTTTTTTACAATATAAGGACTGGGGTATTTTTCAGCTTTGGACACCAATGATGTATTTTCATCTTCATCAAGAGATACATTCTCTTGCATTGCATTGTCCAACTCTGACAGTTCTTTTGCACTGCACAGAGGTGTATCTACTTTTACAGTATTATGGAAACGAGAAAAATCTATTTGATACTGTCCGTTTTCCTTTTGGAAGGTAATAAGGCGTTCAAAACGATGACCCCAGAGGATTTCTCCAGGTAAATAAGAGCTTCTTGCTTGAGTTGTCATTCCTGTTGATTCTACAATACCTTCTAAAATGACAACAAACTCAAATTGCTCTCGATGAAGGTCTTCAGCAGATATTTCCCAGAACGGGCTATCATCCTCAATTTTATGAACTATAATAACTGGCCATACTAAAAACAATCTATCACGCCCATCTTCGTAACCAAGGTTAACATCAAATTGAAAGAGTGGGAGGATCTCTCCTTCCTTTGTTGTCTTTTTCCTAATCAAAACGCCTCGGACATGGGCTTCTACAATATGAGACTTACGCATGTCTCCAACCCTAAAGAGTAGGCACAAGTCTCCATCTTGCTTACAGATGCAAGCATTTTTGCTAAACATTAGAGTCTCAGCTCTCTTTTTTGGACGTGACAGTTTAGCAAATACAATGCCAGTCATAAGGGCCTGGCATATCACACCAAAACAGGATTGAATCATCATCACAACAACAGCTTCGGGGCATTCTTCTGTAGTGTGTCTTGATCCATAACCAATGGTATGTTGAGTTTCAATTGAAAATAACAGAGCAGATGTGAATGAATGAATTTCTACCACGCAAGGCTTCCAGCTTTTATCTTTAAGGTGATCCAAGTCTCCATGAGAGAAACATATTAACCACCATATCAAGGCAAATATCAACCAGCTGCATATAAATGCCAGAGCAAAAATCATGAGATTATACCGCCATTTAATGTCCACAAGAGTGGTGAAGATATCTGCCAGATATCGCCGCCGCCTTTTCCGTATATTTGTTTGAGTAATGTTTACTTCTCCATTTTTGTAAATTAACCGTCTTCGTAGTTTCTTGGAATAATGTCGTTCAGCCCTTCTGTTGACGACTGGTCCATTTGCTTGCCGTTGCTGATTCCGAGAAGCATACTCGGCAAACGAGTCCTGCGATGTACGCCGCTGATCAAGCTTGCCTGAAGAAGTGAGTATATCCGTATCAACTTGTGGGGCCAAGCCATGTCCTGGTATTGGACTATACCCAGTCTCCATGACCATAGCCTGCATGAGTCCAGCAAAGGGTCAGTCACCTTGTTGAATAAACAGAAGGTAATGAAATCCAGCAGTGTTAGATTGGATTACCTCCTAGATTTTTTTTTTTGTTTTGTTTTGTTTTAATTTTTTTTTTTGTTTTTTTGTTTGTTTTTAACAATTATTGTGTTCATCCATTGTCATCTGAAAAAACAAAAAAAAATGAAAGATTTTAATAACAGCCAAATCAAAGTATCTTAACATACCTTAAACTAAAATAGAATTAAAATATATAAATAATTATCTAACTCAAGTGTAGCCAAATCAAAAAGATTTAAAAAAAACTTATGGGTTTATTTCCTATAAGTCTAACATGATCAAAGGGGAACCACTCTTGACTGATAAATTATTTATTTATTTATTGATCTACTAAGAAAAAAGAAGATGGGTTAGGGTTTAGGGTTAGTTTAATGGGAAAATAAATAAATAATTTATCAGTCATGTTAGACTTATAGGAAATAACCACTTATGGTTAGGAAATAACAAATATATATCAAAATAAATTCATTTATAAATTTTAAAATCAGGTTTTTGGATAATGAAAATGTGTTGTAACTAAAATCAAAATCAATGAAAGTTATTTAAAATTATTTGCAATAGTCTGGTAGAATATTTTATATTTTCTGCCCCTTTTTTTTCATAAATATGAAAATTGGAAGGAAATGAAGCAATATGAAACTTCACTGTTCTAGAAATAAAGACCAAAAGTGGACAATCATCAGTTAATTATGATGATTTAAAACAAAACAGATGAGAATTGGATTATTAGCACTTGAAGACTTTTAAAAAAGTTGTAATCATAGAAATGATTCTTCATATGTAGAACATTGCATAAACTTTTAAAAAATAAAAAAACTTTTGAGAGTTTTTATATGAACTCTCAGTTGATTAAATAATGAAAATATTTGATACACAATTTTATATGAATTTTTCAAAATTCATTAAAAAAATGCTCAAAAGCTTTTGTATCAACTTAATATATAAGCTATTTTTTAAAACAATAAATCAATCTAAAACTTTTGAAAATGAATAAAAACTTTGTAAACATCTCACTAAGATTATAGCAATGTTGTTGAGATACAATTAAAAAGAAAGAAAAAAAAAAAGATCTTAAAGTCAGGATGACATGGGGGATCAAAGAGAAAAGATGTAAAAGTTTCTTAGTACAAACTCTATGAAGAGTTTATGAAGAGACAATTTGCAATATTTAATTGTTTACATTTTGTTTAGAAATGAAGATTACATGAAAGAGACATGAAAGATAATTTGAAGTATGTTGTCCTTGTAGAATTAAGTATCTATTCCATTTTTGATCTTCAAGGTTATCAAACACTTTTAGTGCTGAAAGTTCTACAAATCATTAATAATAAAGACATATTCTCTGCCATAAATCCAGTTAGTAAATGTAGGTCAAGTGTTCTTTTAGTTAAGTCAGCTATGGGTGAATAAATGACACAGTTCATGACAGTAAACAAAAAAAGGTCATAAAAAAAGGAAAAAAAAAAAAAAACAAAGAAAAAAAATACTTATAAATATCAATATATTTAATAAAGACACTTATATACTTATACTTATATGTATTTATGAGATGAGGATATGAATAAGAAGATTACTTATTTTAAGGTAATTTAAAAAAAAAAAAAAAAAAAATGAACAGAGTCTGAGGTTACAGTGGCCTGAATGTTGTGTTTATACATAATAAAAATGAGGACAACAGTCCGAAATATCAAAATTATTCATTATTCATTTGAATTAAACACTTACTTCTACATACTTATCAAGTTATTAATAGATGCAGTGTTTGGTTATTTCCTATAAGTCTAACATAAACAAAGGGGAACCACTCTTGACTGATAAATTATTTATTTATTTTCCCATTAAACTAACCCTAAACCCTAACCCTGTCTTCTTTTTTTCCTAGTAGATCAATAAATAAATAATTTATCAGTCAAGGGTGGTTCCCCTTTGTTTATGTTAGATTTATAGGAAATAACCCAGTGTTTTTATGTAAGTACATGATTGAAAAGTGCACTTAGCACTTCTAGGATACAAATCATAATGTTCTAGATTATCTGTTCCACTAGTAAACAGTTCATAAAATTGAAATGAAAGGCCAAGAAATTTTTTTTATTTTGAACTCAAATAATTAGAATCTGAAATGGTGTATGCATTTTTCAGCTGATCTGCCAAGAAAGGATCCTAACATTTTAAACAAAACAACAAAAATAGTCAAAAAACTCCAAAACAAATTCGCACCATCCAAAATAATTTCAAACAAGCATTAAACAACCCAAAAGAAAAATTAGACAAAATCAATCTTCTAAAAATTAAAACGATCAACGGACCATATGACCTTTAGGCACCCCTTTTGCTTTGCTGATTCATAAGTACATTTTTTCATTTACACCGTCAACATCCAGTTGTTTGTTAACAGACAATTTTTAGAGTTTTTTTTTTTTTTAATTATAAAACTAACCCCTAACTAACCCCTAACAAACAACCGGATGTTGATGGTGTAAATGAAAAAAAATGTATTTATAAATCAGCAAAGCAAAAGGGGTACCTAAAGGTCATATTGTCCTGATCAACATTCAATTCTCTCTCACTTGTCCCTGTAACCTAGTTTGGTTGTTGGGGGGTACTACTCATGTAGTATGTTTTGGGCAGGAAAGAACAGGCAAAGCCTCTCTCACTCCAGGTCTACAACTGGTTTGAATTCAGAGTTTTCCTTTTCCTAGACCAGGTTTGCCCTATTATTATACTTATAGCTGGATTCATACCTTTCCCAAGGGTATTAGCACTATATGAAATGTAAACAGCCTCATTCAGGATTTTGGGTATCCAAGTCGACTTCCTATGATGATAACAATTATGTCACAAGTTCTTTGAACATAATAGATTCACAATTACTTTAACTAAATGAATGAATTTGAATTTTCAGTATTAGAATAATTTTAATTAGTGGCATTATTTTTGGAGATTGTATTATAGAAATGTCTATAAATATCATTAAAAATTTTTTTAAAACCTAAAAAAAACTCTGGAAAATTACTGTACTTGCTTTTAATCTCAATTTGTAGACTATCAAACTAAATCTACTTTATATGTCATTTATATGTCATTGTGGTATAATGCTTAGCAAGCTAATCTTACAGATCCATTACTACTGAATAGCAAGTTGAATCCCTGCTGGATGCCCCATATTTGTGACCTTGGTCACATCCGACCCATGGTGAATTGGTTGGGTAAAAAAAAAGGGCATCCAATCATAGTGTAATGCTTAGCAAGCTAGTCTTACAGATCCATTACTACTGAATAGCAAGTTCGATCCCTGCTGGATGCCCTATATTTGCAACCTTGGTCACATCTGACTTGTAGTAAAAATGTGGTTAAATACCTACTCTATATGTTTAAATAGGGCCAGTTTAGTTCAGTCGGTAGAGCATCAACCAAGGCATCACAAGGTTCTGCATTTCGATATCAACCAACTCAGCGTAAGTAGCATAGCTGTGTGTTAAAGTGGGGAGATGATGGTAGGTATGGCATTCTACCTTAGACGTAAAGACATTCTCCTGGTCTAGCACTAGTGAAAAGGGGATAGACTCCCTCACAATTGGCTGATACTAATAATAGGCCATTCCATTGACTTTACTTACTACTGTTTCTATGACTAGTCAGAGCAATAACTGAATTTTTTTTTTATGGAGGAAGAAAAATTAATGAATCTTTTGAATTAGTAAAAAGATCAAAAGAAATTTAACCAGATAAATTTTCTTTATTGTAATGAAAGTTTCTAATTTACAGGATGAACAGATTGTTAATTTGAAATCTATTAATAATGGAGATTCGCTTCTAGTTCTTGTCTGTAACAAAAATTACGTCACTGCTTACATCATATTACCCAAAATCATCATAACAGAATAAATACACTCAAAATTTGAACATGCAACATTAGACAGTCCTCATTGTTTTTTAAAACAAGTTTTAATAAATACATGACTGGTATTATATATCTATATATAGTTTGTTTTATTTTAATATATATTTAAAGTTTACATTTCAAAATGTTTTATTTTTTAATCCTTTAATGAATTTGATGATTTTACTTACTTAGGGTACAAACTCGCTGACATTGAATTTTTTACTCCCACCCCTCAGGCAATATGTTTCAAAAATCTATTTTTACATCGCCCGGAGGGTGTTTTTTTTATTTTGTACTAGTTTCTTTAATGTTGTCCTGTTGATACACAATTGTTATTCTGTTGCAATTTGCAAAAATAAAGATTTTCTTTATCATCAATATTTGAAACATTTATATAACATGAAATATTCTTTAATTTTCAATTGAACTATTTTGTTGTCTTCTTATGAAATTATCAGGAAGAAAAGAAAACAATAATAACAACCCCCCACCCCACCCCACCTAAGTGTTCAGTTTCATATCTAATGGATTCTTTTAAATCTCATCAAATGACATAACACCCCCCCCCCCCAAAAAAAAACTTACGCATAACTCTAATAAATAGAATTAATCTACACATAACTCCTTATGACTTAGATTTATGCCTAGGACCAAAATGTTTCCTCTGACATTTCTGTCAAGGATCAGAGTGTAGCATCTGTAAGAATAAAAATCCCTTATAAATATAAGATACATTGATGAGGAGAACATCAATTACTTATACAAAATAAGTAAAACCAGACGTACAAATATATAAGTGGTCATTTTAATTTTAACTTAAATCTTTATTTTTTGTAATACATTTAATTAGTTTTCTAAAGATACAGATACTATACTTTGATCCTAGACAGAAGTACTGGGGACTGATACTGTAATCCTAGGGAGAGTGCACAGATACAACATTTATTCTAAGAGAAGTTACAAAAAGATGAACAATGAAAGAAAAAGTCACACTGTTTCTCTCTCTCTCCCTATATATATATATATATATATATATATATATATATATATATATACACACACACACACCACACACACACAAGAATAGTATCAGCTGGTAATAAGGTTGAAATTTACAATTTTCAAATTATACAACTATCTTTGTATTAGTTACTTAATGTCTAATCTTAATGACTCATCATAGAAACCTTTTCAATCTCCTCAATTCTTTGCCATTATATACTTGTATATAAAACAAGCTTTTACAAAGTAAATAACTTAATAAATAAGACTTTCTTATTCACTGATGCACTCCGACTAATGGTCTTAAGTTTGAATACATCACTGAATAATAATAATTCTTCATCTCATAAATCCAGACAAAATAATAATACCTTTCGATACGCAACAAAAATATGTTTTGTAATCATTTCTTAAAAATATCCAACTGACAGTTAAATTAATGATTTTTGGCTAAGTAGCATTCTTTAAATGATTTGTATCTAATAATAAGAACGTTTCAAAAGAGCATCTTTTTTAGATAATATGGTTTAAACTTGAAACTTTTCCCATTCAGCAATTAACACTAAGACTTTTATTTCTTCTTTGAGCAATAAAACATTTTGTTTTGGTATTAATATATTGGCAACTAAAATAAATATGCCAAACGCAGACATTTATGGCTAAAAAGTGAAGAAGACAGTTGAGTTGAAGAGAATATTAATCAGAATTAGAATAACTTTAAAATACTATAAAAATTGAAAAAAAGTTGTTGATACTAGAAGCCATAGCCAAACTATCAAGTTAGGTTTTGTTTGGTTTATTTAATGGAATATAAACCCCTATGGGTTATTCAATGTTGAAATGTAATTCATATTAATTATTTATATTTTCAGCATCCAATTGTAATTATTTTTTGTCAAAATTAATCATGTGTTTGCACAGTTATATTGTTTCAAGCATTCCTATCCAATAATAATTGTTATTTGCACAATTCTGAATCCAGTTATATTTATTAAAAGGTTAAATGGTTTTATGCACATCTTAAACCATTCAATACTTTTCTTAAGATTAAACCTTTTATATTCTAAATACTAGATAATTTTATTTCTCATTTTTAATTTTATTTCTTAATCTTGTTATTTGAGCCACAGTTTGGGAACATGACACTGAGTCAGAGTGGACCTGGGAGTAATGGAAATGAAGGGATACTCCACACTTCACAGAGCTTCAGAACAGGAGTTTAACTACCAGCTGCAGTGCCATACTCAGGAAACACCTGGATGGAGCTAAACACTTCTCAGCACAAGATGCCATTCGCATATTCTAAGTCCTGCCAACAGACTAAAAACTACCAAGTGATATTTACTACTGAAAAGTGTATAATATTTCAGATGTTTGTTTACAAAAACAAAAAATATATTTCCTTCTCACTCTTGATAATAAAATCTCAAAACATCCAATGATTTATAGCTGTGTAACTGAGCTAAAAATAAGTAGCAATTAAAAGCCAGACATAAATAAATAAATAAGAAATTACATTATCGAGTATTTAGAATATAAAAGGTTTAATCTTGAGAAAAAGTACTGAATGGTTTAAGATGTGCATAAAAGCATTTAACCTTTTAATAAATATAACTGGATTCAGAATTGTGCAGAAAACAATAATCTTTCAGAAACTTCCAGTCTAGCAAAGATGAATGAGAAAAAAAGTAGGTAAATCTGACAAGGAGAAAGAAAGATAAGTAAATATAAGAAAGATACAAAACAAAACAATGACACTTGTGGAAGTGGGGAAAAGAATATATCTTAATTAGAGACTCCAGCTATCATTCTGGATATATGAATGTTACAAGTCCATTATCTATTATTTAGTGGCCCGGGTCTGGGATGTTATTAAATAATTAAACAGTGGTTCAAACAAACTTGTTTCCTTTTTATACCTCTAAGAATCACACTAAGAAAAAAGATAAATAAATATAAAAAAAAAAAAAAACACAAAGAAACATTCTTTTTGAATTAACATTGTTTTTCTTTAGATTATCAAGTAGTATATTATTGAAGATATAACTCACTGATAAAGCAATAATCTGATTAAGTTGATGGAATTTATTACAGTCAGCTGGCAAAAAAGATCTTAAAATCATGGCATTATAGATTCTCTCTTTTTGGCATCTTGCTTTGGCTCTCACAATCCTGGATATCATTAATACAACATCCATTCATGATTGATAGACACAACCAATTTGAAATGGCTTTCATTAATAAGTTTACGAAAAGATAATGCATTTAAGTCTCTTTCTATTGACAGTTTCTATATTTCTTTAAGTGAAAGCTTTGCAGCTAAAGAAATCAGATTTCTTAACATTCTACTAGGGTGAGTCAAAAGTTTTGCAATATCTTTGGTAACATGAGCCACAATTTGGCAGCACCGAAATGCTTTTGCCAAGGTCAAGAAGGCCACAATGAACCGTGAGATGTTGAGTTTCCCCTGATACTCTCCGAATGCTACTTGCTGAATATACCTCTATGCCTCAGAATCCACAGTTTTAGGCCTACCTGATGTTACCTAATCGTCAAGGTTCTTGCAACCCAAGACAAATTTTTTTAACCATCTGGTTACTGAATTGTAATTAATTGCACTTTCACTTTCACTTTCTGCACAACAAATATTTTTGGTTTATTCTGCAGCATTATGGCTGAGTTTGAACTTGTAAAGCATAAGTTGCATGTTTATCTGTGCAACTTTCAAATCAAAAACAGAGTGAAGCAATGCACAATAAGTCAGTGCACCAACTACCACAATACTACCAACCACAGCAAATACCTTCCATGACTTGAATTGCTTCAGTTATGTGATATAGTTATTTACTAAGCTTAGCTTAGATGCAGCTTAAGGCCAGAAGTATGGGACGCCCAGTGAGAATCAAACTCACTAACAAAGGTTTGCGAGTCTAGCTTGCTAACCATTACACCATGTGAGTCAGTCATGTGATATATGTGCCACAACCTAGCATGTACCAAAACATTGAAATACTTTTCATTCACCCTAGTATTACAATTCTATCTAATGTCCCTTAGTGATAACTAAATGGTATACATTAATGACATGGAAAGTTATTAGACAAAAGTACATCTAAGAAGATTTATTTATATTTTTGTTTGATTCAAATGAAAATATATTCTTTATTATTATCTGAAATATCAACATGAAATTAATAGAATCATTTAATTCTATATTAAAAAAACAATTTTTAATGTATTAAATCAATGAATTCATTCTTAAAAAAATAACATTATTTCAAAAAGAATGTGTCAATAGATTACCAAGTTCCACTGTAATAAAACAATTATAAAAGGATATGTATGTTTTCTATATTCTTAAGCATATGTAGATAGGTTTACTATATATATATATATATATATATATATATATATATATATATATATATATATATATAAATCTTCCTTTATAGTTACAGTATATAAAACATTTCAATTAGGAAAAATGTAAGCAGAGATCCCTTCCTCTCTCTGCCAATCTTGTACTGAATTTACTTTGATATTAT
Source organism: Doryteuthis pealeii (assembly GCA_023376005.1). NCBI lineage: Eukaryota > Metazoa > Mollusca > Cephalopoda > Myopsida > Loliginidae > Doryteuthis > Doryteuthis pealeii. Next base: position 79,900,982 of record CM042159.1, on the reverse strand, counting down.
TTTAACCAATAAATAATCTATTATAATTTTGAATATTATTTTTGATTAATATATACAGTTGGCATAATACCACAATGTAAGAATATTTGACAGAAATCAAAATTCATTTTAGTATTTGACTTTACATTTATGCATAGTATGTAGATTTTTGTAAGGATCCTAAAATCCAATTTCCTATTTATTTCCTTACAAAAATGGACTTCCTGGTCAGAATGAAACATAATTTTTGGTTCTTCAGGGTTAATAAATCAACCACCATTGTATACAAATTATGACCAGGACAAATCCTGGAGAACTATTAACAATTCACAAAATAATTATAATAATGACACATGCTAATAAGAAAAAAAATAGGTGAACTGATTTTTTTAAATTGGATATTTGAGATTTAATTTCAAAGTTGCTCTACTTATTAGTATATAATAAGAACATATGATACAGACATTACAATTTAAAGTTATCTGACAAAGATCTTTGTTCTAAAGAATTAAAATAACAAATATATAATTTCACTTTTATCAGTTTCAATTTTATTGTTCAAATTTGTTCTCTCTTTTTATGTTATTAGACAAGTCAGCATTTTCTCTTTTATTATCTTTTATTTTATCCCAAAAGTATTTGGCAGTTGTGGTTTTAATGAAGGAATGATATACAAGTTTATGTTCAAGTGATAAGGATTTGCATTAAATTCACTAATGAAACTCTGCAATGTGTGCAGTCTTTTTTAATTCAATTTTTAAGAATAGTTCACATTTCTGTCATATTAAAGTAAAACTTCTAAGAGAACTTATAAACATGATGAGTTATCATTATTTAAATCACAAAGCAATAAATAAGATATAAACAATACTTAAATTTAATCCAATAATAGTAAATAAGCTTAGAGTATACTATTGAGTTTTGTATCAGGCCATCTTTTTTGTCCTACTTTAAAAAAAAAAAAAAGAAGAAATACAATATACTAACCTGTTTTTTTTAAATAATATTAATCCCTAACCTTATGATGACAAACTGAAGATAAATAGTTTACCAAATTAGGATAAAAATAAAAACCAAAGTAAAGATATTTTGAAAAATAAATTCACCAAGATTATTATTCATTCCTTTTATTTTTTGAAATCTCTTCAGAAGCAAGAAAGTTTGGGAGTTGTAAAAATTCACGGTTCAATTAATCTCACTTTTGATTTCTATATATTTAATGAATATAATAGATGATATTATCTTTATTATTCCCAGATTGAATGAAGTAGGTGTTCAATTTGCAATTTAGACATAATGCTTACTTTTGTGTTTGTCAGATGTCCAATTTATTTACAAAATAAATTTAAGACTAAACTGGACCATGTTTTGTCTCCATTTACGCAAATTTCTTTACAATGCAAAATATAGACACAAAATCAGAGTCCAGTTATGTATTATACATATATTATAAATTGAACCCCCACTTTAGAGCCATTTAAACAGTTCCCATATTAACACTTAATTTTTCTGCCAACAGACATCAAAAAAAGATCAAACATTGGAGAGAAAAAAAAACAAACAACAAAAGACAAGAAAATTAGTTGGAACCAACATACAATAATTAAATTTTAATTTAAATTTTGTAATGATACTAATTATATTTGGTGTCCTAGGAATGGTTTCCAAAGGCCTGGAAAAAAGACTGGAGGAATTGGAGATCTGAGGAAGAATCAAAACCCTCAAGATCATAGCACTATTGAAATCAGCTAAAAGAAATTCTGGAGACCCAAGGAGACTTGCTGTCACTCAAATTTCAGTGAATGACCACCAGTGGTGTAAAGAACTCACAAGGAGTAAAATAATGAATTTTATCAAATATCTTTTGAATAAATATGTTTAAATAACATTCAAAGGACTAAAGATATGCAAATAACATAGCTACAACAAGGTGAGAGGAGTGGCTGAATGAATAAAAAAAAATCATGAATACTACAACATCTGGGTGTTTTTTCAATAGCATAACCACTCTTACTAAAATTGATCAATCCCCCAAAAAACTGGATAATGAAAGATTATATATATATATATATATATATATATATATATATATATATATATATATATATATATATATATATATATATATATATATATACACACATGAGTATAGATAAAAGGATATGAAAACACCACATAACAGCATTTTGTGGTGTTTTCATATCCTTTTATGTATACTCATACCATCAGATTCATTTCCTTTCTTTTAACTTATATATATATATATATATATATATATATATATATATATACCATCTCATGCAGATCTCCTGAGTCAGATTCAAGAAACATAAGTTATATCCAAAGATGCAGTAGAAAAATTTGGTATAACAAACTATATCTAGTGAGAGAAGAGAACACTTTACCCTTTCAAGGATGAGGATAAAATAATAGGAAGTATCCTTAGAAGATGAGGGGGAAATGATGCAAGTGACATATGTTATAACATTTATTAACAGATAAATGACTAAGTCAGAGCAGTGGAGATTTGTCTTGCTTAACAGAGAAAAAATATGGATTATTTGGATTATTCGGACTATTATCCCATCTTTATTAATATCTGCTACAGGTTTCTTACCATCTTCCAAGGATACTCTATTACTTTGTCTATTTGAGCATAACAATGATTCAACTTCAGAAATCATTTTGAATAGTTTTTAAAAACTTTTTTTTAATGATTGTGACACTTCTTGATAGGCATGCAAAAACAGTAACGTCATTATTTAAATGAAATCATCATAAATTTTTCAACACTTTGTTTGCTCAACAGTCAAACTATTCAAAGTGATTTCCCAAGTTGAATCATTGCTATGCTCGAATAGACAAAGTCTTGACACTTGTAGTGGAGTGAAAACAGTCTACTCCCAATGGATTACAAAGAACACCTGAAAAAGACCAGCTGAGATGTTGTGTATGTATATTTCACAATAAAAATGAGGACTACACTGAAAAAATCTAAAACAAAATATCATATATCTATACCTATCTAAAATAATATACATTATTGTATATAGCTGAGTATCTAGATATGATAGAAAGGAAGAAATCATAAACTGAAAATATCTATTTGTAAAACTTAATATCATTCACATCTAATAAGAATTAAAAACCTATTAAATCAACTAAAGAATAAAACAGTTACTAAATGGCTATAATAATAAACAACTTAAAAATGCACTGATTTTCAGTTGTTAACCTTTAGAATTGCCATATATTGAAAATTAAAAGATGCTTTAATTATATAACAAAATTGTTACAAATTAACATGTAAAATGTTCTTACCTCTTTTCAAGTTACAGTTTGTTTAAGTAAAATAACAAGCATTCCACAGTTTCACTAAACTAATAAAAATATTTACACAAATAGGTGAAATCAGAAAGGCTGGTATATCTGTTTAAGTAAATAAATAAATGAATAAAATAAACAATGAAAATGTTAAAGCAGATAACATTTCATGAACTGTTAATGATAAACTCCTAAATCTACAATTTAGTTTAACCCTTAATAACCATGTCACTTCTATTTTACCAAATAAAATTTTGAGTGAAAATGTAAGATAGTTTTATTTTCAATCTTATCTTGGGAGAATAATGTATTAAGTTTCTAGGAAAATGAAAATAACACCCATTCAAGTTTTACTGACATTTCAAGAAATTTATACTTGTTAAAAAAATCTTTAAATCTAATTTAAAACTTATTTGTATTTTTAGAAGTATTGCCAATCATTATTGATTTTCATTTGTATTTTTATTCCTCTCTTAAATTTTGATTGTATGTTTCTTCTTTTTAAACCAAAACTTACTTGGGTTGATATTTCTACAAGATAAAATTTCATTGACAACAATGAAGGATAAACTCCTGGCGAGATTAACTTTAACACTAGCAGGACCTGTAGATATACCACAGTATGATAATTTAATTATTATATATATAGAGCTATTGCAAAATAGTTCAATATGCAAAAAGTATAAATCTTAATTTAACTCTATCTCACTTTTTTTCCCTTCTTTTCATATTTTCATTAAGTTCAATTGAAATAGATTAGCATTATCACTTCCGTGTGCTCACCCCCCCCCGTCTCTATCTTTCTCCTACTATTTCTTTCTTATATTTTTCTATGTCACATGTCATTTTTCTCTCATTTCTCTCTTTATAATAAAAACATAATAGTCAATTATTTAGCGGAGGTGACCACACTCATAAGTATTCAGCAATTAAGCGACACCAGATAATCAGGATTGACATTTTTGCATTCCATCTGGATGATTTGGACTGTCTCATTTTTAACCAGAGGGTGTCGCAGGATGATAACGGTCGGAACATTAAGGAACAATAGTATTAATATAAAGATTGTTTCTGATGTGTGTTGTAGAATTTATGACCCAAGTGAGATGTAATAAGAAAGCAACCATTTTTAAAAAGAAAAAAAAAACTAGTTTAAAACTTATTTTGTAAATGGAGAATGAAAGATACATTTTGATCTTATACAAAACAGGGAAAATAATTTGATATCACAAAAAATAGGATTCTACTCCTTTTTGGTTTTATTTATTCAGGAAATATTAAAGAAATTGACTTTAATTCTTGTGCAATTTCAAATTAAAAAAAAATCTTTTAGATCTCTTAAATTTCTTTTAGTTTTGTTGATTAATTTAGTCCTTAAATGTCATAATCAATTAAAGAATAATTTTCAATTTTAGAGTTAAAACATTTCTTGGTCTTAAAATAACAACATTTTTAACATTATTCTCTTTGATGAAATAAATAACACCAATTAGATCCTTGTCATAAAACAGATTATTGTTTTGATAAACTTTTGTAAAATGTGTAAAACATTTCCATACATTTTTAATTTCAATAGTTTTGTTTATATAGTTTTTCTTTAATCTTTTTATTTTTTAATACACATGTTTATAGCATGACTGGTTTGAAATTCTTTATTGTCCCTTTTTTTTGTTTATGAACAAATTTAACACTTTCAAAAGTTAAATATCTCTTTCTTTGAAGAAAATAAATAAAATTTCAAAAACCCACAATATTGAATAAAAAAAATAAAAAAATTTGCACCATATTACACTTTATTTATTTATTTATTTATTCAAAATGGAGATGAAAGTGAAACATGAATTTTATGCAGGCAAAATTCCAATTTTTTACCACTTACTTGTTTGGGTGGTTTTTCTTTTTCATGTTCAAACAATAATAATAGTTTTACAAGTAAAGGGAGGGTAGATAGTGCTGAACCGTATCTTTAAGTACTTAAAATATTTGTACATAAACATAGACACTACTAATTTTTTTAGTAGGATTTTTCTCTCTGAGACAATAATATATTCATGTGCACCGAGTCCCTATTTTTATGCAGGTCTTAGAACTAATATAATAATAATAATAATAATAATAATAATATATTTCTATTGTTTCATGCTCCATCAAAAACACTTAAACTGATTGATGGAAAGTGTGGGGTTATTATTATTATTATTATTATTATTATTATTATTCACTAACAGAGGTCATTATGATCTCAACTTGTGATATTCATTACAAACAATTCAACAATACTAGAATACATTATAGGTATTGATAACTTATAATACTATCCTAACAGAATTATGACAACAGGTGATGTATGTTGGTAGAGATGATTACTAATAAGTTCTCTTATTAAATCTTATAAAAGGCATCATATAAACAATATGGGAAAAAAGAAAGAAAGGAAATAGAATATTTTATGATAACCAATTTATCAGCTTACAAAGGTTAATCAATTAGTAGACCTGAATAATGTAATTGACTTATTAACATTTAGTTAGGTTAGTCTATGTATCTAGGATTGTACATAATGTTCTTATAGATTTAGAAAAAAAACTCAGTTGTAATGTAATAAATGAATGTTGTAACAAATTCTATAATATTTCATACATTTTCATTATTCAAATGAATAGTTATTAAAAATAGATACTCATTTTCCAGTTGATGTTCCCCCCTTACAAATAGGATAGTAACAGTTTTGCCTTGGACAATGGTCAACACAATGTGTTTCATTAGCCACTCCATTAATAAAAAATATTAAAATTTTATTTCATTAGTTTTTAAATTGAAAAAAGTAAATTTCATTTGAAGAAAATAAGATATAACTGAAACTCATTAAGTGTAGGAGGGTGTGTGGGGGTATGTCAAGCTTAAGATAAAAATTTATACAAGTTATAAACCAATTTAATGATAAATAAAAATTAAAGTAGTGCTGTTTTACATTTATGTATCACCACTCATTTTGACAGAATTTTTGGTTAAAAAAGTGCGATCTATCCATGAATATATCTGGTAAATACATAGTAACAATATAAACATGTTCTGTATAATAATAATAATAATAATAATAATAATAATAATAATAATAATAATAATAGAGCATGAAGGTAAGATGATACCAATTGTAGTTGGTGCCCTTGGAATGGTCCCCAAGTGTTTGGAAAAGAGTTTGGATGAATTGGAAATCAGAGGAAGAATCAAAACCATCCAAACAACAACATTGTTAAGATTGGCTAGAATACTCAGAAGAGTCCTGGAGACCTGAAGAGACTTGCTCTCAACTCAGCTTCTAGTGAAAAACCACCAGCTATAGCTGGTATGAAAAACTTGCAAGGAGTGATAACAAGGACAACAAACCTTTTTTGTGCCTTACAGGATCTTTACTATTTGAAAATCATTCTCTAATATTCAGCTTAAATAAGTGAAGGAATTTCCATTCTATTCAGGACATAATGACCCCCCCCCCCAGTCTTTTGATAACTAAAAAGATTTTTTATCAAGATTTTGTTTCAGTTTTTAATTCATTAAAATATTCTTGCAAACTAACAAAATCTTGATAAACAAATCTTTTTAGTTATCAAAAGACTGGGGGGGGGGGGGTCATTATGTCCACTAAGAATACAATTAATGAATCTTTTTTTCGACCTTTATTTCTATTTGAAGATGAGGGAAGTAAAATTGAGTAGTCAGTTGAAGACATAAAAATGTAATCCTTTTCCAAAGCTGGAATAACCTTTACAGGTAATTTTAATTGTCTATTAAAAGGTGAGATAAGAAACATAACATTTGTAGAGTTGCTGGCATTATAATTTGTATTTAATTCATTCAGTGTTTGAAATTAAAATTAAAATCTCAAAATTTGCTTATTTCAATCAAACTGACCATCCTTAATTTGGATTTTTTTTTTTTAAATAAAAAATAATGAAATTTATTGTGTACAGTGCTCAGGTGCACCACAACTCATCAAAGTCTCATGTCAAGTACACAGAATAATGTATTAGTGTCAGGAACATGAACAGTTTACAGTAGTAATATGCATGTATGTGTGCATGTGTGTGCATATGTATGTGGAGAGTGGTATCAGGTGCACTTAATAAACTACGGATTTATAGAAGTGCATATTTCAGAATGACATAAAATAGATTAGTAGAGGAGAGCAACATTTATAAGAAATTTTCAACAGATTAAAGTCATATTTTTAATCTTAAGCCTTGATGGACACAAATACTTTCACCAGAAATAAAGATCATCTCTTCAACAAAACTTTACTGTTAATAAGAATGCAAATTTAAGTGACTTTTAAGCTCACATCAAATCCTTTATATAACAAAACTAATAATTATTATCTACGCAAATTAAGACTATAGGTCATTCAGTTTGTACTAGAAACTTTTTAAATATCAGAAATCTTATATTAATCATTTATAAAGAGTGAAACTACTGTAGTTGATGACACAAAACTTTTCACCCACAACAGAAAAAAAAAGGCTCAAAATTATTTCCTGGATCTTAGATATAAAGTTGGGATACATACTAAGCTAATGTTTACTCAGACACTGTAGACCACCAATACTTGTGCCTAGGTTAACTCTATGATCCACATATATATAGTTCATTCCAGCTAATTTCCTCTAGGGTTTGTCAAGTGAGTCCTTGTATTTTTTTAAAAGCTTTCAGGGGAACAGAAAAAATCTATGATGTACATATCCCTAGTACAGATAATACACTAAGTTGATAACCTAACTATCAAGAGTTTATGTAAAATTCTTAATGTCTCAGAAACAAAGTTTAAAAAACAATCTTAAACAAAATGAAAAAGACATTAAATGAAAATCAAATATAGATATTTGTTTGTTAGTAGAAGGGTTATGTCTTATATGCCATTGAATATGGTATTTGATTGGCATTAAAAAGGATTTCTACTATTTCTGGATCATCTATAAAAGTTTTGTATTTCTTGCAATGAAATAATGGATGATTCAATTGTTTTAAATTGAAAATTAGAAAGTGAATATATATATATATATATATATATATATATATATATATAAATAAACAAAAATAAAAAGCCATATTTCTAACATTTATAATTTTTAAAAAATGCATTAATAGGCATTTAAATATACAGGATTTTATTTTAAGGATTTTTGCTAGCAATTCTAGGTTTTCAGCTTAATAGGTACTAAAACAACAAAAAATGTTTGCACATTGGTGACCAAAATGTTACCATTAAAATCTTGTGAAACAGCAAGACAGAAGAAATTAGATCAATATGATTGATTGATTTTAATAGTGTCAACTCATCTAGGCTTATTTTATGCCTAGAGGTTAAGGAATTGCATTCATATTTACGTTTTTGTGTAGTCGTTTTTTAAGAGTTTTTTTTTTTTTTTTAAGTCATGGTCCTAAATTAAACAAATAAATTCATTAATTAAAAAAAAGAAAAGAAAAAATATCTACAAATGTATAGATAGTTTATTGTTTTACATTATACTGAATCTTTGGTTATTAATTTAAAGATCTATTTTAATGGATCTATTTTCAGAAAAAATTTAACTTTTTAAAGAAAAGGACTAAAGTGTTACAATGAAAATCTCTTAAAAAGAATCTTTAATTTCTTATCAGATTGCAGAAATAGCATAAAAAATTTTCAGAAAGTTATTGTCAACATTTAATAGGAAAAAAAAAGTGGAGATGCCCAAGGAGACATAACAAACAAATAAATTCATTTGTCGCCAAAAATTAAATCAAGTTATTAGAATTTTATACACAAAAAATATTTCTTTAAATTACTTAATAGATAGATAATAAGTGTTACGCTGATTTTATATGGAAAATTAGTGAGAATAATTTTATGCTACTCCCACCCGCCACGGATTTTACTTTCTTTTGTTGGTTCTATTTCTTCATTGAAGGAACATTAAAGAATAAAATCAGCTAAGTAATTATTTTGACAGTCATTTTAAACTCAGCTTATAGTCAGTGCGTTCATATAAATTAGGTTTTAAGTTTCAAATTACACAAAATATTAGACATCATAGGTATGATTTTAAATCTATGTACAAGGATTTGCCACAGTGATGATTATACAGTAGTATTTAATCACTCCAATAGGATACTTTTTGGTTAATTATGGACTAATATTCTCCTTGGATATAATTTGTTAATTAACCTATTCTTTAATAAAACCATAATTGCAAAGAATTTTCCCAATAATTTTTTTTCTGATAACTATTCTCTCTTCCACCGCAAATTGCTAACAATTTAAAGTTATCATTATCTCAAGCTCATAAAACTTATTTGTAGATCTTATTATACACAGGGCTGGGTTAGCTCAGTCGGTAGAATGTTCGGCTAGAAATCACAAGGTTCGATACTGGCCCTCGCCAAATCAGTGTATGCGTAGCATAGGGATCTGTGCGGTAAAGTAAGGAGCTGATGGTAGGTGTGTCCTTGGTTTAGCACTAGTGAAAAGGGTATAGACTCCCTCGCTCATTGGCTGATACCGACTTTAGGCCACTTACTTTTACTTTTATATACAGGACAAAATAAATGTGTAGATTTCTAGAAAAGCATGAAATAATCTGACTGTATATTCTCAAGAACAACAGTAATATTCTTAATGCATACAAATCATGTTCAAGTAATGATGTTCAGGTATTTTAATAACATATAGAGAAACAAACAAACATGGTTTTATTGGATGCAAATAGCAAATTAAATACATATAAACTGTCAAATCAAGTATTAAGCTTTGTAAATAACTAAGATGCATATATTTATTCAACAAAATCAGGCATGAACCAGACTAAAGGAAAAGTCCTAATAAAAGCAATGATTGTAAATAACATAATTGGATGTTTATATTTTGGAAAACTAATGTTTAGTTATTCAACTTGTAAAAGTCGTCGTCAGGGTGGCCTAAAGTCAGTATCAGCCAGACAGTGAGGGATTCTATCCCATTTTTGCTAGTGCCATACCAAACAGACTGTTTTTGCATCTGAGGTGGAGTGCTACACTTACCATCAGCTCCTTTCTTTACTGCACAGATCGCTGTACTATTCATACGCTGAGTTGGTGAGGGCCGGTATTAAATCAGGAAGCTTGTGGTCCTTACTGATTGAACTAAACTGGCCCTTGAAACTTGAAAGATACAAAATATACCATATTAATAGTAATCTAATCAAAGTATGTATGTGTGTGGGCACACACACACACATATGTGCAAAAAGAGATGGTGAAAAGTTCTTAGCACAACCAAGGAGAAAATATTTTGAAAAGTTAAAGAAACTTGAGAAACACTGTGCCAGGTGTAAACTTCAGGATGAATATATGGAATAGCATACAGATTTCATAACATTTAATCAATAACATCTTAGTCAGGTAGAGACCTTTTTAGCACCCCCCACCCACAATGTGTGTGTGTGTATTTATTTCTTGTGGAGAAAATATTTGTAAAATATTGAACCTAAAGATATGTAGCCTTGTGTAATGAGAAGGAAAAAAAAATCAATAAAAAATATTTTTCAAAAAACCTTGTCTGGTCTTTAACGTCATATATCTACAAGAAATACTCCTGCCTAAATATAGCTTTTATATATTATATATATATATATATATACAAGTATAGCTGCTTAAATATATATATATATATATATATATATATATACACAAGTACTTAGCTGCTTAAATTATATATATATATATATATATATATATATATATAATTTAAGCAGCTAAGTACTTGTTAAATAATGTTCACAGATTACATGAAATTTGGAAACATTTTTAACTAACAATCTTAAATTTTCAAGAAGATGAAATTTTTCCATATTGTTGGTGGAAAGTAAAATTTTCCATCTTTTAACCTATTTGCTGATCTTTTCATTGGCTTTTTAAATCTATACAAGATGACATGTTCTTTCCAAATCATTGGCTTGTCTAGTATGAACATAATGATTTCTCTTCATGACCCATTAGTATATACCATATACCATAGCATACTGAATTTAGAAACATGACTTTCAACATTAAGACTGCAGGTGGCAATGGTAAAAATAGATTGCAAAGAGCCAGCTCAGGAACTATCAAGCCAGGTTGAAATGTTCTGAATTGATATTTATTGGCATGAGAAGCAGGTGGTTTAAGCAAACTGCAGTCATCACAAGAGATGACATCACAAAACTATGTACTATAGAAAAACTAGCCCAAGTTGATTGGGTGAAGTAGTAGTACTATGGAACTAAGTACATTAAGTCATCAATAATCTGAAATATTCAATACAGAAAGAAAGAAAAGTTAAGTAAATGTTTCAAGTGATAATAAAAAAAGAAATACATATCAGATCAGATAATGATTTCACTAAATTGTGAAAATAATTTTGTTTATAATTTTAAAGTAAAACAAATAATTTATTTCTCAGTTTAGATTTACTGAGAGCAGAATCATGTCACCAATTTCTATGATTGCATTTTTCTGCAAAAAGGAGAAAAAAGTTTTTGTGTGCATTCTCATATCTTAATTTGATTCCAACTATTTCCCCCAAAATAGTATTTTCACATGGGTACAAGCAACACCCAGTAGTAAAGTTTGGGGAGGGGACTATTGTCGGTATAAGCTGAACGGCAAGGCAGTCTATCCCCGAATGCTAGATCAGGGAGATTGTTTTTGTTGAGGTAGAGCACCACACCTTTCGTCAGCTACCTAGATGCTTTACCACACAGATTAGATTAACCCAAGCTGTGCTACTCATGGGCTAAGTTAGCAAAGACTGATATTGAACCTGGAATCTCTTCTGACTGAGCAATACATTTTCTTGTTTTTGTTTTAAATTGCAAAATCAGATTTTTATCTCCTAAGTTATTCATATTTAATTATTTTTGGTAAAAAAAAATTCAGATATATGAAGGATGATTTTTTAAAAGAAACTAAATAAAATATTTACTTATTAGAATATCTTAAAGATATATTTGAATAATTGATTATTTCTCTTCTTCTATTAATTTTATTATTTGATTTTTAAAAAATTCCATTCTTATAGTAACACAAAGCTTGTTTGCTTTGAGTGGCAGTAACCATGCCTACTCATATTACTATAAAAATCTAACTTCCCCAAACCCGTAGAGCTCTCTAGGGCAACTTAAATTAACTTTCACTGCCAGCATAAAGCAATGATCGTCAGTTGTTTACAGACTGGATCTCACTGGTGATCATAAAATATATAAACAAGTGTATGTATTTAACAGTTTAAACACCACCCATTAATGGCAGCTATCAAATGGCTGAGAGGTTAACAAATCAGGCTGAGAAAATGTCAGTCGGGTTTCGCTCTTGGTCAGAGGTAGCTGCTGTGTCTAGCCACACTGAAGAGACGGGAAACGTCAAAACACGGTATCTGTGGGTGACTTGTGTGTGTGTAAGGTAATCCAAATGACTCGTAAGTAAAGGATGATTCTATTTTGTATCATCAAAATCTCACTGTACAACCATACTGTATGCTCTTGTAGGTGCAAACATATATACTTATACAAGGATTTTTATAAATCCCTAAAAAGTGCTCAATGTATAATAATCAATAAATTAAATTATATACAGAGCAATATTTAACTTTCAAAGAAAGAAAAACTTAAACTGTCATCCCGTTATATTTTTATTTCGACCAGAAACTCAAAAAATAAGTCGTAACCTCATCAGACAGGTTTTACAAATATATGTATATGTATATATATGTATATATATATATATATATGGATGAGCTTCAAGTTAACATTAGAAATCAAGTTGTAAACTTGATATTTTCCAATCCTATATTCTAATCTATATTCTTCAGTGAAATTCTAAAGGGATGTTGAAAATGATATTTAATAAATATCACTTTTTTTTTTATCTTTCAGAAAAGGAAAGTGCAATTTGCAAATCAGTTTATTTACCAAAAACGAAAAGGAAAAAAAAATCTAACAAATATTTATAGGAAAACATTTTTATTGATTGTTTCACTGATCTTCATAATCAACTGTAAATATTTATCCAAATAGCTGATGATTATTTGCCAAATACTTTTATAGCAATTAATATCATCTCATCATAGAAAGGTGAGTGGTTCATTATACATTATAACATTACACACATAAACATCGGTTTTGTGTTTCGCTAGGGAGAAATACTAAAACTGGAAATTTTTGTTCAAGGAAATTGACTACCCATTAGGCATTGAACCATTAAGAGTTATAGAAATATCTACAGTTGATTACATACTTAATGGTTATTGAAATAAGGAGTGCCATAACACATTCCACAACAGGTCATTTCTCCAGGGTTTTTATTTTTAAGTATAAACAATTTTGGCACTTTGACATCAATATGGGTCATTTCCTTTCTTGAGATATAACTGTTTAGACCACAAATATATTAAATTAAAAATGACATCCTTTCATTATATAACTATAAAAGGCCAGTTTTTATTTATTTATTTTTATCTATATAAATAAAAAGACTACATTTTATCAGGTGATAATAAAAAAAAGTAAAGTCGTCGGGGTGGCCTAATGTCGGTATCAGCCAGACAGCAAGGGAGTCTATCTCCTTTTCAATAGCGCTAGACGAAGAAGAGCGTTTTTGCGTCTGAGGTGGAGCGCCACACTTACCATCAGTTAGTCACTTTACCGCACAGATCCCTGTGCTATTCATACACTGAGTTGTTGAGGGCCGGTATTGAACCAAGAATCTTGCGATTCCTAGTCCAGTGCTCTACCGACTGAGCTAAACCGGCAATTATCAGGTGATAATAATTTTTAAAAAAAGATGAATTCACTGCAAACTACATTTGATTTATCTATCTGAAAATATTGAATATCTAAAAATGAACAATAGGAATAGATCAACTGGAATTGAATAATTAGAAAGAGAAACCAAATAAGACAAAAAAAGAAAGCAAATCTAGAAGGAGAAGGTGAGAGGGGGTGCAACAATATATATATAAAAAAACAAACAAAAAACAAAAACAAACAAAAATAGATGATAAATGTAATAATGAATCAAAGTGACAAAATAAAGAAAAAATATTTGAATATCAGAAAATTTATAGATGTTAAAGATTTTACTGATCACACAAATTGGGGGAAAACTTTACTAATGTTACTTAGTACTAAATTGATCACCTTTTCTCTCACTTTTAGAGTAAACATTCCATGGTGAAAAAAAGAAAAAGATTTACTTTAGCTGTCTATGTTTATATTCCAGACAGTAAATAGTGGATGAGTTTTTTGGTTTTTTTTTTTTTAATCACAATCAATTCATTAACTGTTTTCTCATTTCCTGGCCATTTTAGTTGATCTACTATGAAATTAGATAATGAAAAGATTTACAAGATTTGCACAAGTTCATACTTTTAAAAGATGAATAATTTTCAGTTTGTTATGCTTTAATAAACTAATCTTTTACTTTTAAAGATGAATTAAAAAACAAAACAAAAAAAAAACAACAAAACAAAACACTAGAATTTATTAATTCACACTGATCTCATAAAAAAGTGTGCATACAAATTACTTTGAGAAAACTGATTAAAGTGTAATGTTGAAATAGGCAATTTTGAAAGGAAAAAATATTCTTGAATATTTTTAATGCAAATGTCAGAAAATATACACTTTACTGAAAGTTTATTGAAATAAAAAAAAACATTATTTCAATGATTTGCACCTGTATTTTAAGATAATAAATACATATTTCCAATGTTAAAGTAATGTTATTTTAATTTTCATGAAAATTAAAAGTTTTTAGTTTTTTTTAACAGCTTATTCAAACCAACTATTTGGTATAATTTAAGTAAATTGAAAAGCTTTAGAGACAAAAAGATGTTTATCAAATATTTTTAAATTTGCTAACATCCTTTTAAATAAAAACATAAAAAAATTAGAACATCTGAATTCACACTGCGTAAACAGTAGATACATTTTTGGATGATTATGTAAGTAAATAAACACTTCATAAGTAGAAATTTATTAAAAACAACATCTGTTTAGTATATCACCTTTCTTAATATGTAAAGTATATGTGATTCTATATCAATGATACAAATATCAATGTGCCAGATGATATATATATATATATATCAGTAAAGAAAAAGAGAAAAGAAAGAAATGGCTCAAAGAATAAATACCTGAACAAAGTGATCATTTGATACTAAGTATCAAGTTTCAGTTTTCTTCTTTTCATTTAGGAAAAGCAAAAAGAGAAAAAAAAGAGATTCAAACTGAAATACCTTATTAAAAGATTAAAGTTTACCCCAAAGCAAAGCTTAGATGAACATACTTGCATAACTAACACATTATTTAAACATGTTTTAGACAATTTCTATGAAAAGCTTAAGTTTATTGTGTAATTATCACTGGCAAATCCTTAAAAGTTTATTTTGTTTAATTCCGACCAAACCTTTACATGTAAAGACAATATCTAGTACAATTGTTTAAGAGAAAGAGAAAGAAGATTAACATAAAAAGGAGAATGAAATGCCTGGAGTAAAAGAAAGGATTAAATCTCTTAATTGTAATGTACCAGGTTATATCATGGGAAGATTTATTCTAAAGAAAAAGATTCTCTACTTCAAAATTCCACACCTATGAAAAATTATAACTTACATTTTAAAGAAAGTACAAATTCATTTTTTCTTTTTGAAGTGTGTGTGTGTGTGTGTCTTAATAAAATAACTCAAACATTAAAGCATTGTGAAGGTAATTTTAAGAGAAATTATTCAACCACATTAAGTATGGTTTTGTTTATTTAACAGCATATCAATCCCTTATGGGTTATTTAATACTGAAATTTGAAATTATATTTTCAGCATTCCATTGCAATCTTTTTTTTTTTTGTTTAATCAAACTTTTAAAAAATCTGTTTATAATAATAATTTATTTAAACAGTTATATGGTTTCAAGTATTTCTATCTAATACAAATAATTTTCACAGTTATATGGTTTTCATAGAGTAATGGTTAGTAAGCTAGATTCAGCAGACCATTGTTAGTGAGTTTGATTCTCATTGGGTGCCCCATGCTTCTGGCTTTGTGCCACATCTAAGCTTAGCTTAGTAAATAACTATATGGTTTCACCCATTTCTATTCAATACTAATCATTTTCAAACAGATTGGATTTGACCCATAGATGGTATTCTACACTAATATAACAGATATCCTAATAACATCAAAATCAACTATTTTGAATTTAATTCAAACAAAAAGCCCCTCATGCCATCACATAACAAAAATAAACTTTTTTGGCCAACTCTACTTCATATTTCATTGACAAAAAATATTCAATCAGAATGTTTGAAACCTTTTAATTTCCTGTCATTGGTGATTTTTTATACCTTTCTGCAAACTATATACTATTTTTTTCCTTTTAAATACAAGTATAAAAGAATTGGGAGTGTAGAAATCATAAAAAAAAAAAAATAGAAAAATGTTCTTAGAAACATAAAATAACTGTAAAATCATCTGAAATAATTTTATTTTCAATTTGCATTTAGTTTTGGCTTCCAATCAAATGATTTTATGACCAGAACCAGGGCCAGCTTAGCTCAGTTGGTAGAGCATCCAACTAGGAACCACAAGGTTCCGGGTTTGATACCGGTCCTCACCAACTCAGCGTATGAGTAGTACAGGGGTATGTGTGGTAAAGTAAGGAAATGATGGTAGGTGTGGAGCTCCACCTCAGACGCCAAAACAATCTCCTTGGTCTAGCACTAGTGAAAAAGGTATAGACTCCCTCACTGTCTTGCTGATACTGACTTTAGGCCACCCTGATGACTTTATTTACTTACTGACTATAGTTTATAGTTTTTGAATATCATTAAATCTTAGGATTATTTTAGTTTGTAACCAGAAGAATAAAAGACACTGATAAATGCCATTCTGAAAGTTTAATGACATTTAAGACAGATATGCAAGAATAAAAAGTGAAAATAATGTATATGATCAAATATCATTCATTCATTGGCATTTCTGTCTTGGAAGACTATAATGTAGTTTTTGTGCCCCTCCTGTGACTGTAAAGTCCAATGTTTGAAAAACATTCTCAACCACAGACGTCACATGTGAAGGCTGTCCCTGAAGATGTTGATGTGCCAGTGCTTTGTTGCCACTGCTTTCTTCTGGACCTCTTGGTCAAATATACATCTTAAAGAACATAATCATTTTATAAAATACCAGCTACAATATATGGAGTATGTAGTAAAGTAAAAGTGAAGTCTGTGGAGTGACCTATTGTTGGTATCAGCCAAACAGCAAGGGAGTCTATCCCCTTTTCACTAGCACTAGACTAAGAAGATTGTTTTTAGCTGAGGTAGAGCATACTATATATATGTATATATCACAGTTACCATTAAATTCACCAAGCAAATAAGTATAAAATCTTATTTACTTCAGGATTTTTTTCCTAAAACCGATTAAAAAGTGCTCAATATAAAGAGCTAAATAGACGTTTAAAATCAAATGGTTTAAAAACTACCGACTTAAGTTTCTCGCAGTAGTGCAAATCTTCAGACCCTGAAGATTTGCGCTACTGTGAGAAACTTAAGTCGGTAGTTCTTAAACCATTCGAATTTACTCGTCATATATATATATATATATATATATATATAGTTTTTATTACATTTCACTTATTCATCAAACAAACATCTTATAGATTGCAATTTATTTTAAACATCTAGACCATTTCCTTGTGGGCATTTTAAAAAAGAAATTGAAAACTTACAACCAAAGTGGAATAATAGCCTTACAGCCAGTGAATATCATTAAATCTGTGAATTGTTTTGGCTCGTAACAATAGAGACTGAGTAGAAATATTTTGATTGAATAAATTTAAAGTATAAATGAAATTGCTTATTTGTTCAAATAAGTAATTTCATGTTAAACAACTTTTTCTCACACATTGTGTGTCTGGTGTATGCACTCATAGCGTAACGGTTATTGCCATACAAAACGGACTCAGTGACCCAAGTTTAAATTCTGAACGAGGCAGTTTGCATTCCACAGTGCTAAAACCCTTGGGAAAGGTATAAATTCAACTATTCTCCCTCCAGCTATGAGTAAATAGTAAGGCAGACTGGGCTCTAAGCTTGGTTAGCCACTGAAATGAATGTATACAAGATTTTCTAAGTAAATCAAAAGAGACAAAAGTCATTTTATGAAGATTCTAGTTTAAAGTTTTAACTGATATTATGAACGCTAGCAAGAATATGCACCCTCAAGGCATAAGTATTTCAATTTTAAATGTAATGAAATATATTAAATTAGAAAGACTAACAAAATTAGATAAGAATGCATATAAAAAAGATTACACTATTTTGATTATATTTAATTGGTTTCTATATAAAATCATTGATAAGATTGATTTTAATATGTTGGAGAATAAAACAATAATATTACAGATCAATAACACCAAGTCATTATTTGTTAAAACCAATATGCAAATTAACCACACCATATATTATGTAAACCTATATTTCTTAGTGATATATAAGACACATTGCAGGATTTTAAATGCACTAATAAAATGGGCTGTTTTGAGTCAAATCTATCTCCATCATTAATAAACAAGATATATTCTATGTATTAATGATTTTGACTATAAATCAAATCCTCATTGATAAACTTACACAATTCCTGAGGATCTTGTGACAAGCAGTGATGTAATTTCAGTTACAGACAGATGCAGAATCTCCATTATAATAAGATGATTAGAGATAGAAGAAAATGAACAAAAAAACAACAAAAAAACACTCAATGCAATGGCATTAAAGACTAAATTTTTGCAATTGAATCCAAATGAAAGTTCTTGTTTACAAAAATCAATTTCTAATCTAAAGTTTTATAATCTTCAAGTTTTATTATTTACACAACAATCTTTTCTATAAAATATAAACATTGATAATTATAAGTAAAGTAAAGTTGTTGGGGTGGCCTAAAATTGGTATCGGCCAATCAGCGAGGGAGTCTATCCTCTTTTCACTAAGGAGATTGTTTTTGCATCTGAGGTGGAGCGCCACACCTACCATCAACTCCTTACTTTACTGCACAGATCCCTGTGCTACTCATACGTTAAGTTGGCGAGGGCTGGTATTAAACTTGGAACCTTGTGGTTTCTACCCGAATGCTCTACCGATTGAGCTAAACCAGCCCTTTAATTATAAGTAATTGGGATTAATCAGTAATTCATTTAAAAAAATAAGTTTCATGCCTAAATTTTCAATTCTTCTTACTGTTCTCTAACAACATAGATTTCCATCTTGGATATTTTTCCGCATTTTTTTGAAATCCCTTATCTGCCAAGATTTATTTATTGGCAGAAATAGTTGCATAATAATATTTAATATATTTCTGGGCATTTAAGATGCATCATATATAAAAGGTATTTAAAGGATTATTACTCAATGAAATCTTCCAAGTTTCATAAACTGTCAATTTCAAACTCCAGTAAATAGCCCTCTAGTCATGAATGAGAGGTGCTATGTAATATTTGCATAGAATTATTTCAACTGCTAAATGTGCTTACATGTCAGGAAATAAAGGATATGAAATATTTGTCAATGCGTTGACACCAAATTGATAATTCAATTACATAATTTTAAATAATCTTTTGAGAATATTTTTGAAAGAATTTTTGTTTTAGTTTAAAGGTATTTTCCATTTTTCATTGCATAAATAAAAATAATACTAGAAATTCTTGAATTTATATTTAATATTGAAATAATGAAATGACAAATTTAATCCTAAAAGGTACAAACTATACTTATGAATAGCAAAGCATTGGTAATCTAATTCTAATCCCAGGATTATCCTATTGTGTGAGAAAAGATGCTGAATACATAATCAAGAGAGGGGAGGTGAATTCTGTTAGCCTCTACAACCAACAGAATTTTTATGGGTCATCAAAACTATCTTGACTTCATGATGCAATATAATAAAAAGTTAAAAACAAAACAAAAGGATTTTCCAAACATTTTGTGATCCTACACTTATTAAAGGCATGAATCCAAATGCCCCCCCCCTATCTATGAGTAAATAGTAGGGAAGACTGGATCTTTTAGCAACCAGTCAAGAAGAAAATCTCTGAATTCAAACCAGCAGTACTCTGCTGAAAAATAGACCGTGTGTCACATTCTGTTCATCAATATTCTTATTTATTGGATGTGCTTGTAGTGTAATGGTTATCATCATAAGAAACTGACTGTGTGACTGAAGTTCAAATCCTGGATGTGGCTGTCTGCATTTCACATAACACTAATACCCTTGGGAAAGGTATGAATCCAACTATTCTCCTTCTAGCTATGAGTAAATAGTAGAGCAGACTAGACTTGAGCAACCAGTCTAGGAGAAGGAAAACTGAATTCAAACCTATTAAACTGCACTTAAAAAATTGGCCACGTGTCACATCCTATTTGTTTGTGTGGAGGAGTTAGATGAATATATAAATATTGTTATTTTTGTTATGTGGTAAAATGATTCAAGATTAGAAATTAAAACACTTTGGATTTTAAAGAAACCAAAATGAAAACTGGTTAGAAAGGTAGAACTTCTTAAATCTCAAATGGATATCATTTTACAAAATTAAAATGAATCAACTGATAAAGTTAAATTGAATAAAAAAAACAAAACAACAACAACAAAAAACAAAACGATTGAAAATCCAATTAATTTCTAATGCCAATCAATCAGTTTGTTAACAGACACAATCTGTCACTTGCAAGCTGTCACAGTAAATAAAGATGTTGCAGACGGATAAAAACAAGTGAATAATTGAAAAAAAGAAAAAAGAAAGCAAGGTAACTGTGGTCATCAACAACAACATATGGTTATTGACCTAAAAGGTGCATCAAGTATGGAAAATCAGTGGCAATCACAATTACTCATTAAAAATTGCTAGCTTCATAAGCACTAAATGGTTGCAAAGCAGTTGGTACACATTGTGTCATTCTCACAGCTGGATGGGTGCAGGGAAGTTAGTTAATGTTATAAAGACTAATCTTACTAACACCTATCTCTTCCCCAATCTTTTACATACCACCTTATAAGAAACCATGGAGTGGACACCAAGAATTAAATACATTCCTTAACACCAGTTAATTGAGAATAACTCATGAATGGAATGCAAATACATAGAAATGGACTTGTGTCCCCATTGGACCTTGTTGTACTTAATGGATGCACTATTCAGTTAAGAAGAATAAAATATTTCTTTACTTGGACTTAAAATAAAGTTCTGAAAATTACAAACTGAATAATAAAGGGATTTTGCTGAGCACTAAAAATAATGTCAAATTATGAGTTAAGATTATTTATTATAGATTATTAGGAGTTAAAAATTATTTGCATTTATTGTTGAACAATTCTAGTTAAATAAAAAGAAAAGTTGTCAATAAATCAATATATTTGTAGAGTTATATAATTATATATATATATATATATATATATATATAATTATAATTATAGAAATATTTTAGATACTAAATATAAGATTGGAACAAAAGTCTTGTCCAATACAATCTGAAACAAATAAATAAGATATATAAATTAAACATTTATACTAAGTGTTAAATAAAACATTGAAACATTTTAGAGACACTGACAAATGATGCTTTGTTTATATATTTCCCAATTTACATGTCTTTATTGGTTAAATAAATGTTACTTTGTATTGGACAAGACTTTCATTCCAATCCTATATTTTTGAAAAATAAGGACCCTGATCATAAATAAAAAAAAAAATAAAAAAATCTCAAAGAAACAACAAAATATGCAAACAATATCATATTGAAATATAAAAGATTTTTTGACTTAAAGATAAACAGTCAAGATAATAGTAATGTCTCATAAAAATACTTTTTTTCCTTGAGATTTTTAAAAAGGTTTGCAGAGACAAGATTATTAAGACTATCTTGACACATATTACAAACTTTAGATTTAACAGAACAATAGACCTAAGTAAAAACTATTACATCTATTGTTTTTTGTAGGTTTTTTTTTTTAAACTATCAAAGATAAAATTTGGTAAGACAATTGATTATAAGTAAAATGATATCTTTTATTAGCATATTTAAAAATGTACAAAAGATACTAACTAGCCTTAACTGCTGTAAGCTTAAGTTTTCCTGAATATCCGCTGTTGAAATACTGATTATCTTACTATGCATATACACCATATCTAGGCTGTCAATTATGGTACCCGACACATATTTTGTAACTTTTCTAAGAATTGTATTAGTATTTATGTATCATTTTCAACTTGAAATTCTGGTTAACTGCTAATCTTTTTGTGAGAATAGATCAGGAAAAAAGCATGAAACTTAACTTTTGTACACTACTCCATTATAATTTTCATAGGAAAAAAGTGCAATTAATATAATAAAACTGTATTTCATAAAAATGCAATACATGTGCTAGTTTTGATACTCAGAAAACTGGTACTATATTAATTATGTCATTAATTACCAATAAACAATATAAATATAAATTGAATCAAATACAATTTTTCTTTATACTGAACAAATCTATCCTTTTGTCATTAAGATTTGGAAAAGAAAGGGAAATATATTTGCTTTTTAGGAAACTGAAAGGATTGAAATATGAAAACAATAGGATATATATAGCTTGTTATACCTATTATTAAACAATGCTCAATATCATTATATATAAGTTAGAGTAGCGAAAACATAAAATCAGTTTATTGCCTATGTGATTTTCAAAATAAGTGCTTGGTTTGAAAATCTCATAGGTGAGAAACTAACAGTTATCAAACACACTTGACTTTATGTCATCGCTACCCTTAGATATATAAATACTCTATCACTGATATTTATCAAACTATATATACATACATACATACATACATACATACATAAAATATAATATACTATATTTATAAGTAAAGTGCTCAATATCATTGATAGAGTATGTATATATAAGTTAGGTTAGCATGGGCATGAAGACACTGGCACTTGGTAACTGACAGTTTCTATGCAGTTTGAAAATTGCATAGACAAGAAATTGTCAGTTGCTAAGTGCTGTTGACTTTCATGTCCAATCTACCCTAACTTATACAGAGATGCTGATGGATATGCATCCAGCATCAGTGATGCACAAAAATCTAAAAGCATGCAGTAAAATCATTTCCATGCGTCCCAGTGTTTTTTCTTTTTTTCTTCACTCACCATTTCAAACTAACCATAAATACATTTCAATAGTTTCTTAGAAATGAATTACACAGGATAGGTTACAAGGTAGGAGTTAGCCGGCTTTAGTTGTTTCCCCAGATCATAAATAAAAACCCTACAACCTATTAAGAAATTTTAGTTGGGACGCATAAATTTTCCTGGGGAAATATGTGTGTGTGAGGACACACTAAATCAAAAAGCTATCAGCATCACTGGATATATGTATATATTTTCTAAAATTCATACAGAGTTAAATCTAAATAGATGTTAAATATACAAATAAAATTAAATATAATTTTTGTTCACCAAATATTATAAATTACCTAGAATAGATGAATAAATTATCATCGCCAAAGTTTTACCAGAATTTTTATCACTCATTATTAATAAAGAAATTGGAAATGGATATTAATATTATCTGTCAAATCTTTTCAAAAATTTTTCAACTACAATTAATATTCTGTATTTGTAACAATTATATTATTCTTTCAATTTTGAACTATTTAACCAGAGCTGCATATTAAAAAGAAATTATTAACTGGAATAAAATAGCTTTGATTATCATTCAAAATGTTACAATCATTTACAGTCTCTCAAATATTTAAGATTCATTTTGGATTTACCAAAGCTGGATTCCCACCAGGTTAGGATGTGACACAAGTTCTTTTTTAACGTGGGGAGCCACGCACAAACCGAAGCGATGGCTAGTCAAAAAAATGCGTGATCCCATCGGATCATGCTGTTAATTTGTCCATATGTAAAAGTATGATTTTAATGTTTGCATATATTTTACAATAGATATTGAATAACAAATTAATGGTAACATCAATATTACTCTTCATACACATTGACAGTAATAATTTGATAATAGAAATTAACTGATAATTGTTAAGTGCAATACAATATATATAAATCAATTAGTGAGAGAGAGAAAGAGAGAGGTGTGGGAAAGAAACTTGTTAATAAGTATAGTATCTATTTTTTAAACATTTAATAAACATAAAAACCAAAAGGTCCCCAAAATAGGCTTTTTAAAGAATCTGATATTTATACAAACTTGGGATCCCAGATATCCATGAATGTATTGAGTTTTATGTCATTTCAATTTCTGCTTTGTAAATCTATCCATAAATGTAATCATAGAACAAACAGAAAACTATTCAATCATTGGTTGAAACTAAATTGATGATTGTTTACTAAACAGCCTTAAATTTTCTTCTAGTTTGTTATCCTATGTTAAATACTCATTTTTTATTTACTAAGCAGTAATTACCTTTTATTTATTTAGAATATTGCTTTAGTTTAGCTTTTTTTTTCTCTCTCTCTGAGATTGAGTAAAAAAACATTTAAATAAAATACAATATGCTTTTATTGTAAACTAGTTGAAGTACCTGCCTCCACTGGGTAATAAGTCTGGACTGGAATTGAGGCTGGTTATGAGAACAGTTTAGCTCAGTTGGTAGAACATTCACCTAGGAATCGCAGGGTTCTGGATTTGATACAGGGTCCCTGCAAACTCAGTGCATGAGTAGCACAGCTTGGGTAATCTGATCTGTACAGAAAAGCATCTGAGAGTTGACGGTAGGTGTGGTGCTCCACCTCAGGTGTAAAAACAATCTCTTTGGTCAAGTGCTAACAAAAAGGGGGTATACTCCCTCTCTGTTTAGCTGATACCAACAATAGGCCACTCCATAGATTTTACTTATGACAGTAAAATAATGTTAGTACTGATGGTTTAACCATTTACAAAGTCTAGCCAGGTACAATGCCAGAAGTATGGGATACTTACTAAGAACTGAACTCACTAACAATGGTCTACTATAGCCTAGCTTGTTAACCATTACACTACCAATTTTTGAAAAGGGGTAAATTTTTAATTTTTTTTTATTTTCCTGATCTCCCACAAGGACAGATTAATGCAAAGTCTTTTTAACATGGGGAGCCATGCCTAAACTGAAGCTCTTGCGGTGCCTAGTGCTAAAAGTGTGTGGTTCCATCAGCATTCCTATTTTTGGATACCTTAGGCACCTGGTAATAAACCTGGCCCTGTCCCTTTTAGGAGAGGGGGTAGGTGCTGCTTGAGGGGACTGCCTCCTGGGACCATGCGATTAATTTTACTTCACTCACTGGTTCAGAATTGAAACCCCTTGAAACTGGTAAATATTATTTCTATCAGAATTCAGTTATGCAAAACTGTTGAAATTCTTGAAAGGCTAAAATCTTTTCTTTTTAAAAAAAATTCTCATTTATACATCTCTAATTTGAAGAAAATATTTAGTAATGCTTAATTAAATGTGAATAATTCTTTTGGTTGGTTTGGTTTGTTTTGTTTTACAGTATATCAACCTCAGTGGGTCTTTTAACGCTGACTAAGTTTTGGATTCATAGCGATAGTTTGGTAGAAAACACATGTATATATGTATAGATTTTAACTATTTTTCGATTATTCATATTGTTCAATTATTCAATTCTTTTAACTTGAAAATTTATATTCTCTACAATTACCAACATTTTGTAGCAAGATGGATTCAGGCTGATTTTTGTTAGAGATGAGAACTCCTTATTCTTTCCTTATGAGGGACAATTTTCTTTTTTCTGTTAAACCTTCCTCTGGGTCCAGTATGTATATAAAATTTGATAGTTCTTCACCATATCATTTGGTTGTCTATAGATGAGAGACAAACAAACTCTTCCTAATTATCAATACAGATTACTTTGATATAAACTAAAATCAATATAGATAGCCAAAGAAATCATGGAAAATATACAAGATTTTAATTTCAATAGCTGAAGTGCAAAATCTTTTGTTTTAATCAAATGGCTGAAATTTTGCTTTTGGTTTCTGAACGTGAAAAAACCCAAAAAACAGATTTAAACTTTGAAAATCAATGACAAACAAAAAGAATTCTTGATGTAGAAATAAACTTACAAGAATGAAGAGATTTAAAACATATCTTAGACTAACAGCTCAGAGATGCTGATAGGTATGTGTCTTGCGTTCCTGATGCATAAAAATCTAAAAGGATGCAGAAAAATTGTATCCATGTGTCCCAGTGTTTTCTTTTTTTCTTCACTCACCATTTCAAGCTAACTGTAAATACATTTCAATAGTTTCTTAGAAATGAATTACACAGGATAGGTTATGAGGTAGGAGTTAGATGGCTTTAGTTGTTTCCCCAGATCATAAATAAAAACACTATAAACTATTAAGAAACTTTAGTTGGGACCCATGAAATTTCCCAGGACTCATTCAAAGCAAATATATGTGTCCCAGGATGCACTAAATCAAAAAGTTATCAGCATCACTGCAGCTGTTATATAATTTTTAACAGAAAAAAAAATCATAGTGAAATAAAAACTTAGTTTCTTGTACAAATTTATGAGTAAGTATATATACACTAATAGTCCTTATTTTGGTTATTATAGGTTTGGCTTCTTTGTTTAATGACATATAAACCTTTGTGGGTTATTTAATGCTAAAGCCATCGTGGTACTATTTAACCCATGAGGGATGGATGAGAGAGATTCATACCTTTCCCAAGGATAAGAGTTCTAAATTGAATGCAATAGCGAGACTGGAGTTTGAACTCACTCACTACAATGTCACAGTGCAGCACATTAGCCACTACACCATAGAGAAGACCCTACTCCCATTGTTATTTCGTCATGATGTTTTGGCCATTGAGATTATAACAACCAATATGAGGATACTAATTCAATAATATCCTGTTTATTTTCTTTGTTAAGTTTAGAACATTATGAATTTATTATGACAAAAATCATCCCTAACCAAATGTTTGTTCTTAGTAGATATATATGTGCATAAATTTGTCACATAAGCTCATTCGGTAGAGCATCTGGCTCAGAACCACAAGTTATGGGTTCAATACCAGTCCTCGCCAACTCAGCATATGAGTAGCATAGGGATCTGTGTGGTAAAGTGGAGAGCTGATGGTAGGTGTGGCATTCAACCTCAGACGCAAAAACAATCTCCCTGGTCTAGAGCTAGTGAAAAGGGGAGAGACTCCCTTGATTTATGGCTGATACCGACAATAGGCCACTCCATAAACTTTACTTTTTTTTTTTTACTTACCATATATAAGACAAAATGGAACTTTATACTGAATTAACACCTTTAAAATCAAAACCCAATCAAAAAGGAAAGTTTACATGAACAATCATTTTTACAGCATTCTAAAATTTTAGTAACCATTCACACATATAAAACAATGTGTAATATTTTTCTTTTGTGTGTAACACTTTTTACAGCATGCACAGATACTACGCTCTGATCGTGCCATAGAATTGGCTACTTGGTCAAATATGCCCACACAATTTTAGGTTTTGTACATTACATAATTATACAAATATATTTACAGTAGCAACCATTCCATGTCATTTGGAATTATCCATATTACCAACTCCAAGAATGAACATCTTGGCAGATGATTTCTACAGCTGTTTAATATGAAACTGATATCAAAGTTGGATGCTTTACAAACCAACTGCTCAAGTGAAAAGAAAAAAAAAGATGAACGTCATCGGACAGCCGATTCATTCTTAAGATGGTTAGAAATGTTCTGACTGGACAATCTCTCATCTTAATCAAATGAATGTCCAATGCAGAAACTTTAACCTTAGCTTCGTGATTAAAAGAACTAATATTTTTGGAGTGTGTGTGTGTGTGTGTTTTTTTTTTGGGGGGGGGTAGAAGAGAAGAAAAATGATTGTTTAACATGTGTATTGCATCTATTTTCATTTAGAAAGAGGAAATCATTTGAAACTTTAGTTGCCTTGTAATGATGACATTCTGAAAGAAAAAAAAGAAGAAATCTTGCAATGTTTAGTGGGAAATGATGCATTTAGAAAGAATATTTTGAGGTTGTAATTATTGGCAGCAAAACAGAAACAATTCGACAAATAGAAAAGCAGGATAAGTTTGTATTTAGAATTACTGTTGTCCAAAAACAAAGAATTCCTCTAATAGTTATTAGCAGGAAGCAGCAATTTAGAGAGAGAGAGCACACTTAAACATATTTACAGAGGTTTTTCTTCTTGGCAGATCAAAATCAAATGAAAGTCAACATTCAGAAAGCAAATCTAGATTTTAAGAAATTTAAAAGGAAAAAATATTTTAAAAACAAAACATCATTATTTGAATGACCCTCAAAAGTACTTTCTAGTTATTAATAGCCAATATTTGAGGTAAGTCTATCGAGCAAAAGACAAAGCAAGATTAATTTTAAAAAGGAAAACTAAAATATTGGAAAAGTTTTTTTTTTTAAATATCAAATTTTCATATTTTTGAAGCAACCTCAAGTTATTCAGTTATCTTGCTATTCAGTGGATTTTTTGTTTCAAAATTGAATTTTAGCAAACTTTCTATGAAACATTTAGATGTTTTAGCAAGATTTTTTCCAATAGGTAAAAAATCATCTAACATATCTAAGATTATATGACTACGTTGTTGAAATTAATCAGATAATTTTGGAGAAGCTGAGATATTTCAGATCTAATCCTTGTAGTGAAATATAAAGCAATACCAATAATTTTGTTGTCTTCTATTAACTTAAAAGTTTGACACTTGATGTCAAAGAGTGAGGGTACTTGTTGCATTACAAATTCATATCATTTTGTTCATAACTTTGAAAAGTTATTAACATACAAGAATTGATTGAACAAATAAATTACTTCTTTATATCCTTCATTCGATCCCTCTCCTCTTTTATTTCCCTCTTGGACCTGATGAGGACTTAAGTAATTGGTCGAAATATAATATTCAAAACAATCAAGAATATGAAAAAGAAAAAGGAAATATCCAAATATCTTAACAATTTTAGGTAAATTCATGTTGATAAATTATTTTTAGAAAAAAGAAGAAAAGAAAAAAAGAAAAAAAAAAGAAGAAAAAAAAGAAAGAAAAGGGAAATGAACATGTAGAAATATTTAAAATTTTGATTTCTACATTTTTATTTACCTTTTTTCTTTCTTCTATTTTTTTTATTTTTTAAATTATAACTTTTTAATTAAATCATAACATATTATTAGCCTATGTAGTGGAAAGTTTAGGGGTGTTGTTACATTGGAAGAGAAATGTATAATTCAATTCCTATTTAAATTTATCCATCAATAAAGATATGGCCTTATAATTTTACATGTAAAATCCACAATCTCTAAGTCTTTAGAAAATTATTCAAGAAACCAAAGATTAACATAGACGATAAAATGTAAATGCAATAACTTAAGACTTCTACTTGCCATTGGGGAAATTCCCTAGTTCAAGATACAAAATGTTTATAAACATTTCATACAAGCGGCAAAAGCAAAACAGTTCGCAAGTTGAACTGATTTCTCTAGTAACAACAACAACAACTAGCAAATGAAAAACTTATGATTTCGAAAACAATAACCAAATAAAATATTTTAAAATAGAAAAGTTAAGAAAATATTTCAGCAGTTAACTAAAAACAATTAAATTTTTAACAATAAAAAAAAAATGGATTTTAAAATAAACATTTCACAAAGATCCAGCTTTGCAACATGGAAATTCAATTCAGCCGATTTAAAAACAATAAGTTCAAAAGCAAATCCAGTGTAAATAAGAATGATGACATTTTTGTAACTAAAGAAAATTGTAACAATAACAATAACATTTGTTTTGTACTGACACAGTGACACATTAACATTATTTATTTAGTTAAACATAAAATTCAATTTTAACTAAAGGAACATTTTACTTATAAGAAGTTCAATCCTAAGATCGTATTTTTCTTGTAAATAATATTTACAAGAAAAAATACAATTTTAGGATCGAAGTTCTTATATTCTAAACTCTTGGAGAATATTTATAAAATATTCTCCAAGAGTTTAGAATTTTAAAAACAAAAACAAAACAACTAAAAAACAATTAAACCAACCAACTTTAAACTTTGAGGAAAACGGAGCTTTTTTTTTTTAAGCAATTTTTTTTCTACCACTAAGAAGTTAAAGAAATAAATCAAAACATTTAATTTACAATATCTAGTAATATGAGTAATTCTTAGTATATTTACAATATTTAGCGATATAGTATTCTCTAAAGATGCGCATTTTCATTAGAGACATTGCAAAGTGCATATTTCGGCAAAGGTGCTAGGGGGAAAGAAGAAAGAAAGCAAGCAGGAAATAGTGACAGGTGAAACTAAAACTTTCCCATTTGCAAACATTGAAGAAAAAAAATTGCCAAAAAGCAAATGGGTAAAGTGAGAGAGAGAAAGAAAAAACAACAAAAAAAATCTAACATACCAGTAGCAGTTATCAATGAACAGGACTGTCCACCGGCAGTTAATATCCATGGAAAAACCCTGTTTCCTTCAACCACACGGACACTTGCCCATGGAAATCAAAGTTAGTACCCACGAGAGAAATGTAGGCCAGCCCTGCAAACACCATCAACACGTCTACGTGAGAATATTTAAAAACAAACACAAAACTAAATAAAATAATAGAAGGTTGTGCATGTGTAGACTGTTGTTATTGTTAAGTTTCTTAGGTGAGCACAATCTAGTTGGTTGATAAAGTGTGAACCTCTTATCCAGAAGAAAACTATGACTTAACTGAAGTAAGGTTCATTACGGGTGAAGTGGGGAGGGAAAAAAAAAGAACCACTGTAAGTTGACGACAGCGACCTACTAGCGAGCAAGCCCATATAATAACCACCCTAACCCAACAGCCATCACGTTGCTCCCGCCCCCACTGCCCCTGACAAAAAAAATTTGATGTGACGCAAGTACCTTATAGGACAGATAGAACTTCCTGTATGTTGTTACAGAAAAGAGGACCACCCACTCGCCCTCCATTTAGCCCTGCCCGGTTTGTAGCCAACCAGGCGACCGGTTGGCCCGCCCGCTCGATTGTCGGCCGTACACTGACGTAAACTCAGGACATCCCTCCGAGTGGAGAGAGAGGAAAGCATGTTTGTTGGTATGGGAAATTGTCTCACTTAAAAAATTGTTAGGTGCCAAGGCAGATGTCATGGAAGGTAAATGCTTAAAAACTGGAAAATGGAAATGGGTTGACACATCAAGTTGACCCTGAAGACAACTAAGGGCATTGGTTGAACTGAGAGAGAGAGAGAGGGAGAGGAGAGAGAGAGGAGAGAGAGGGGGAGAGGAGAGGGAGAGAGGGAGAGGAGAGAGAGAGAGAGAGAGAGGGGGGCACTAATATTAAAACTCATCTTTTTAAGGAGAACGTGGGCGTAGGGATGACGGGTGTTACATAATTGGAAAATAAAATGAGGAGCTAAGAAACTAGGGCTCTCATTTCTTTCATATTATGAGTTACGCTAGGATTTAAAAAGGAAAGAGGAGGGGGGCGGGTCAGCAGTAAAGTTACATGAGAAAGAGAAAAAAAATACATCATTGAAGTTATATAAAATGTCCATCAGAGGTGAGAGAAAGAAAGGACAGTGCAAAACCACTTCAATTAGAAATTATTATATCAAAATCACCTTTGAACTTAAAAAAAAAAATTGTTGCAGAGGAAAAATGTATTGGTTAAAAGGATGCTGAGAGAGTGAGAGAGAGAGAGAGAGAGAGAGAGAGAGAGAGAGAGAATGTGTGTGAGTGAAAGCTATCACAATACCAATGAAGAGGGGGGGGGTCAATTATTGAAAATAGAAATCTTATAAAGCAAAGAGATAAATACTATTCGAGGTAAGGAGCACCTTAAATAGGGGGTCAAGAAATAAAATTATCTCCCCCTTCTAATAATTTTTGAAAGTCTATTTTCTATAATTCAAGAGACAGTAGCTATTATAAGATCACCAATTTAGATGATGAGTTTTACTACATAAATGTATTTAATTTCCATTAATGATGTCAGTCCTTATCCTCGTTTGTAATCTTAATCAAGAAAATTAATTACATGTTAAATATCATATGTAAAATTAAATGACTTAAAGTAAATCAGTCAAAACTGCAGAGTAAAATTACTATTCTAAATTTCAAATGAACATTTTTTTTTATATTATTGACATGATGATCCTAATTTACAGAGAAGTTGATAGAATTTAAATACCAAGTGACATTAAAGCAAATTTGGGCCATCATAGATTCATCTATAAAAGAAGATTGTTTAGTGGTTTTATCTTAACAGAAGAATCATCCACAGCTTGCCAGAGAATCTAAAATGTTCAACCTTAGTTTCAAAACTGATAAAAAAGAAAAACATTTCAAGATCATATATTTAACAAGTGCTCAGTGCTGACGAGAAAGTTTTTTTTATTTAAAATTTTTTTTATTTTCTTAATTTTTTTTTTTTAATTGAAATAGATCGCTAAGTAGGCCTGAGCCTATTCTAGTAGTGACCGGGTTTGAATTCAGAGTTTTTCTTCTCCTAGACTGGTTGCCTAACCAAGGTTAAAGAGCCCAGTCTGCCTTACTATTTATCCATAGCTGGAGAAAGAATAGTTGGATTCATACTTTATGGCTTTGTCCAGGAATTGAAATCGGGTCGACAAGTCCATTTCCTGTGACTCTAACCAGTACACCACCGCGCTTCCCAAGACAAGAGAGATAATATTAACTTTAATCCTTGAATAATATCTAGAGTTAAACGATCAGTTTAACCATCTAAATGTGATCAAATAAACTGAATTCAACAAAACCAATACTCTTCCTCATGTACAATAAACATCATGTCTCTTATATATATGTGCAGTGATGCTGATAGCTTTTTAATTTGGTGTGTCCTGGGATGCATGTATGATTTGAATGAGTTCCCAGGAAATTTGATGGGTCCCAACTAAAGTTTCTTAATAAATTGTTGAGTTTATATCTATGACCAACTAAAGCCGTCTAATCCCTACCTTGTACCTTATAGTGTGTAATTCAGTTCCAAGAAAATATTGAAATGCATTTACAGTAAACTGGAAATGGTTGAAGAAAAAAAAAATCATTGGATACAATTTTACTGCACCCTTTTAGGTTTTTATGCTTTAGTGATGCAGGAATCGTACCTATCAGCATCTTTGTGTATATATATATATATATATATATATATATAAAGATTATTGTAGATCCAATGAGAGAAAAGTAACTATTTTATAATAAAAATGGTCTGCAAATTGGTTTGAATTTATTTTTTTATTTTTTTTTATTTCAGTGGACACGACATGTGTTTCATATTGTTTTAAATCCTCTTCAATCTATCATTTTTGTTAATCTTATATATACATATATTCAGTCACCCATAGACACCATGTTTCAATGTATGATGTCTCCTCAATGTAGCTAGACCATGCAGGCTACTTTCAGCCAGGATTGAAACCTTACTGATTTTTCATCCGTCAGAATTCCTAACTTTGGGCCATCAGCACACCTACAAGCACAAGGGAGACTTTAACTGATAAATAGATACATAAGTGTGTGTGTGTGTGTGTGTGTGTGTGTGTATATATATATATATATATATATATATATATATGGGAAGCATTTTTTCTTTTATGCATACTGTGTTAAACAAGATGGACATTTCATGTTTTCTGTTTTCTGGCCAGCTTCTCAATACAAATTCAATATTTTCCAATGATGCTAAATACCATCAAAATACTAAACTATTTAAATGAATATTCCAACAATAAGCATTGGAACATTAATCTAATTTTTACTGTGTTCTAAAAACAAAAAAAGAAATTATATTTTTCACTAAGTGTAAAACAATGAAACTGGCAAAGTTTGTAGATCTAATATAGAGTTATTTTCCCCACCAAATTTCATTTAGTTTCTTTAATAACCAAATATAAAGTTGAATAACAGAAATAGAAAATTTATAAGTTGCTATCAAATTCTGGCCAAAAAGATTTGATTACATTTATGTCTGCTTTCTGCAGCGCACAGAAGACAATTTTTGCCCACTCTTGAATCGGCCATGGCAGAGTATTTGAAGGTTTAACATACATTTTATTACTGATAGGTAAATTCTCACTTTTGCATATCTCAAATTTCAAATGTATTTGTTTTTCCATTCAATATGGTTACTGTAAATTATCTTCTAGCATGCTATCTGCCCACTTTGTAATTAAATGGATTTTAATATTCTAAATATATATCTGAGTTGAATGTGTTTCTTCAGGTGATATGTATTGAGAACTTTGTAATACTTACTATTTTAAATTTGCCAATTTAACACTGGGAATTAATAAGTGGTATATTCTAATGTGAATTTCAAATTAATAAACCTTCTCCAATATAAGTGGTGAAAAATCCATTAACTTTATATCAGTTTCTGATCTTTGTAAGCTTAATTGATAACCGAAACGGTTTCAATTTTGTAAGAAATATAGGAAATAAGAATTTGATAAGAAAAAAGAAGGTTGGATGTTTTTACAGCATGTAAACCTTTGTTTAATTATACAAAGCCAATCTTTTTTTTTTTGCAGGCTATGCTTTTCAGAAGCTATAGGGCCAGTTTAATTCAGTTGGTAGAGTGTCCACCTTGAAACCACAAGTTTCCGGGTTTGATACTGACCCTCACCCACTTAGCATATGAATAGCACAGCTTCTGTGCAGTATAGTGGGGAGCTGACGATAGGTGTAGCGCTCTACCCCAGATGCATAAAAATAATCTCCTTAGTCTATTGCTAGCAAAGAGGGGATAGACTCTCTCGCTGTCTAGCCGATACCGACAATAGGCCATGAAAAATAGGCATGAAAATACTTTCCTTTTTATTCCTAGTTAATAATAATCCTTTGTAAACAATTATAGCTTCAAGTAACTATTCTTATTACAAATAATGTACACACAGTTATATGGTTTCAAGTATTCCTATCTAAATTTGATAATTTGCAATAAATTATGTAGATTCAAGTAATAATTCCTATTTAATGATAATTATTTGTTAACAATTCTATATTTTCAATCAACTATCCTTATCAATGTATCAATAAAGTTCAAAATCATTTTAAACTTTATACTTAGTTGCAATGTTTTAAGAGCAAAAACAAAACAAATTATTCTAAACAGATCAATTTGATGCATAGTTTGGACTTTAATAGGTACTACCACTCTGGGTCAGAGTGGACCTGGGAGTAATGACAATGGTAACATCAGATTCCTTAGAGCTCCAAATGCAGTTTAATGTCATACCCAGGGCATGGAGAAAAAAAAGAAAGGGTATAGTCCTTGTTTAGACATGAAAATACAAATATTCAAGCAAAACAAAAACCCAAAAACAAAACCACCCATAGAAAGACTTGGGGAATTGAGTAAACAGAAATAAGTGGGCAATTACAACTGGAAAGTAAAATATACAAAAAGAATCAAAATAGTAAATAAATTTCAATTTCAGTCTTTCTTCTAGAAACAGAACAAAATGTAAAAGCAACAATGGACAATTAAAAAAGAAAATACTTTTATTTTCTTCTAACAACAGAATAATATAAAACAATTGCTTTTGTTAAATAACCAAGTACAAACAATTCAGAAAAGAAGACATCAGAGAAGAATATTACAGTTGTAAATGATAGCAATAGTTTCTTTAGATTTCCTAAACAACTACTGTCATTGAAATTAGAAAACTAAAATACAAATAAAAATAAAAATAAATATCAAACATGTCTGAATATAACAGAAATATAGATATTAAAACTAAAATATTAAGCAGTAATTAATTTCAATAAAGGGGCCGGGTTAGCTCAGTCGGTAGAGCGTTCGGCTAGAAACCACAAGGTTCCTAGTTCTATACCGGTCTTCGCCAACTCAGCGTATGAGTAGCACAGGGAGCTGATGGTAGGTGTGGCGCTCCATCTCAGATGCTAAAACAATCTCCTTGGTCTAGCGCTATTGAAAAGGGGATAGACTCCCTCGCTGACTGGCTGATACCGACATTAGGCCACCCGTCGACTTTACTTTTTTACTTTTAATAAAAATACATTGTGTTAGAACATGCTTATATAAAGATTGTAGAATAAGAAAAACCTACAAGATTTAGACAGGGCAAACATTTAGTGGGTTTATGGGAAAGTGTTCAGGTGAATGAGAACTTTTGGTTTCTTTCTACTGAAAGGGGGGGGGTCTAGCTTAAAAATCCCTGCCATAACCCAATAAAGGTTACATTTTAGGAATGACATATCCACAGTGAGTGATAAGACAGCCAAATTGAGTTTAGAAAAGTGAATGGAAAGTAACAAGGTAACTGTTTACTTAATTACATGAAATGAATACTATTGTTAAGTTTAATTTTCTCACTATTTTCATCAATATTTGTTTTTGTAAAATATTGTAGAAATGATGAATGAAAGTATTTGATTAAGTAATCCAACAATTTCTTATTCATAAGGTTACAAATAAATAAAATCACTAGAGAGGCATCTTTCACTTTTGCTAAGCAATGGAAAATAGAAAAGGGATTTTCCCAATATTTCTTGAAAGAAGTTATTTTATATTCTCTTAAAAATTCCACCTGTTGAAAATCTTATGACTCAATATCTTAGGAGAAGTCAGAAAACAAAAGAGAAATTGATGAAGGATTGGTAAGTTAGAAATTTCTTATTACATATATTCAACAAGCCCTCTGCTTGAGCAGGATGTGACACAAGGTCTTAAGTGGAGTTTAAAAGGTTTGAATTTAGAGTTTTTCTATTCCTAAATTGGTTGCCTAAACAAGGTTAAAGAGCCCAGTCTGGCCTAATATTTACCCATAGCTGGAAAGAGAATAGTTGGATGTATACCTTTCCCAAGGGTATTAGCGCAAACCGCCTCATCCAGGATTTGAACTTAGGTCGACATGTCCATTTCCTTCGATGGTAACCATTACACCACACACCTTTAAACATAGTTTCTTACTATAGATTATTGATTACATAATATTCCAACAGGTAAAATAGTCAGAGAAACTTTTCTAACATTATTCAAAATAAAATGAAAAATCAAGATGAGAAAATATTTAATGAATGGATAAACAAGAATGTCTGCTGAACCCCAAAAGGGTTAAAAGATATATTTAGTTAATATCTTGCAATTCTTAACCATTTCATTAATTTTATCAAATGACCTATTGACGGGACGCATTTGTTTGAAGCTCAGAACTCAGATTTACAAAATCCATGTCTTTGCTAAGCCAAGTTAATTAGATAAATAAACAAAATTTAAATCAAGATATTCATTTTGGTTGATAAGCAGAAACCTGCAGATATATATATTTTTTTTTTCATTTTTTATTTCAACCTTTCATACAAAGATTTATAATTAGATTCACATTCAAGTGAGAAAGAGAAAAAATAAATTTTCAAACAAAGTAAAGCATTCTCTTAAGTAATTTTTTTTTAACTGGAAAAAATAACAACAAACTATTGTAGCCTTACACCATCACAATGTGTTGCAACATGATTTTGTAACACACTAGTTTGAATTAAAAACAAAGATTGATTTTGTTTTAGTGGATATTAAAATATAACTGACTTGTGGCCCAATATTGCTTTTATGAGAGAGACATTTAATCTAATCTATTTGACTTGTGAAGTCTCAATTTTTGAATCTACCATAATAGGTGTTGTTCAAATGTTATCAAAAAACAATAGTTATAAAGTTGATCTATTAAATTATTGCTATTGAGTTCAACCTGTACTAAATACTCCACTATTGTAGCCTTGTGTCAGACTAGGTTGTTTGTATTAAATACTAAAGAAAAATTAGTAATTTCAGTGAAAAGTTCCTTTTTTGGAAAATTTTCATGATTTGTTGTTATACACCATAAAATTTAACTGAATCTATGATATACATCTAAATTACCTACATCTAGATATATTTAGATATACATCTAAATTACCAAAAATCTTTTCCCTTAATTTTAAACTAATTAGATAAAAATGAAAAAAATATTTTTTTTAAATCCTCTATAAATTAGCCAAATTTTGGCAAAAAGCTAAAATTGTAACATTCCCACAGAAGAGCACAAATCTCAATTTACCCTTAAAATCTTTTAAGAATATTTTTATAATTTTTATAAAATAAATTCTGATATTTGTTAAAAAAATAAATCTGTATGCAAAACAATTATTTGATAGATAGAATTTCTCTTATAAAATACAAGATGTATAAGATAATTGTTGGAACAATAATACAGTATAATATATATATATATATATATATATATATATATATATATATATAGAGAGAGAGAGAGATAGATAGATAGATAGAGAGAGAGAGAACCTTCCCAAAATTGCTTTTGACAAATGAAATTACTTTTCAATCATAAAAAAAAAATGTGGAACGTTAACAAATTCTTAAAATCATAGACTTTTTTCCTTTTAAAAAAGTCTTAATTTCTCAATAACAGATAATATAAATACCAAAATGTACTGAGTACAAAGTCACTAATTCTATAATAATGAATGTGAAATAGAAATGAATATGATTTTGATGAATATATGAAAATTAATAGAGGATGAATTATATAAGTTAATTTTTAGAAACTATAGAAATAAATATAAATCTATAATATAAATAATATAAATCTATTTCTAGAAAAAATAAATAACAGTAAGATATCTACAGAATATTAAAAGATTTTCTTTAGTATCAAAATGGTCAGCTATCAATCTAAACAAAATGTGCCTCTTTAAGAAGGGACAAACATTATTAGAATAGATATTTTTTTTAGTGTTATAAACAAATACCAAATAAAGAATAATTCTAAAATATTAAATTCAGAACTTCATATTAAGTATAAAAAGAAGTACTAATAAGCAGTATATAGATTATTTTAAAAATAAGTGCTCCCCTTAAATACTTTCAAATGATTTCCATCTTTACACAAAGATATTATATATCTTCTTTACAAGAGTAAAGTTAACATTTTTTTAAAAACAATTTTGGTTCAAAAGAAAGAAAATATTACATAAGTGTTAGGAAGGAACATTAACATGACATCTATCAGATTAAATCCTATATTGTATATAAAAATTAATTCAATCTTTATAAATTTTGTACTGTTAGAAAGTAATAGTTGTAAAAAGTTTCATATAAAAATATAATTTGTATATTGTATTGAAGATATTAGTATTTCAAAATGGTGTATTTTCACTTGGCGCTAAATGTTACAATGAAAATCAATAGTAAAAATTGTAATACTTTATACTCTTACAATAAAAAATATATGGAATATATGGAAATTTAAACATTTTAACAAAATGTTTATTTTATTTCATAAGTTAGCAAATTTATTAAAAATTCAAAGAAAGAGATTTCTTTAGCGTAAAATACTCCTTTTTGTAAAAATCAATTAATTTGCTTCATACTTGAATCATTTTTAAATATTCTAAATGATCAGAATAAATAAATTCTGTATATTTTGCAAAACAATCACTGGATGACAAATATTCAAAGTGAAATTTCTCAGTTTAACTTGCTTGATTATAGTTTAAAACTTGAGATATTTAACAAAGAAAATAATATATTAATAATTTTTTTAGACATTTTAAAAATATTTGAATATTTAAGAAATAATTTAAATTCTAGTTTTATTTTTTTCTCTGGTCATGTTCCACACAGAAAGTTACTAAGTAACCTCTATCCCATAATAGTTCTTTACATTAGCATATATATCTGATACATATTATGGTGTAAAGATAGCAATAAATTTTGAACATTTGGCAATACTTATTATAGATTTTCTTTTTGTTATTTAGAATATATATATATATATATATATATATATATATATATATATATATATAAAGTTTCCAGAGAAAAACTGGTTTTCTATACAGTGTCTAGTTTAAATAAATAAATAAAAAAACAGGTAACTTTAATTTGACATGTGCAGAAACCAATAAATTAATACTCTGTTCTCCTTAAAAATGTATACAAATTTTTTTCTTCTGATAAACAGGCAATAAAAATTTCATGATTGAAAAAATATAAAAGATAAAAGCTTGTTTTGACAATGGCAAAACAAAAGTACAATGTTATAGTGCAAAAAGAAAAAAAAGAACTTGTATGCCATTTGACACTGATTATGAGGGAGTTCCATCATATAGTCAAGTAATAACTCAGTTTGAATTGTCAAATCTGCCAATAAACATACATTTTATAGTTAAATATTCCTACCTTTGAATTTTGATCCATGTTAACAGGAAAATAACAATATAAAAAAAAATACTATTAAAAATTGATTTGCATAATTTCTACATCTTAAGACCAACAAATATAATTGATACTACTGTGAGTCTAGAGTTTATTATAATTAAGCATATATATATATATATATATATATATATATATATATATACTGTAGAAAAATTATGGGTCTACCATGGTTTCAATCTTAAATAGATCTCTTCAGGACTATGAGCTAAGCTACACTACTGTTATTTATGTATATTTGCTAGTAC
Organism: Doryteuthis pealeii; assembly: GCA_023376005.1. Lineage (NCBI taxonomy): Eukaryota > Metazoa > Mollusca > Cephalopoda > Myopsida > Loliginidae > Doryteuthis > Doryteuthis pealeii. Next base: position 79,860,072 of record CM042159.1, on the reverse strand, counting down.
ACATATGACAAGGTTTGGACTACTGCTTTTCTAATTAATCTTCTGGTTTCCTCCTGTGTTCTTTGTTTTAGTTTGAGCATTCTTGGATAATTCACTAATGCCACTGCAGTGGAAGCGCTAAAACAGCAATTGGACACTAAATATATATATATATATATTAGTTACCAGCCGAAATAAATTTATGATATCCAAATGACGGTTTGTTGAGTATATAATTAATTCATGAATTATCTTACATTGCGCTCTCTTAGGGATTTGAAAGAATTCTTGAACAAATTTATAGGTGTGCATCTGCATGGGCATGCATTGTGGATATACAGAGGATATAGATGATCCTAAATAGAATCATCTACAATTTACCGGTCAATTGATTACTTATATATATCATATATACATACATACACAGCAAATAAAACAGGGCAAACATTGCAATGATAAGAAAGAAAGCCAAAATGATATATTTCAAAATGCTGTAAAATAATAAAAATTATACAAAAGATATAATCTTTAAAGTCATGTCCTAGCTTGAAATCCAATGCTCTAATAATTTTGATTGTCACTTCGTGTAAAGGAAATGTTGAAAAGCAACAAACTGGTTTTTAATTTTGATTTTTAAATTATCTTTCTACATCACTTTTCTCTTAAAAGATCAAATATAGAATCTGATGTTAAAAACTTTCATATAATTCTTGTATTTCCAAAAAAATTATTTATTTCTTCATTATTTCTGTCCTTAATTTGTATATTGTTATGTGTAGCATATTGCAGGTCTTACAAACACAAGTGTTTGCTAATTGTTTAAGTATTTAAGGTCATAAGAGGTCAATGTCTAGTAATGCAATGAGCCATTCACAATGAATTGTGGATTGTGATTCATCACAATTCTTTATTGTTTGTACAATCACTCAACTGTAATATGTCATTTGCAAAACGTTTAGAACATTCGGAAGTTAGGAAAATTAATTTCATGTCAACTTTAAACATGGATCATAAATAAACATGGATCAGTGTTTAAACATTTCTCTCTTCTTGCTTGGTGTCCTGCCTATGACAATAAACTGCATCTGGTGGTGAAGTTCCACTTCTGGAGCTTTGGGCTATGATGTCATACCCTTATTGCCATTAATCCCATGTCAACTTTGAGCTAGACTACCTGTTGGGTCCCATCTATGGATCCAATAAAACCATTGGAAAATTATTAGTATTAGATAGAAATACTTGAAACCATGTACATACATACATATTTACTAACACCTCCTCACAAAGTCAGTTTCTTAAGTGTAGTTTAGCAGGTTTGAATACAGAGTTTTTCTTCTCCTAAACTGGTTCCCATATCAGGGTTAGATCTCAGTCTACCCTATTATTTACCATAGCTGGAGGGAGAATAGTTAGATGCATACCTTTCCCAAGGGTATTAGTGCTATGTGAAATGCAACAAGCCACTTCCAGGATTTGAACTTGTTTCTCAGTGTCCATTTCCTATGACAATAACCATTACACCACCACATGCATCATAATGTACAAATGGCAAATAACCATTACATTACACCCCTTACCTCTACGTATCTTTGAGGCATAACACAGATTCTCAAAGATACGTGGTTCAAAGTTAACTGACCTGAAAAAATGTAAACGTTTTAAGATAAAATAATTAGTGCATTATATCTTTTATTCATTAATATATCAACACTGAAAATTTCATTAAATTCAGTTAATTCCTTGATTTTTGGTATTTTTTTTCTTTCGGCGGGGTGACATACGATGATAGAATTTAGGTCTGTTAAGTTCGATTTAACCAAAAAATTCTTGTATGCATGTTGAGATTCAAAAGGAATTGTTTATCATGAATTGGTGAAACCTGGACAAATTGTTAATGTGCAAATGCTACAGTGAACAATTGGCTTTGAATGATGCATCGAAAGAGAAAATATGCTTGTCTGGGCAAAAGGATGTTGACTGGTGCTTTTACTGCATGACAACATCCATCCTTATATGGAAAATGTGATGCAGTAGATGAAGCATGGAACAGTTATGGAAAATTCTTTTCACCCATCATCTTTAGACTCAGTTTGTCTGGTCAACAAATCAAAACAAATTCAAGATCTCAAAGAATTCAGCAAATCATTTATACATAAAATACATCAACTTTGTTGATATTGATAACAATTGAATTTTATTGTGTTAGTAGACACAACATACAAACAATATGTAATTTCATTTTGTTTCATGGCAACAGATTTTGAGTTTGAATTATTTTTTTTGTTAAAATGATAAAATTAAATATAAAGTTTCCTCAAAGAATCGCTTATATAAGACAATAAATACAAAAGAAAAAATCTTTTTAATATACATCTTTTTATGATATTCTGAAAAGTTTCATTTGAAATGGAAAAAAATGTTTAAAAAATATAAAGAGAAATAATATTTAAAAAAAAAAAATTAAAAAAATTGAATAATGTTGAAATTCAATGATGGTTTATTTTTATTATTACTTGACTTGAAAAAATGATCTATAAAGATAGTTATTTACTAAGATATGGCACGAGGTCAGAAGTATGGGCTGCTCAGTGAAAATCAAACTCACTATCATTGGTCTGCTAACCTAGTTCACTAACCATTACATCTAAGTTAATTACAACGATGGCAAAACTACATGAATTGCGCTTCGAATTGCTTTGCACCCACCCTATTCTCCAGATTTGGCCCCCACTGTCTCCTGGCTGTTTGCAGACCTCAAAAGAATGCTCCAGGGAAAGAAAAATTAAATGAAAAATATTTTGAGCCAAAGACAAATCGTTCTATAAAAAAGGCATCAAAATTGTAAGATAAGCATTGGAATCTATGTATCACCCTAGAAGGAGACTACATTGATGAATAAAGTTGAATTTTGCCTAAAAGTTGTTTTATCAGTTAGGCCCGGGACTTATTGAGTGATGTGTTAATAGATAAGTCAATGTCAATGTGAAAGAAATTACAAAGCTATTCTCAATTGAATGAAATGTTTATGGTAAAAGACAGGTTTATGCAAGTGCAACACAATACTCTAGCTCTGTACAATGTTTTCTTGTTTCCTTAAATGAAAATTCATCTCAATGTTAAGATTAGGGGACATTAAAAGAAATATGACAACACAGCTTTTCACCAAATCAAATCAGAAGAGTTTCAAAAGATGCTTCAACCAATGGAAAAATTGCTGAAGTTGAAGACCAAGGGAAATAGATCTGGTTTGCATACTCACCCCATCAATAAAAAAAACTTTCCCAAGGGAGGTCAAAAAGAGGAGTTTTCAAATGACGATACCCTAAACTTTCAAAAAATACCAAATTTAGCTTGGTAACAATTTTTTCCTGGTCCACCTTCTTATCTAACAGACTAGAATATTTTGAAGGAAATTAATGTTTCATTCATTATTCATTTCTGTTTTGGTAAATACAGTTACAGTCTTGATAATTTTTGAACATACCTCATAAGTATTCAATTTTTTTTATTCTTAAATTCATTAGAGCAGAAAAGCCATGACAAATAATATAACCAACAACTATTTGAAATACTATCAGTTATAAAAATTCAGTATGAAAGAAGTAATTTCTAATAATGTATGTTAAATTTTTAAAATATTTAATGAAACATAAGGAGCAATGGGCGGTAAACCTATTATCAATGATGTGCAGGATGACATACAAAATCACTGCAAAACAATTAATGTTTTATGTGTAAACTCTGTTGTAGACATCTCATCATATAATTGTTTACTGATAAATTCTTTTAAAATTTCTATTTTTTTATTTAAAAAAGAAAATAACATTCCTTTAAACTGATACTAGCAGCAGCTACCCGGCATCACCTGGGTAGAGGGGGATTTTTAAAAAGTTAGTCCTGCAGATCCATTATTACTGAATTGTGAGTTGAATGAGATGCCCCATTTAAATCCCTATGTAAAGAAATAGACCTTGGATTGATCCAGCTACTCTGAAAAGAAATGTTAATGTCTACTATCTAAAATATTAAATGAAAAAAAAAAATCTATGCTGTTATCATCTACATTTTATTTTTTAATTATCTTCACGAATATAAATCAAATCTTCATTATTTTTGTTCAAAAACCAAGCCCTAGTGATATCTAATGTGTAGATATATTTACTTTGTCATTAATTATTTTATTTTCGAAGTTTCCCCTGGACATACATATACACACAACTGCCCTTTATATATGTATAGATGAATAAAATTTAATTTCTGGTAATTCAATATTCTTGTTTTGGAGTAAAATGTACAAATTGCATTTTATATAAATTAATAGGCAATAGGACACTTCCTTAAACATTAAGAAAAAAGTTTGTTTTTTCCCTTCTTGTTTAACTACTAGGTAAAAACATCTTATCAAAGAGATAAAAACAGAAGAGTTTACCACCACCTGAGGACAATTGTAGGAATGATATGTATCAAGATGACAACATAGAAAGTAAGATACATGTTAGGTAATGAGCATGTTAGAGACGGTATATCATAGCATCTAATTACACACCTTGATAAGCAAGGTATAATTGTCAGTAAAAAAAGGTGATCAGTTTAGTATGATAAAGAAACATGCCATTTTCATTGTTGGTAAATGGAAACTAAAATAAGCCAGTCTGGAAAAAAATATCATAAACAATAAAATTTAAACCCAGTAAGGTGACTTTGAATTGACCAGGATGGTTTTTATTGAGTTAAAAAAATAAAATGTATATGGATACAATCTTAAGTAATCTTATAGTTCAAAACGTTTTAAATAATAAATACATAGGCTGCATCTTCTATGGAATGCATAGAATACTGGAATTGGTCCTATTATTATTATTCAAAGTCAACATAAATAGATATTAACATTTTAATAGCTAGTAAGTATTAATTTGAATCATTATTAGAAAAGCATAGAAATTATTTGTAGACACTTTTTTGTTATTAGAATGGGACGTTTAGTTACAAGATTAATCTGAAGAAGAAAAAAAAAAGCCCCTCAAAATGAAAACCATTCTCAGTATAAATGGGAGTAACTTAGTAGTGGATTCCACTGAATCTCTGTTTGGGTCCCAATCTATTCCTCCTAAAAGAAGCATGGGCATCTGCAAAAAGACCTAGATCAAGACATGACAGACTTAAATCAAATCACTACCAACAGTGAATGATTGATATCCTAATGTGTCATATATATCACCCTGCACCATTAACAGTTGACTACCCTGGTCTTAGACTCACCTAATGACCAAAATAAGAGGTAGATACAACCCAATAAAGGAATGTGATGATGACTTAAAAGTGAACCAAACCAAATGATACTACTATCATAGGATGAGAGGATTCTGTATAATCCAATCTATATATTGCACAAGTTTTGCTATTGAAACAATTACAGAATCTTGGGACAATTTAGTATTTACTCAATCTATAGGATTTGAAAAACAATCTCTTTAAAAAAAAAATTTTTAAACCACTAGAAAATTCAGCTTGCTAATTTTTTCATGAACCATAATACAAAGTTTTGTACATTATCTCAGCATTAAGTGAGAATGAAATATAAAGTATATGTTTCAATAAAATTTAATATTCATACAAGTTTGTTTATTTATGAGGTGCAAGGTAGTGTGATGGTTATCAGCACAGAAAACCGAATTTTGGCTGATGTCTCCATTTCTTCCTGCCCTTTGTAATTGACAAAATATGCCTCGCCACCAGCATGCCACAATAATTGATGGATGAAAATATGTAAAGCATCCATTACCTTCTACCACATATCTATATTATACATACATACATACATAGGAAAGGTGCTGAAAAGTTCTTGACCAAGAAGTGAATTTCTTTTCTTCATTCCCCACCCTCTATTGATTTTTTTTGGGGGGGATGAGTTAAACGTTAAATGCTGTGCCAAGTGTGTAGAACTTCAATATGAATATGTAAATATAGCATATACACTTTATGGCTGTAAATCATTATCTTTTTGGTCAAGCCAAGGATTTTTTTTGCACTCCCACACACAAGGCCAAATTCTATAATGAAATTACTTCTTGCAATATTTTATGATGAGAACTTATTTAAAGGTTCACTAGTTCTATAAGGATAAGAGAATATCCTTTTATTTATAAAATTAAGGATTTTTTTTGTGGAACATTTAAAATCCTGCAATATGATATCAAGCATTATTATTATATATTAAAAGAATATATGATAAATGAAGCTATTTATTTTCTCCTCAAAAAATTTACAGATCAGATAGAAATAGTTAAAAGGTAGAAATAAGAGTATATTGCATAGTTAAAAATGAATAGATATATGCTGTGTGTGGTGTAATGGTTATCACTGTAGAAAATGGACTGTGACCAGAGTTCAAATCTTGGACAAGGCTTTTTACATTTCACGTAGTGCTGCTAACCTTGGGAAAAGTATGCATCCAACTATTTTCCTTCCATCTATGGGCTAAATAGTAGGGGAGACTGGGCTCTTTAACATTGTTTAAGCAACCAGTCTGAATTCAAACCTGTTAAACTAGGCTTAAGAAATTGACCTTGTGTCACATTCTACTCATGAAAAGAGGTTGGTAAATATATAAATGCTACAATTCAAACCATCAAATGTTTGTATTTACAATGGATTTAACTGACTGAAAAATATACAATTCATTCTTCAAATGAGAATTTATTTTTTTGTTCTACTATATGAAAATAAAGGGCTGGTTTAGCTCAGTCGGTAGAGTGTCCACCTAGGAACCACAAGGTTCCTGGTTCGATACTGGCTCTTGTCACTTCAGCATGAGTAGCAAAGGAATCTGTGCTGTAAAGTAAGGAGCTGATTGTAGGTGTGGCGCTCCACCATAGACGCAAAAACAAACTCCTTGATCTAGTGCTAATGAAAAAGGGATAGACTCCCTTGCTGTCTGGCTGATACCAACTTTAGGCCATTCCGACGACTTTACTTACTTACTTTACTTAAATGAAAATATTGGACAACTTATGAAGTTAGCAGAAATTTTTAATTCCTGGTTGTAGATGTAAATTCCAACATTACTAAATTATTATGATGTTTATATATTCTATGAAATGATGTGTCTCATTAAAATAATCAAACTTTACTTCTTCATGAATTGTTTAATTTATGAAAAATGATTTTCTCGAAATGATATTTCAAAATAATAAAAATTCATTAGATGATTTCTTAGAGAGAAAAAAAAAGAACATTGGTAGAAAGATTTGTTTTTTCTCAAGATAATGTTTTTTTTTTTTTTTTTTGGTTTTTTTTAAATCAAGTTTTCTTTATGGGAAAGCATTGACATTTGCATCCTCTTAGAATTCAAACAACATTCTCCACTCATTTTCTCTTCTTAGAAAAGAAATGATATTAACTAAAAAAAATCTTCACATATTGCCTCAGATCTTTACATTAGCCTGAAAAAAAAAACAACAAAAAAAAACAACTGAAAAGTTCTCACATACTGAGATAAAAAATCAATTAACATTGTTACAATTCAAGTCACATCTCCGGCTTTAAATGGTCAGATGTTTCAACAAAAAGTAAATTCGTGCCAAGCTGCCACACACATTATTAAACCAATCATAATTAAACAAAAGTTATTTTTTAAACCAATAATATGCCATGAAACAAAAAGATTCAATTCTGGTGAGTCAATTCTAAATTTCATCAAACTATAACCCCTCCCCCAATTTTATGACAGTTCAATAGTATTCAACTGCAGAAGCCATGCCAGGTTGACCAATGTCTTGCTGTGCAATATATACATATTACTGTGTCACCTACACCTTGATTTATCTTCAATGATTCTCAATAACAAAAAAAAAGCAACACACCCATCTACAGACTCAACCAGTTGCAAGTCAAATAAGACAAAAACATAAAAGAAAAATGAACACCAAGACTAACTTCTTAAACACTGCAAACCAAATCTTTCATCATACAATAATTGACTTGACAAAGATCTCAGCAGTTGACTCATATGCTTGCAATTAGAAACATACAGCGACCTCAATCCATCTTAACATGCATACTGTTACCATTCAAATGCATAGAATAAAAAATTTTACCACACCATGCACACCACCTTCAATAGAGGAACCCCCACCACCTCAACAAGACTTTTTGCGCCAAGTTCCCAACAAGCAAGAAAATTTCAACTTTGAACTTTTTGGCTTTTTAACTTTTCAAAAAACCTGTTTCCAATTTATAAGTTTTTCCACCAAGAATCAATGCTATTCATAATCCAATATAAAAACTAAGTAAGAAAAATGTACATCAACATTTACACATAACTAAAAAAACATTTGAACAATCCCCCCCCCCCAAAAAAAAATTACCATTTTTTTCTCTTGACTTTATACATATTTTGCTTACAATCACTTGAGCTTTTTGATGTTTACAAAGATATACAAACTGGAAAATGGATATTTGCTCAAAAAAAATATTTTTAAAAAAGATATGAAAAAAAAAAAGAACTATCACAAATATTTGTACATTTAATTTCTGGTGTTTTCTCATATCAATAAAACTTGTTGATTTATTTATTTTAACTTGCTTTTAAGTTTTATTACTTCTTTATCCTTTTGATATTTCATTGCTCAACTCACATATATTACTTTTAGTCACCTGCAAATTTAGTAAAGCAGGCAAGAAACTCATTTCTACCTTCAGGAAGTAAATATAATATAATAATATAATAATGACATTTATTGTGTACAGTGCTCAGGTGCACAACAACTCATCAAAGTCTCATGCCTAGTACATAGAATAATGTATTAAAGTATGGTATATTATGGCAAATAGTCAAGCTCAAAACTGTAGCTTTTAACAACAATGGTGACCCCTTTTATAGATGATATGTTCAAAGTTATGACATTCTTTATATTATATATTTGTGTGAGAATAAGTTCAATTAAAAGATGATAAACAAAGAATTTATTTTTTAAAGCTAACTATTCTTGTTAATAGAGAAAATATGTCTGGATCTAATGAATGTAAATAATTGCCAAATGTTTGTGATCAAGCATTTTCAAACAAATCTCTGACAATTATCAAGATCAATGAAAAACTATGGATGTTATTCATTTTTTTGGACCATATGACCTTTAGGCACCCCTTTTGCAATCTCGTTTCATAAGGAATTTTTTCATTTACACCGTCAAAATCCGGTTGTTTGTTAACATGATTTTTAGATTTTTTTTTTTTTTAAATTATAAAACTAACCCCTAACCCTAACCAACAACCGGATTTTGACGGTGTAAATGAAAAAAATGTCCTTATGAAACGAGATCGCAAAAGAGATGCCTAAAGGTCATATGGTTCATTTTTTTCTTGAAATTTTAGATGATTTCAAAGTCAGTGTTTGCCACTTGACCATCATGATGATGACGATGATGATGATGATGATGAGGGGAAAAACCCCCCAAAAAACAACATTTTAATGTTTTATTTTAATTTTATAATGATTAAAAAGTTGAAAGTCAAAAGTGCTACATCACAAATATTTGGACATTTATTGGATCCATACATCTATTCTCTTATATGTATGTATTTACCCAACCTCTCTGCACAAACAGGATGTGACACAAGATCATTTTTAAGCAGAGTTTAACAGGTTTGAATTCAGAGTTTTCCTTCTTCTAGACAGGTTGCTATACCCAAGTGAAAAAGCTCAGTATGCCCTGCTATTTATCCATAGTGGATTCATACCTTTCCCAAGGGTATTAGTGTCATGTGAAATGCAACCAGTCTTGTCTAGGATTTGAACTTGTTCTCTTAAAAAAAAAAAAAGTTAACAAAAGAATTTTTTAAATTCTTGTCTATCATCTTTAAACAAATTTGTATTAATGAAAAGACTGTTGCCTAAATGCAAATTATATATAATGAGACTGAGAGACACACACAGACACACACACAGAGGGCTGGTGCTAGGGTCTAGTTTCCCCCCCTCCATCTATGATATCTGCCCATCTATAACATGGTTTGTTAGTTGAATTTTACAACATGTCAACAGTTGGGTTATTTTATGCAAAATAAATTTTTGTTTTATTCATTCTTATTGGGTATTACATTTGTTAAAAACTAATATTTTGATCTATTTAACCCATAGATGGACCCCAACAGGTATTACCACTCTGGGTCAGAATAGACCTAGGAATAATGGCAATGAAAGGGTACTCCACACTCCCCAGAGCTCCAAAGCTGGAACCTCACCACTAGATGCAGTTTGTTATACCCAGGAAACTAAGACCCTCAGACACTGTCTTCTAGCACATATATGATAAAAAGGGTTGGGGGTTTGCCATAAGAGCAATATGGCTGGAATAATCATGATCAGAGGCAGCCTCTCCGACTGACTGTTTAGCCCAAGTAAGGGTCAAAGTGTAGTGTTGCAGATCATGGACTGCTTAGCCCCCAGGATTCTGTCCTAAAGTATCACAGGTCATCACCCACAGCCAACAGGTGGCCCCATTGAAGGGATATTACCTCTCTGCAGAGGTGCAGTTGGTGTATTCTACAGCCTCAGCCAACAGGGAGCCCTCCACTCTACTACATATCAATCTTGCCCTTCCGGAGCCTTCAAACAGGTTTCTGCACCCCTGGGGGGTTCTGAAGTATTATGTGTGAGCCCTGTGCACACACACACACACTTAAATGCATGTGCCTGTAAGGTTAATCTCAGTAACTTATCAGAAAATAGTTCAAGCATATACAGGTATTTCTTTTGGAGGTAATCTAGTGGTGTGAAAATCTAAAAAAGATTTACATTAGAAAGGTTACCTGGTTATAAAAATACTTGTTCCTAAATTTATGCTTTTATCCTAATAAGAGTAATCACCACCTTGAAAATAATCATTATGATTGATTATATAAGAAAAGCTGTCATCATCAAACTATCATCATATGCACTGGTTATTGTACTAGAGAAAATTAAAAGTCCATTTAGACTAAATTCACTAAATTTATTCTGGAAATTTTCTTTAGCAAAAGAAAATCCAATGATATGAATAATATGATTAGATAAGAGTTTATTTGCATAAGAAGTAAAGAGAAAATCATTTACTTCTCCTAGACTAGTTGCTATAACAAGGATAAAAAGCCAAGTCTTCCCTACTATTTACCCACAGCTGGAGGGAGAATAGATGGATTCATGATTTCCCCAAGGGCATTAGTGCAAAATGAAATGCAAAAAGTTTCATTCAAAATTTAAACTGATTGATTTTAATAGCATTTTAACCTAATTAGAATTATCTTATACCAAGAGGTTAGGGAATCACATTCATATTTACATTCATATTTACATTTTGTGGGTACTTCTTTCTTAAAGTTTTTTTTTTTTTTTTGTAAATGGTCCTATCGAGTACAAATAATCTTTAATCAGATTGATTTGATCCATAGATGGGACCCTAACAGATACTACCACTGGGTTAGAGTGGACCTGGGAGTAACAGTAATGTAGGGGGTACTCCACAGATCTCCAAAACTGGAGCCTCACCATCAGATGCAGTTTATTGTCCTAACCGGGACATCCTGGGGGTGGGGTCTTATCCATCAGGGTATGATTTGAACTCGGGTTGCTGAGTCTATTTCTCATGACAATAACAGTTATACCATTTGAGCATCCATAGAAATACAATGTAATGTATAAAGTAAGTAAAGTCGTCGGGGCAACCTAATCTCAGTATCAGCCAGACAGCAAGGGAGTCTATCCCCTTTCACTAGCGCTAGACCAAGGAGATTATTTTAGCATCTGTGGAGCGCACACCTACCATCAGCTCCTCATATTACCACACAGATCCCTGTGCTACTCATACACTGAGTTGGCGAGGGCCGGTATCGAACCAAGAACCTTGTGATTCCTAGTCGAACACTCTACCGAATGAGCTAACACTATAATACAAATAGCAATAATCTAATGTGTAAGAGGTTTTTTTTTAAAAAGGAGGGAGAAGAAAAACAAAGGGATGAGATTTAGTTTATGTCAAAGACAAAATATTTAGTTGATGAAACTCTTATAATTCTAACTTGGCTATCTTATATTCCAGTTGGTCTATTTACAAAGTTCCAATAGCAACAAATTTTTGAACAGGTTTCTTATGCAACATTGAGAAATTTAAATACATTTTACATCAATTGGTTCAAGTGATTATCCAAACACAATTCATATTAATTGTCTAATGTTGCAAACTTTAACAATGAAATAAAATATCAGAAGGGAAACAAAATTGATCAATGAAAGATTTTGAGAAAGTATTCTTAAAGGGGAAAAATAATCCTTGATACTGCAAAAGAGGACTTCACAAACATATAATTAATGCTTGAACCCACTGAAAACTATCTTTAGGGTCTCATTTTTGTCTAACATAAAATTATTTATGACTCATAACAACTAGACAAGACTAAAGCAGATTTCAGATCTTCCAGTTCTGCTTCATAAGATGCAATTAAAAAGATGAGAAAACAATTTTGAAAAAAAAAAAAAATCAAGTAACAATGGCTACTTAATGATTTTTATATTTGCCTTCATTTTTATTCAATTTGACTTTCACTTTTTTAAGTTTTTAAAGATGAACTCAAATTTTGATAGACATTTTCCCTTTTGTTGTTATCAACAAAACATTTTTTTAATTATTCAGTTTAACTTTTATAATTCATTAAAAAGTTACAAAAACTCTTGAATACAAACAAAAACTCTCCTCTTCCAATATTATTGCTCAATAACAATCCTGTTACTATATCTTTTTAGAAATGAGTGATAGCAAATTTTATTATCTGAATTGTGATTGTCTTACATATTTCCAAATATTAAGAAAATGGTCTTTATATTTGTTTTTATCATAATTATTGCTACTAATATTCATTTAAAACTTAATTCCAACAAAAATAAATCTGAAAAATTAAAACTCCACAATGCAAAAAGATTATTACAGTCAATTTTAACAGAATAAAGTACTTTAAAAAAACCCAACTCAATTTTAGTTCTAATGAGCTCTTTAAACTTTCTAAATCATTAAACAATGTTCAAATAATTTTGTTCTTGATAATTTCCATATTACAACCAAGTGCAATCCTCCACAATTAAAGAGTGTACCACATATCAAAACAAGAAGAAAAATAATTCTAAAGAAATTTTCTCTCCATTCCAAATAGAATAAAAATTTTTATCTGATAAATCATGACAGTTTCATTAGTTTTAACAAACTAGACAAAAAACACCTTTTTTGGCCTTCTAGAGGCAAAAAATAGAATCCAAAAATCTCTGCAAATGTCCTGTTTTAAAATTAATTCAAAATAAATTAAAATGGGTGGCCCAATCAAAAAATGCAGATACAGTTGTCTATCTAAAAAAAAAAAAAATGGAACCTATTTTAAACAATAAAAAGGCACTAGAAAATAGTCAGCCATTTATATTCCATGTCCACACAAAATCACATCCCTCAATATAATAAATTACATTAATTTAAATCATCATGAAAATGCAACACTTGAATATTCTACACATCACAAAAAAATTATAGAAAAAGAATTTTGATATTTTTTCAATTAATAGATAATTTAGAAAAAAACATTCTAATAAGTTGACACTATGCTAAAAATATTGACATTTTTATTTCAATATTTTGGGTATAAAGCAAACAATATTATTTAAATGATTCACAACTTGTGAGTTTAACAAAACCCCTCTTCCTTGTGTCTACTGTATATAAACCTGTTGCTTGTTTGACTACCAAAAATATATTTCCTTTCAAATCTCAGTTATTCAAATATTTTGTGTATAAAGCAAACAATTCTATTTAAACATTTCACAAGATTTGAAGTAAACAAAAAACTTCTTCCTTGGATTCATTGTATATCCTATTGCTTGTTTGACTACCAAAAATGTCTTGTCTATTTCCTTTTAAAACTTTCTGTGCATCGTCTTCCAAGATGCTATTCTCTAGATAACTTTAGATTACTAGTTAATGAAAGCTGTCAGTTAATAGAATCATCACAGATCTTCATTGACGCATAAATGCTGTTGCTAATATTCAAACTTGATAATGCTTCATTTAATAAAATTGCAAAGTTATTGGTACAACTTTGGTAACTTTTAAACTTCCCTTTTTCTCTCATTAACTGATGTTTATATACATTGTACATAAATAGCTAAAATAAAGAACTTTTCCTTAAAAACTTTTGGACAATGAACTTTTTAAATAGTTATGTTTAGTAATAATACACTTATAAAATAGAAGGTAAAATTACAAGAATATAGTGTGTGTGTGTGAGAGAGAGAGAGAGAGAGAGAGAGAGAGAGAGAGAGAGAGAGAGAGAGAGTTTACAAAAGATATGAGAAGTCCCCGAATAGCAACAATTTCAAATATAAAATGTGCAAAAATACACAGTGGTCTCTTTTTTTGAAAATTAGAAACTGAATACATAGAAAACCATTTTTAGAATTAATATATATATATGTGTGTGTGTGTGTGTGTGTGTTTAATCAGCACATTTTCTTGAAGACATATTTCATTAAATATGACAGACAAGGATTTAGAGGGTTTTTTTTTTTAAATTAACCTTTTCCTATTCACAAGCAAGATGTTGCAAATAAGGATGAAGGCTATATAATAATTGTCCAAAATCACTGGTGTTATATTCCAAATACATGTACTTTTGACCTTTGTTGGTTATTATCGAGGATAAAGAAACAGGGAATAAGAAAGTTATACAAAGCAAATTTCATTGCAAAGATGGGCAGCTCCAATAGTTCCGAAACTTGTGAGCTAGTAGGAATGTAAATATTAGCAATATTAGCAAAAAAATGACACAGGCCTATACAGAGACGATGAACTAATAATCTTGAGGAACTGCAATGGAACAACATATGAAATTAGAAAACCAGTCATTAAAATATTCAAGCAAATAGGATTTGATAGAGAGATAAAAACCAATATGAGATAATGGGGAGGTGAAATTGTCAAATGATTTAAGAAGGACGATATTGAGAACAAAATTGAAATGAATTGTGGCCAGTGATATGGAACACATCAAACTGTCAAGAGAATAAAGGGGATGAAATATATGTACTTATAGGTATGTGGTTTGTTTAATTTTTTTGTGTGTGCACAAAAAGAATAGGTAAGTTTAAATGTTACAGAGAAATTAAATCTCTTTATACCCCAAAATATAGACAATCAGCATGCAGCATAGTTATTGTATACACTACATAGAGATTTCAGAATATATGCACTACATAGAAATGACTGATTAAAATGTATACCTCGCAGATGACAATGAAGTTGATTTAATAAACTGATAAACCTGAATTTTAGACTTGAATTTGAACCATTTTTTATTAAATAACTAATTGCAGAAATATTTATTTTAAAAAAGACAGCAATTCTAATATTACTCTTATTAAAATATCCTTTGTTTATAATAAAAATAATTATTATCAATAAGATTAAGAATTTAGAGTATAGATAAAGATTTCATTATTCAAAATATAAACTTGAAGATATAAAGATAATCGATAACAAAAAAAAAAAAAAGATAAAAATTGGATAGGTATTATTTAAATTCAATGATTATATTTTGGTAGCATCTTTTTTTTCTAATCTTAATAGATATAAGATTGTAACACACTATAAACCAATTTTATTGTGAAAATGATGGTAGAAATAATTTTTAGTTGATGATATTAAAATGAATGTGTACTTCCCCTTAAAAAGAATATTAAAGAGGGAAGTAACAAAGTAGTAGATTTAACAGTATGGGTATCACCTGACAACTAGAAGTAACCTAGAAAGAAAAAAAAAGAAAGCAGATTACTACTTATGCTTAAAAAGGAGGAAATAACTTATTGTTTGAAGAAGAGAGGAAATTAGGAAAAGAAATGATAGTACAATGTAAATGCTGTTAATATGAACTCCAGAGAAAATGAGAGCTATCAACAAAAATTGTCACCATCTCAGTAAATTTGGAAAAGAAATCTACCATCCGTAATTTGACATGAGACAAGCAAGAATCTACATATTCAAAAAAAATTGCTTATTAGTTATTTAAAACTATAGAGAAAAAAAACATCCTCTGTCTCAAATGCTAGAAGGAAGGTGGGTCGTTTCCACTAAACGTATAGATAGTTGACCGCATTACAAAAACTGTCATCTGTGTTTCTATCACTTTTCAACAGAATTGAAATGACAAAAAAAATTAAAGCAAATCTTATAGACGCAAGATGAAGCTTATTATTATTGCCACAAGTTATATAAGATTCCACTTAATATTTACCATTTGAAAGAGGAAGTATCTAAAGATTTAAGTAAGAAACCATGTTGGACAGAAAGGGTTGGGATGTTAAAAGAATTGATATTACATTATGTCATTTATTCCTTAATGTCAGTAGACTGTGATTTGGCTTTATATAAGTGTGTGTGGAGGGAGGAGAAGGTGAGATCACTTTTCTCATTTCTTTCTTCCACATGAAAATTTGATCTCACTGATAGAATAAAGTGAAAATTCTTCCAAGCTATAACAGTGTCAATGCTACTGTACAGCTGCACCACTTGGACTAACAATACACTTAAAGAAAAAGCTACATGGAAGCTACACAAAGATACTGCTTGCTGTCTTGAATAAATCTTGGAAGTAGTACTCCATAAGAAAGCAGCTGAATAGCCACTTGCCCACTATCACACAAACCATCCAAATAAGACAAACAAGACCATGCTGGACACTTCTGGAGAAGCAAGGAAGAACTCATAAGTGATGTTCTCCAGTAGAGATCTACACATAGACCTACTAGTATATGCTGAACAGCAAAAACCTACATCAATCAGCTCTGCGCAGATTCTGGATTCTGTGCAGAGGATATCCTGATAGGAACTGTTAGAAAGAGAGAGTCAGTCATGAATATCCATGCTGTCAGCACGACCTGATGATGATGATGCTTCCTCAAAGAAATCCTTGGGAAGGAAGCTGGTGCAATCAGTTTGGAATTTTTTTAAATGAATAAAATAAATTAATAACAATCAGACTTTAATTCTCTGAAGATTACAATGATTAAACTTGAATTTTAGAAGCATGTGCTGGTTTAACTCAGTTGGTAGAGCATCTGCCTAGGAACAGCTAGTTTACAGTTTCGATACCAGCCCTCGCCAACTCAGCACATGAGTAGCATAGCTATGACCTATGCAGTAAAATTGGGGAGCTGATGGTAGGTATCACTCTACCTCAGATGCAAAAACAATCACCCTGATCTAGTGCTAGTGAAAAGGGGATAGACTCCCTCTCTGTCCGGCTGATACTGACAATAGGCCACTTTGCTGACTTTATTTTTTAGATTACTTATTTCTGAAAATGAATCAATATTCCTCATTTTAACTTCTAAGATTTAATTAATGATAAACAGTTTTATATTCCTTTTAACTGGTTATAAATCTGTACATGTTTATTAAAATTCAACATAGATATAAAGTCATCTAATATATACACAACAGCACATGAAATTTACATGTTTGTGTCTGCATACTTAATAAAATTTAGTAAGCTTTTAATTTATAATAAGTTGTCAAATAGTCTTACTTTTGTGATGTAAGTTATTTCTGATATGAAGAATATTTAAAAACATTTTCTAAGAATGATGAAATTGTCTGTAAACTTTTTACCTTGAAACTTAAGTGAACAGAATATCAGTCAGAGATAGTGACAGGACAGGAGACAGTTGAACAATCAAAACTGGAGTCTAACTTGAGTTTTCTTTATTTTTATGAAGAAAAGATCCTACTTTGAACAAACAGTAACTTATTTGATTATTTTCAGTCAAGAAGACTTTATCCAAACTAAACATTTTTTTTTTTGTACAATTTAGATTTTTCGGATTGTTGTCCTCATCTTTATTGTTATATATGCTTCAGGTGTTTTTTGTTGAACTTGGGAACTTTCATGTTGTATCCGATCATGGTTGATGGAATGAGAACAATCTACCACAATGGATTAAATAAAAGGTTCAGTTTGAAGTTCTGAGAATGATTTTGATTCCAATATTATTCATCAACACATGAAGGCTTCAAAGTTTTGTAAGAAGGTTTTTGAATTCAACAAGAAACACCTGAGGAAGGCTGGAGGGCACATCAGTCGAAACATTGTGTATATAACAATAAAGATGAGGACAACACTTACAAAAATAAAAATAAATACAAATTATCAAGTCTCATTTCAAAATTCAGACAAATAGAATATTTCTTTAAGAATATGTGACATGTTCTAGATTTTGAGATCCTGGTTAAAAAAAAAAAAAAAGTTTGTTTTTGTATTTTTTAGCAAAAATTTAAGAACCTGATAAGGAAACTAAAACAGATAATAGAAGTTTAAATAACAATTACAAAATAATGGAAGGGTGTAGTTTTCATTAGATTTATATGGAATGTGAACATTACATTAATTGTCTAATTGTGATACTGATAACTTTAATCATATCAACCACATTACAACAGATTGATATTTCCAATTATACATATAGGGAATATATAAAGATAAGTAAAGTAGAATTCAAGTCTGTACAACTGACTGAAATGTCTATAACACAGTTTGGCATTAACTTACAATTAAACAAAACACTCCTAAATTCTAAAACTTTTTATTGAAGAATTAGTTAAAGTCTGGTAAAACTGAAAGCATCAAAATACTTGCACCAAAACAATTTGGTTATTGAATATATATATATATATATATATATATATATATATATATATATATATATATATAGATAGATAGAGAGAGAGAGAGAGAGAGAGTGATGCTGATAGTTTTTGATTTAGTGCATCCTGGGATGCACATATTTGCTTTGAATGAGTCCCCAGGAATATTTATAGGTCCCAACTAAAGCCGTCTAACACCTACCTTGTAATATATTCTGTGTAATTCGTTTCTAAGAAACTATTTATTGAAATATATTTACAATTAGCTTGAAATGATGGGGGAGGAAAAAAGAAAAACACTGGGACACATGGATATGATTTTACTGCGTCCTTTTAGATTTTTGTGTGTCAGGGATGCAGGATGCATACCTATCAGCATTTCATTTTCTCTCTCTCTCTATATATATATATATCATACACAGACACACATCAATTGGGTATTCAACAAACAAAAGTAATTAAATTGGGATTAAAATAAAAAATTTAAGATACAAATAAAAGTATTTGCAATTAAATTGTTAATTAGAATTGTTGTTATAAGCTGGATTAGAGCGTTGGACGTCATTTGATTATTTATCAAAAGATCCTGTAAATGTGAAAGTTTTAAATTACTGTATTTCAAACAAATTAAAATTTACAGCTAAGTGTTTGCCTAAAGGTGAGAATTATATTTGCATTGGTCCTGCTATTAACCTAGTATCTTATTCATCATCATTGTATCACTATTTTGCCCTATAACGCCCATATCATGTTGATTGATAATAATGAAATAAAGAACAGACATTATCTATATATAATACAATTCTAAGAAATTCATTTGAAAGAGATATTATGATATATAACTCCTGAATTTTGTTAGGATATGCTATTAGGGCTTGACCAAAATTTACCAGAGTATATTTTACTACTGAATATTTTTCCTACTGCAAACTAAAATGTAATGTATGAAATATACCTAATCATTACTATTAATTTTGAATACAAAAAAAATTACCTCATATTATAAAACAAAGATAATATACCAATCAAAATAAACTAACTTTTCTTAAAGAATAAAGACTGGAGAATTAATCTTTTAAACAAATAAGCTATGTCAATTGTACAAGAAATTATTCAAATTTAAAGTGGTTTATTTCTATTTCACAATCATTTTTCTTTTAAGGCATTAAATTTTATCACTGAATAACAAAAAAAGCTAAAAAGAAAAAAAATTAGAAAATTCTTTTTATCTATCAATATGACTATTTCAAGAAAAGTATATGACTGTTGATAATAAAAATGGAATAGATTTGACACCGGTTTTTGGAATAAAACATTTATTATTATTAACTAAGATTTGTTTTAAGAATCCCTTGATATAGAACTAAATAATAAAATAGTAAGTATAGCAAGAAGATGTTTCTATTGGTAACTACTTTGAACTTAACTAGTTGATTAGTATAGAAACAGTTTTTAACGTTCTGTCAATAACCAAATTATTCAATGTTGGGATCATGATTTTATCATTACAGCCTACCATAGAAATAATAAATAATAAAATCCTAAATATAAAAACTTTGTAAAATCATTGTAGATTACTTATAAACTCATAAAAATAGCTCATAACCAAGATTTAATAAAGCATTTAAGATATTTTTGACATAAAAATTTGACATATAAAATAAATCAAAGAGCCAATTATAACTGAAAATAAGCTAAACTATTTGAAATTCAGATCAACATGTTTGCAATGTTTTATTCAAGTTAATTTTACAAGCATAAAAATGTTAACATTTGTGATAAACATGTTTAAAAAGTATCTTCCCTTTGTAATGTGGTCAATATAAAATTATATGAAATAAGAGTTATGTCCCTTGAGATTTGCTTTTGTAAACTGCAATAATGAATCAACAACAATTATATCATGATTACACGAAACGACTTCAGCTGACACTTTTAACATGTCAATGAAATAGGAGATTTAAAAATTGTGTACTCAAAATTGATTTTCAAATTTGTTCATGCATACAAAATGCGTCTCACTCCCACCCCCCAGCAAATCAACCAATTTTTGAATATAATTTTCTGTATGTATTATGACTAGGCATCTAAATGAATAAACATTTTTTAAGAGAATTTTTTTCTAAATATTAATTTAAAAAAATCAAACAAACATTCAAAATGCAATATGGAGACTTTAGAAGAAAAGAAAATTCTAAATTATAATTTTTGTGCAATTTACAATGTAACAAAATCTTTTGTTAATCATGTAACTGACAAAACAGGAAATATTTTATAAGCATTTTACAACTTTGTGCAATTCACCTCTCCAGAAAAGGAGTTAATTATACCCTTAGTATCTGTAGTTATCATTATTTACTAAGCTTAGCTTAGATGTAGCACAAGGCCAGATTACAGGGTGCCAGTGAGAATTGAACTCAATAACAATGGTCTGTGAATCTAGCTTGCTAACCATTACACCATATGAGGTGCCCAAGTATCTGTAGTTATAACACCAAAAATTTTAGGCAATTATATATATTTATATATATTTTTAATCCAGTGGCATATACTATATAGATATAAGATCTAGTTAAATATCTTAATTGTAAAATGTATACAATTTGAAGACATAAGAATTTGGATATTCCTATCTAAAGAATCCTATCAATCAGTTTAGGAGCCAAAAGTTTTTATTTTCTAATGAAATTAAATATTGCAGTTGTAAAGTTCTCATGAATCTTATTTTCTTTTTTTTTTATAACCCCCTCAAAATAAACAAAACCACTATTAACCCCAAAAGATGTTTTCATATGTATCTTAGAAAGTAGTAATGACTTCATACTTTTTAATCAAAGTTTGATTGTATGATATCATCCATCAGATTACTTTATATAAACCAATACAGTTAATTGATCTTAATTAGCAAACACTGAAGATTGTTGTATAAACATTGCAATTGTCAGTTTAGTGCCATATTCTAATATACATTTCCAATACATCATATGCAGATAATACTGGGGAACACAACTTGTATTATCATTTCTTTAAAAAAAACAGCAATAATAATCACTATCTTAGTTATTTCATATCTATTAAAAATGGAATAGAAAATGCTATGTTCTTTCAGGGCTTTGGTGATCATAGCTTTCTTTTGACTGAATTATGATGATTATTCTTAGGAGATACAATAGAGTGGTTTCCCATTGCCTTCTCTATGGTTTTGGATTCAGAGTTTTCCTTCTCTTATATTAGTTTCCCCACTACCATAGCAAGAAAGCCTTGTTAGCTGTGTTAACATTAGTGTGAAATGAATGCAAATTAATTTGGCTGGAATCTGAACTTGGTTCTCCAGTTTTGTTTTCCATACTGATAACCATTATGCCATCCCACCACCACCACCACCCTTATTATGAAAAGAGCAGAAAAAAAAAGATGGAAACCTTATGTTATAATCTATAAAGATGAGTATGAAGTATAAAAATAGATTTTTGTTTTTAAATTTTCTGCTACAGAGCACAACATTTTAAATTATTTACATTTCACTGAATGAACTGAAATGAGGTGAAATATTAAACATGATATTTAGTTAACTATTTTTTAATAATGTTTCCATAACTAATTCTTTAGATTTTCTCATTCAGAGCAAAAAATTCAGTAAAACCAAAATTCTGAATTCTGGATTTACAGTGAGTGAAGAGATGAAAATAAAAAACTAAGATGTTCTAAAAGCAAAAAAGTTTTCCCAGTTGTTGCAATGGCAAATATTTTTGTTTTTGCCAATAAAATGAAATATATATCTGGGTATACTTGATAGAATTTTTTCTATTGATCAGGATAATAGGTATATTGACTGGTGTCAATGAACAGACATATCTATTTATCAACTTAAAAGGATCTGGCATAGAAATATTTATATTTGGTGAGAGAGGGGGAGATTGTGCTATGGGAATCTTAAAAGTAGGAAAGGCCTGCTTACCTTGTAAATCATCATTCAAAATTCTGGTTTTATCTGAGCTTACTTATCTATTATCAATACAGGCATCCTGTGGATATTTTAGTCTTTGTTTATATATTGTATTAATTTATAGAAAAATTCAAATAATTGTACTTGTTTAACTTCACAATAGAATGAAAGTAAATTATTTGAGAAAAAAGATCTTCTTCAATATTAACTGTAATATGTAAATGATTTAGTTTACCAAGATATATCCTATTATTACTGAATCCTAAGATTTATAATCTGAAAGGAGTTATCTTTTACCTTTCTGAATGCATTTATTTCCAAACAGCTGCTAAATTAAAAAAAAACAAAAAAAAACAAACAAAAAGAAAGAAAATGTCCCCAAGTTATAAAACCTACAAAATATTTCATATATTCATCCCAAAGTTCAATACACTTGGAAAATCGTTTCTCAAAATTTGTTAACCCTTTAAAAATAGAAAAAAAAAGTAATTTCATTTGTAAGGATTACATCCCCTTACTTGCCACAGTTCCCATATTTGACACTAGTTGACATGCAGGGTAATTACCTCTTGTATCTACCACCAGTCACTAGGTGGTGTGGTCAACATGGTATAAAGGAACACACCAAAAGTCAAACCCCTCTTAGCTCTTTCTGTCTAAACAAGCAAGTTACACACTACATGCATTTCCCTGTCCACCACTGGACAGAGGGGATTTGCACCCTCAACAATCTTATGTCACATGCTTAGCATGTAAGTTTTTACACTTTCATTCTCTACCAGCAACATATTAAGGACTCCTTTTCATATTAGGTAATTTCTCTCATACAACACTATATAAGAAGCTCCTTATTTCTCATGTTTATATTTCATTCTTTTTAAGTTTGCTTGGGCAATAAAATTATCCATGTATATATACCAACACAAGGATATATCCTACTACACATAGGCTTATGCTACAAAATGTCTGGGTTTGTTCCATCTCAACTAATAATGTTAGTGGCAAGTTGTGGTACTCAAAATAACAAACATGCAAAGACCAACCTTCAGTTGTTGATACCATAGTCCATCCATCAGACTTTCTTAATTGAATACAGAACTTTTGAATACATTTTGTATCAGATAAAGAATTTCTTCTCTTACTGGGTGATGATGATCTTGGACACCCAACCTGCTGTAAAAGGGGATAGGGAATAGCAAATATATATTTACCTCCCCCCACCCATATGTTAAACCAATTATAGCCACTACCTTCATTTGATTGCAAATTCTGAAAATCAATGTTAGATATTTGAAAGATCAAAAAAGACTTATTAAAATATGAAAATTGATATAATCTTTAATTTTTAATCTACTTCCTCATTAATGGTGAATAGGTGCTTTTAAAACATATATATATATATATATATATATATATATATATATATATATAATTAGTAGATATTGAGCAACCCACTCAAATTGAGATAATTAATCCCTGATAGCCATAATAATGGACAAAGATCAGTGAAAATAGCTGACCAATTATGTCTTCATCATGTCAAGATTATTTTCTCAATAAAATGGAAGCTGTAAACATGAATTTATCAGTTTCTTGTTTACTTGAAAGAAAAAAAAACTTCCAAATTTTGAAATATGTTTTTTAATACAGAGTAATAGAAAAATAGACCATAATTTACTGATTTTTCAAAATTAAGGTTCAAATTTGGCAATAAGTTTTATAATCAAGAAATCTATCTCCTCCTAAGAAATGATATATAAAGACCATTGGTTCATTTGATCTTCTAAAGAACCATGTAAGTACATGAAATGTTTAATATATTTTTTGATTGAGAGATCTGAAAACAAAAGAATTGTTTTTCTTATACTCTCACAGCAAGGAAATTGGTAATAGTATAGATTTTAACAATCTACTAATATATGAAATACAATGTGACAGGTCTCACAACAAAGGGAATTCATTAACACAGGATATTTTAGAAATTCAGATACATGCAGATTTTTTATGGGTAATAACTAGGTAGACTACACTACTTAAAAATATTTTACTTTTCTAATATATTTATTCCTTTCTCTCTTTCACTATAACTTTCTATATTTCAATCTTCTCTTTTTGCATCACTTTCTTTTCTCTTTTTAAACTTTTCTTTTCCTTCCTTCTCTTTGTGCTTTCTATGCTTGCCTACTTTCTTTTATTTAAGTGATTTGAAAGGATTACAATTGACCAATACTCCAGCATTCTCAATTCACCAATATGACTGATGTTTCTCCACAAGTCTAGACATACAGAAGGTACCAATCTATGTGTAAATAGATTCACCAATTATGACGGAAACTATATTAGTATACACACGTGCATATACATATATACATATATGTGTGTGTGTGTGTGTGTGTGTGTGTGTACTAGCTGAGTCCCTACCTTCTGAAACAGGACATTTGTTAATTGAAACAACCAACAAAGTTTAAGTAGGCCTAACTCAACTATCATGATGGTTCAAACAAACAGATTAAAGAGGAAATTGGTCAAAAGTCAATATGTAACAAAGTTAGTTTGATACTGTGGGATTTCTAGGAAAAAATATTTCTGTTGAAATGAATAAGAGAAAATAAAAATTAAGTAATTATATTACAGTAATCTATAGAACTGGCTTAATATTGATATTTTGTTATACAATAAAAGAAATAAATACTTTTTTGATGAATTAATAAGGCAAAATTGTGTAAATGTTATTCTAGCATTTTGACTGAGCACAAGAACTAATCCTTCATATAATATTCATATATAACTTGTCTACAAGTTAATAGAATACTTAGGTAATATACAATATTTTATGATTATGGTATGTATTTACCTAATACCTCCACCATCATAGGATGTAACACAATGTCAATTTTAAAGTGGAGTACAGTTGGTTTGTATTCACTTCTCCATCTCCTAGACTTATTTTAACTATAAAAGATTTTGATATAAATTATTTCACAAATGTATTTCATAAAGACCAATTAAAAATTTTATGTAATTTCTTTTGTAACTATTATATCATTGAATATACATAAACTTGTCTAATTAATAAAATAGTTTAATAATTCACTATTTTTTGATAATAATATCATCTTGCCCGATTTATATCTTTTGTGTTGATTCCAAATTGCCATAGTTCAAATATTTAGAAGAGTAAACTTTAAGTTTAGAAAGGTTTTAAAGGAAACTATAATCACATTAAAAATGAACAATGGTAATGTTCTACTAATCCTAAAAAGTTTTATTGCTTTTGTTGTCTTGTTAAAAATCTCTTATCAAGGACTTGAGGATGAAATGCGGTTAGCCTTATTGAAAACAAAAGAAATACTTACCTATTGTTAAGTAAATGTTAAATATATTTCAGTGCAGATTAGACATTTTTACTATTCAATAGAAAACGTTTCTTCTTTATTCCTTTTATCAAATAGTTAAGCTCCACCCAAAAAGCAGACATTCAATTTTTAATCTTAAACCCTCACCCGCAAGAAAAATTAGTTAAAACTATAGAAAAAAAATTAGAAAAAGAAATAAGTAAAGAAATTGCTAAATATTTTTTTAAAAGTTTTTTTAGATTTTTAAACTGTGGGAAAAGTTTTCAAAATGTAACTGAAAGTCTCAATTGTATAAATCCCATGGAAATTTATACAAAGAATCTAAAATCCTTTTGTTTTAATTATAAACTGTTTTTAAAACAATACATGAAAAGAATTTCAAACTTTAAAAAATGTTAAAAATGTTAATACTTGATATCAACCCTCCTTTAAAAACTTTTTTTTCTTCTTCATTAAATGGTGACAAAAATTCCTGTTAAATCTAACTTGTCTTTAAAGTATTTCACATTATTACTAAATATTAGAAGTTTTATTCCATTATACAGAAGATCAAATGTTTAGGTTAGAAATTAATTTTTTATTTAAAAAAATCTTTTTGAATGTTTGTATTCTTTTTAGCAACTTCATGATTTATTTTACAATTTTGAAAGATAACTTAAGTTTCCAAGGATGTCTAAGAAGATGCAAAGCACCAATTTAATTGTATAATTCTAGTTTAACTGAATAAAGTTATCTATTAGACCAATTTTATAAACAATTAAGTAAAAATTAATATTTTAATTTACACACATTCAAAACAAATTATAAACTCCTTTAAACTCGTATTATACACAAAAATGATCAAATATGATTTACTCTAGTGGGCAATACTTTTGAGAAACTATTTTAGTTTTACTTTATACATTGTACATTTCAATCATTTGAAGATATCACAGCAAATTAGTGTTGCATATATTTTTATATTCATCTGTAATCATCTTTAGAAATTATATTTTTGTTTATTCAGCTTCAGAATTTCAATTAGATAAAACATCTTGAAATGAGTATGGATAATTAAATCTTACTTGGTTATTATTAGGGACAAATTTTGAACCAGTAAAAAAAATCTTATAAATCTTAGGAATAAGTAATGTTAAAAGTTTGTTTATTTAGATTTTTTTTTTACTGCTGTCTTCATCTTTATTTGTTTTTAATTTAATACAGAGTTTATCATTAAACAATCTATATTCAGTCCTATTTACAGCCAAGTAAAAAGGACTTTCAGGAATAGGAATTTGTACAAATTGGAATATTTTTACAGTTATTTCTCTGGATTTTTGAGATGAGGCTTGATGATTTGTATTATCTGTATTATTCGGACTATTGTCCTTATCTTCATTGTTATCTGTACAACGAGAATTACCTGAAGAAGGCCGGAGGGCACTTTGGCCGAAACGATGAAGATGAGGACAATAGTCCGAATAATACAGATAATACTAATTTTCACAGTTATTATTTGTGTGAATTCTTCAGATGAGACTTGATAATTTGTATTATTTAGACTGTTGTCCTCATCTTTATTCTTATATACACAATGTTTTGGACAGTGTGCCCTCTGGCCTTTTTCAGTTGGACACATGGTGCAATGGATATAGGGTCAACCCTATTAATTAATATAATTCAGGTTACAGGTTCAATCCTGACAGAAGGTGAACATAACATAGGATACTTAACATAGCTTAACATTTGTACCTGGCCATAGTTAATGGAATGAGAACTATCTATCCCAATGGATTAAATAAAAAGTTCAGTTTGAATTTCCATGAAAGCTCCAAAGTTTGACAAGAAAGTTCCAGAGTTTGTTAAGAAACACCTGAAGAAGGCAGGAAGGAACATCAGCCAAAACATTGTGTATATAAGAATAAAGATGAGGACAACAGTCTGAAAAATCTAAATAATACAAATTATCAAGCCTAATCTAAAAAATTCAGACAAATAATAACTGTAAAAATATTTCAATTTGTCCAATTTCTGAAAATCCTTTTTACTTGGCTGTAAATAGGACTGAATATAGATTGTTTAATGATAAACTCTGTATTAGATTAAAAACAAATACAGGAAATAGGGATATATAATTTAAGTAGAATAGTTTTCATAATCTATGATGGGGTTATTTATGGATACTTTTGCCTGTCTATGGGTTTGAGATGGGGGGAGGGCATTAGTTATGTTGATGTGTTGAGAATGCAGGAGCACTTATCAACTGAAATCCTTTCACATCACTTGAGTAAAGAAAAGAAAGCATTGGTAGAAGTGAAGAGAGAATACATTGCAAGTAAAGATAAATTGAAAATGATAGAATACGAATCAGCACAGAGAAGGAAGAAGACAAAATGTATTGAAAGTTATAGTAGAAAAAGAAAAAGAGTGTGTATGTATGTAGCCCACCTTTTGTGAAGAAGAAAAAAATATGTATATATTTGCATTATTAAACTGCCTTATGTTAGTATAACAAAGGAATCCTGATTCCTTTGAAGTGAGATCAGGTTGTGTGACTGACAACTATATAAAAGTCACATTGTGTTTTATATATAAGTAAATAAACAAGACAAATGATAAATAAATCATTATTTAAATCTTTCATTTTCTAATTTGATTTGATTAAAAAAATAACTTGCAATGAATAATATCTAAAACTTTAATCAAATTATTTATTAAATATAGTAGACCTTTTCTATAATGTATATTCAACTTTTGGAAAAAAAAACTTTAAATTAAGAACTTTAATTAAATAGATTGAACCAATGCTCAAAGAAAATTAAGATTTTCTTTAATAATAAGTTAGATTAATTATTAAGTGAAGAAAATGGTTAAATGAATAAACAAGGATTTTATTATTCCATTAGTGTTTACCTTATTATGTTATTATTTTTTTTTTTCAGGTTAACATGTATTCTTTCAAAGAAAAAGAAAAAAACTTGCAGATTCTGAAATTTAGTCATACTTGTAAAAAAGAATTGTATAAAAGTAAAAGAAGAAAAGAGATTAACAGGTTCAGTTATCAGCATTATTAATTTTTTGACAATGATCTTTGAATAAATTTGCAATTACACTGTACTTTATTATTTATATATATATATATATATATATATATATATATATATATATATAATGGGCCGGGTTTGCTCAGTCGGTAGAGCATTCGGCTAGAAACCACACGGTTCCTAGTTCGATTCCAGCCCTCGCCAACTCAGCACGGATCTGTGCAGTAAAGTAAAGAGCTGATGGTAGGTGTGGCGCTCCACCTCAGATGTAAAAACAATCTCCTTGGTCTAGCGCTATTGAAAAGGGGATAGACTCCCTGGCTGACTGGCTGATACCGACTTTAGGCTGCCCCGACGACTTTACTTTACTATATATATATATATATATATATATATAAATTATACCACTCTGCATTTTCTTGTTTATGATCAATAATGAATATCAAACTAAAAGTAAAATTAAGTAAATATAACAATTGATCCTCTGCTTTGTCTTATGCTATAAATAAAATTTATAATAAATGAAACAAATAGTTATTTACCTCACATCCCACATATGCTGGTGTGACACAAGGTCTTTTTAATGTGGGACCACCCACAAACCAAGACTCATGGGATGGTAGATGCAAAAAATGCATTGATCCCATTGGCATTCCCTCTCAAGAGTGGTGCCTCAGGCATTGGGCAATAAACCCAGCCCTGCTCCTTTAAATCAAGGGGGAAGGTATTGCCTGGGGGGATAGCCAACGCTGTTAATTACTTAACCGGTCTAGGCCAAAGCCACTGGAACCCCGGTCTGGGCAGGGTAAGTAAATGAAATAAATATACTTAAACATATCTTTCTTTAGAAGATTACTTACCTACAGATCAAATTAAAATTTCAGAGTTTATTTAATACAATATTTTTGAATGTTGGCTTCTTTGATTTAAAAAAAAAAAAAAAATGTTCTGCCCTCTAAAATTTGAAAAATAACATTTTATTCACTTTCATTATTATTCTTATCATTATGGAATTTTATTAATCAAATTTAAAGTTTTATTTCTACATCACCAGAGGAATCTAACAAAATGTCTCATGTTAACATAACAGAATTTCTCTTTTCTATACTAAAACCAGATTGCATGATTTATGGAGTCACATTGTATTACACACACACACATTTGTATGTTCTGTTGATTTTGTAACTATATTTATATATTTAACTAAAGAGACAAAGTAGTTATTCTTAAATATTTGTTATATGTACTGTGCATATGTTTACAATTCAAATACTAACAAGTGATCATAACACATATAAATAGAATAAACATTTAATTTTGAAATCATAAGCAAAATTTATTCAACAATGAATACAATCTAAGACAAGACAAATTACAATAGTCAGTATTATCATATATATATATATATATATATATATATATATATATAAAATGTATATTATTATAATTCATTTTAGCTTATATTCAGTAAGTTCTAAAACTTTTATAGAATACAACTTTATTTGCTGATATCTACAGAAACAATATTTGAAGTGAAAGAAAGTTTCATTTTAGCAAAGCACTTTTTAGGCTAACAAAACCACGTGGTAGGAGGAGGAGGAGGAAGAGGAATGGGAAGAGGAATGCACCCTAATGATTTTGCTTTCATCACCTTTGGCTAAATATTGAACTGAATTAAGCCAATGTTGAAGGATATAGCCACAAAAGTATAATCAGATAATAAACAGATTTAATCTGGGATGAAAGTAACTTTAAGTCACAAACCAAACATATTGAACGAAACACTCATGTTAATATCTCATGACTGCAGTAGATTTATAAAAAAAAACGAAAAGACTAACAAATCTTTGTTCTATTTTTGGTAATACCATGTAACACAAATATCCAGAAAAAAAAGTGGCATTTTTTTCTTCATCCTTTACTTTCCTTTCCTAACTAGCATTGCACGTGTATGTGTGTTTGTGCACGTGTACACACGTCTCAGATTGTGTGTGTGTGTGTGTGTGTGTGTATAACTAAAAATTCATATAATCGAGTTATCTCATTTGCAAACTTATTAAAATATTAAAATAAGTGAATTTTCTTTTACATATTTGCATTATTGGTCCTGGATGTTATATTGAATTAGAAATATTAAGGTAAGATTCAAATAATATATTTTTATAGCAAAAGTAAAGCTTTATTTTAAACTTCATAATAGTAGATTCAAGTAAATGAATATTCACTATTTTCTTATTCATGTTTCTTTTATTCTCTAGTCACTGATCTATTAAATGGGAATTAGACAAGTTAAAATTAAACAATAATATATTAAAACCAACTCAGATAAAACAAAAAAAATTAGAAGTATTTCTGTTGATATTGTTTTTAAATTTGATTATGTCAACATTTACATATCATCCAGAATTTACTTAACATTTCAAAATTCTACAATTGTCTATTGATTATTTTACTTATTTAAAAGACAATTTTTAGTGCCCATTAAACTTAATGCTGAATCATATCCTACGTCAAAGACAACTTCAGCTCTTTCCTTTATTGAGAGCACATATATCAGATGCTTCTAGTGCATAAATAATCTTACCATTTTTATGGCTACCATGCCATATAAATTCTAGAATTTTTTTACAAGAAAAAAAAAAAAAAAAAAGAAAAAAAAAAGAAAATCCTGCTAAAATTAATATTTCTATTGTACAAGTCATGTAACAAGGTGAAATAAAACATGAAACAATGAACTTTTTGATAAAGCTTTTTTCAACGTTCAAAGTCAGCTATCTGTTATTAGAGATTATATAAACAAGTATGTAATCATTGTTAATTAAATTCAAAAAAGAAAATAATATAGCAAATTGTTAAGGTAGTCCACTGACATTTACTAACAATAAACCTGTTAGGAGGTGTCTGCCAGAAACAAAGAAATTTGGTGAGGTGAGAGAAAGTAGTCCAATCTTCAGACATACTTGGCTTTTCAACCAGTAAACGTTGCAAATAGCAAAGGTGTAATAACAAATGCATAATAGAATTTTCAAATAATAATCTATACTGACTGAGCAGAATATAGTCCAACTTAACCAAACTGCAATATACATATGACTAACATCATAAAACAATAACAATAACTTATTAAACAAAAGCAAAACATTATATGGAGGAAAGAAAATTTTCATGAGTATGTTACTTAGATTAAGATCAGTTCCTGAAGGTGTATCCTTTTCAATTCTAAATAAATGACAATATTTGAATTGTAGATATATTTATTTTCTTCACTCAGGTTGTTGATATTCACTCCATTTTTGGATACAAAAAAATCTTTGCATTTCAATCAATTGAAAGTTCGACCATTTTAAGAATAAAGTTTCATGAAACAATTCATCAAATAAGCACCAAAACTTTTCTTTCAGGGAAAACATTTATAAAGATTTTGCTAAGTAATCATAGCAAAATGCTTGAGATATGAGATTAATCATTTCCAATGAACAAATATTTTTTGAAGTGATTATAAAAATAAACAAAAATAAGGATCATTAAAACCTTTTAAAATATTTTGAGAAAAAAAATTCAAGAGATTAAAAACTTATCTTTTGTTTAATGGATAAAAGCAAATATGTAAATAAAAGTTTTATAAATTGGGAAGAAGACATTTTAATTATTCTGCTCAGAAAACAACAACAACACTAAAACTTTATAGCCTAATGATGAAAAAGTATTTATTTTATATAAAAAATATTTATTTTTCAACCTAAACTCTTTCTTAGCCAATGCACTTAAATCCGTGGAGAATATTTACTCATATAGATCAAACCTTATCCAGTGAAAAGTTCAGTTAATGTCAGGCTACATATTTATTGATGTACCCATGAACTATGGCCATAAATAGTTGAATTCTATAAAAATAAAATTTATAATAATAAATAAAAATAAGGAAGTAAGCTTCATATTAACAAATTTATATAAAATTTCATTTAAAGCTGAAAGTATAAAACTCTATATTAAGTCTAATATAAGTTTTAATTTAGCAGCAGTTTTGAATGAGATTGGAAGAATGTGCACTATTAAAACTAATATTCAGCTAGACTCAATTGGTTTTAGAACATCCCGCATAAATAAGTGAATCTGACTAACATGTTTTTTTTTTTTGATTAAAAAACAAACAAACAATTTTCTTCTAATAAATACCATCATTCTATTATTTCTACTGAAACTCAAAATGGATATTATTAGGTATTATTTATTACCAAACTTTAAAGCACTGAAACTTTGTAATCAAAAGTATACTTATTCTTGTACTGGTATATAGTCATATCTTTTCTTACATAGTTTTAATACTATAGCATCTAGTAATAAATAATACCTAATGATATCCGTTTTCATTGTACAATGTTTCACTAGAAATAATAAAATCCGGGTAAGTTTGGTTTAGAAGAAAGTTAACTTCTTATAAAAAATTGTTAGGGGATCTACTTATTCATGGGTGATATTGTAAATAGGATGGAGCATATAAAACTGAATTTTAAAATTAAAATTTAAACAATAATTACTTCTAATTTATTAAAAATACTGTTAGAATAAAAAAAATTTTAAAAAAGGGTTCAAGGTAAAATAATGATGAAAAAGTCACCTTTCTAGGTTAAGTAGAAGATAGACATGTCCAATTTTTGTTTTTATAAAATTAAAATAAAATTTGACAGCTTAGCTGATGACTTAATGAAAGATAATTAAATAACAAAGCATATCTGTCATCCCGTGTCACTTTATAGATAAATAAGCCATAAAAGAGCACCTGCCCTCAAAAAAGAAAAAAGTCTTGAAATAATGAAGAAGAAAAACAAAATATACATTCATACTCCACCTGTAAGAAAAAAAAACCAACTTTATCCATAAACTTGATAATATTAAAAAGTAGAATAAAAAATCTTTATTAGATATGAATTTTTCTAAATACTTTTTGAAAGATAAAAGTTGGTTTGATTATTTAACAAGAGGAGGCATTTTGTGACATTCATGACAAACTAAAACTGAATTTATTCTTATATTTACACAAACTTTGTACTAGTAGAAAGTAGAATACAATGATGCCGATAGCTTTTCGGTTTGGTGCATCCTGGGATGCACATATTTGCTTTGAATGAGTCCCCAGGAAATTTGATGGGTCCCAACTAAAGTTTCTTAATAAATTGTAGGGTTTTTATTTATGATCTGGGGAAACAACTAAAGCCACCTAACTCCTACCTTGTAACCTATCCTGTATAATTTGTTTCTAAGAAACTATTGAAATGTATTTACAGCTAACTTGAAATGGTGAGGTAAGAAAAACGAAAAACACTGGGATGCATGGATATGATTTTACTGAGTCCTTTTAGATTTTTATGCATCAGGGACACAGGATGCGTACCTATCAGCATCTGAGAATATATAACTTTTACAGTTGTATAAGTTATTTTAAATAAATCACTTAGGTCATTATTTCTATAAAAAGCAATGAACAGTGTACTGAAAGCAAAAAAAAAAAGAAAAAAAAAAAAAAAAAAGGAATAAGCTCTTGGTAGGACTCAAACTCATGTCCCTTTTTTTACCTTGGGGTGCCTTTACCACTAAGCTATGAGAGTCATTAGCAAAGGACAAAGTCACATCCTTTATTTCATCTCTTGAACTTTTTGTTATTGTTGTAAGAAATGGAATTGGCAATCCATATTCAAATCATGGAGGAAGCTGTTTGTTTTCACTTTGTGCTAATGCCCTTCAAAAAGTCCTGAATCCATCTGTTCCCCCCTCCACACCAGATGGGTGGGTTAAGCCTTGGTAAAAGCAACCAGTCTAAGAGAAAGGAAAACTCTAAATTCAAACCAGCTGTACTGTACTTAAAAATTGACCTTGTGTCACATCCTGCTCATTGTGGAAGAATTGAGTAAATACATGCACACTAGTCATAAATAATCTTGGATAATGATAAACCACAGAAATGAAAAGATCATAGTTTCAATCTAAAGTCTGAATAATTAAAGAAGTACAAAATAAATCAAAATGCTCTAATCACCAAACAATAAAACATCAACCTGAATTCTTTAAAATATTTCCTTTTTTAGCCAAACAAATATTAAGACAATAGAATATTAATGAATAAATGAAAATTACAAGTTAAAACAGACTAAGCAACTATAATATTGTTCTTCTTCAATAATAACCTTCAGTTATATTTTATACAATTATTAATGAATATCAATTCAATAATCTTTAGTTATATCTTATCGTATTGATAGTAATTGCAAATCAGATTTTCAAATTGAAAAATTTTAAAAGCTTCCAATGCTAATGGAATTCATTGATATAAATCATCATGGAAACAGATATTATTTTCAAGAGGATTTACATCAATGAATTCCATTAGCATTTTAAAAACAATTTTGTACAATCAAAAGAAGATGTAGAAGTGAAATATGTTATTTGAATAAATTAATTTCAATTTTTTTTCTCAGTCAAATTTTCCTCAACCACACACAAGTTAATAGCTTTTTTTTCATGAAGCATTGTTAATCATTATTATTATTATTATTATCATAAATAATGAATAGTATTTTCAATATATCATGTTACTTCAATATAGTTTTACATCTTTAAAAAAAAAACTAAAATTAGAAATTAAAGATATGAAAGAAAATACTAGTCAAAATTTGCTTTTTTTTTTCTCTTTTCTTTCTTCTTTTAAAGTAGTTTGAAAGTTAATACCAATGTAAATTAGTAAGATCAGAAGACTGAAAATACATTTTGTGTACATTCATAACACACCCAATTTTAATAAAACATGCATATACCTTATCAACTTTAAAACATTATCAGATATCATTAGTATATAAAAGTTTTCATACTTAAAACGGGCCAAAGAATGCATCAATTTGAATTAGTGAAAAGGCGACCTACACAATAGATATGTTCTCAGTATATAATTTTACTGAAACACTTATTCTTTAAAAAGTCTATTGTAATGGTAAATAGTTTATGGCAAGCAAATCTTAGGATGTTTTTTATTTGATAAAATCTACTTAAAAGTTACATTCTCATCTGTACATTTTATAATTATTAACTCCCAATGATAAAAGTAAAGACAATAAATGTTTGTCTCTTTGATAAACAAAATTAAATTCCATTAAATTCATTTCTGATGAAATATTTAATCTAAATCAACAAAATAAGATGTAAATATCAAAATGAACATTTTTTTCCCTTGTATCCTAAACATTT
Organism: Doryteuthis pealeii; assembly: GCA_023376005.1. Classification (NCBI taxonomy): domain Eukaryota; kingdom Metazoa; phylum Mollusca; class Cephalopoda; order Myopsida; family Loliginidae; genus Doryteuthis; species Doryteuthis pealeii. Next base: position 79,823,825 of record CM042159.1, on the reverse strand, counting down.
TATTCTGAACTTACACAATGGACTTAATGCTATCACTGCTAATACTAATTTATACAACTTAGTAATAACAGGTCTTTGACCAGAAATGTATTAACCCCAGGGGAGCATTTTACACAATAGCTTTAAAAGAATTTTTGTGCAGGTCAGTTAAATATTTTTGCAAACAGAAGATTGATTGTTAAAACCAATTCTGATACCAAAAATGGAATAGTTGAAATACACTTCATAAATAGTGAAGAATTACTGCTCTCTATATCATTTTATACTAATTTTGAAATTTTTCTGCAAAGATTATCATAAAATTAAATAAATCTGATAAATTTAATTTTTCCTTTAAAATATATTATCCGTGTTCTATAAGTCTGTTTCAATAGTCTTGATGTGACAAAGAATTCTAAGTTGCTGGAACTTTTGAAATAGAAACTTAGACTACAATATATATATTTGGGGTGATTTAAATTAACTTTCACTGCCAGCATATATAAACCAATGATCATCTGTTCACAGACTCGATCTCTCTGCTGATCGTAAAATATATAAACAAACGTATGTATTTAATAGTTTAAACAACACCCCTTTATGGCAGCTGTCAAATGGCCGAGAGGTTAAGAAAGTCAGTCGGATTTCGCTACTGGTCAGAGGTAGTTGTTGTGTCTAGACACACTGAAGAGGCGTGAAACACTGAAACACGTGTCTGTGGATTATATATATATATATATATATATACAAAAGTAAGTAAGTAAAGTAGACGGAGTGGCCTATTGTCGTTATTAGCTGGACAACGAGGAAGTCTATCCCCTTTTCACTAGCACTAGACCTGGGAGATTGTTTTTGCATCCGAGACGGAACGCCACACCTACCACCAGTTCCCCACTACCACACAGATTTAAGCTGTGCTACTCATGTGCTGAGTTAGGGAGGGCTGGTATTGAGCCTGGAACTTTAGGATTTTTAGCCAGATGCTCTACTGACTAAGCTAAACCAGCCAATATATATATACATACATACATACATACATACATACGGAGGATGTGTGCTTAATTGAAGTCATACCTAATTTTGAAAATTAATTAGTTAATAATTAATGAATTTAGGCGGGCATATATGTTCAAATGTAAGGCTAAACGAATCGAGAAAATGTCATTTTCTCGATTCGTTTAGCCTTACATTTGAACATATATGCCCGCCTAAATTCATTAATTATTAACTAATTAATTTTCAAAATTAGGTATGACTTCAATTAAGCACATATCCTCCAAAAATTGTTGGCTTAAAGCCATATAAAAATAAAACACATTTGTTTGTTTACTTAACCTACATATATATATATATATATATATATATATATATATATGTATGTATGTCGGAGTGGCCCCTTGTTGGTATCGGCCAAAACAGTGAGGGAGTCTATCCATTTTTGCTAGTGCTAGACCAGGGAGATTTTTTTTTCTAAGGTAGAGCGCTACACCTACCGTCAACTCCCAGATGCTACTTTACCACACAGATCAGATTACCCAAGCTGAATCATGTGGTAAATTGGTGAGGGCCGTTATCAAACCTGGAAACATACAATTCTTAATCACAGACTGAGCTAAACTGGCTCTAGATTATATATATATATATATATATATATATATATATATATATATATAATCTTATTGAAAGACATTTGTTAGAATAGTATATAACAGTCTATTATACATGATAATCTTTTTGAAGTCTGAATTGTTTGAAAAGTGATCACATTTTCTTCCTCTAAATTTTTATTTTAAGGAAATGTATACAAGACACTGGAAATCCTTTGTCTAAATACAAAAGGAGATAAATATGAACTAAAGTTAAACATTCAAGAAGCACAAATAATTTACTATATAATTAGAAATCTCTTTTTAAATAATCAATAAATCAGTGAATATTTTTATTTTTTATTTTACATAAAATGATATTTATAAACCTGCACTAAAAACATATCAAACAAAATCAATCACAGTGAAAATCGTTAATTAAGATAAATTTCTCACAATTTATTTTACATTTTTTTAACTAACCAAAATTCTAGTCTTATACAGAAAAATAGGTTGTCTACATTTCATAAGTGTAGAGTGTTAATTTACTAACCCCTCCACACGAGCAGGATATGACACAAGGTATATTTTTAAGCAGAGTTTAACAGGTTTGAATTCAGAGTTTTCCTTCTTGTAAAATGATTGCTCTAACCAAGTTAAAGAACCCAGTCTACTCTACTATTTACCCATGACTGGAAGGAGAATAGTTGGATTCATACCTTTCCCAAGGGTATTAGTGCTATGTAAAATGCAAAAAGCTATGTCCAGGGTTTGAACTTAGGTTGCTGTTTCCATTTCTTATGACAATAACCATTACAGTATGAGCACCTCCATAACAAGTGTAGAGTGTATCAGCTTGTATTGTATTTTGGTTCATTCAAACCAATTTCCTTGTTTTGCCAGATTTACTCATAGGCCTTCCTTATGTATCTGTTGTACTTTGGAATACTAAACCTTGGTCTGATGGGTCTGTGCTGTCCCCCACCCCCCTACATATCAGTCACATTTTCAACCTTTCCCTTGAACCCATGACCTTTCAGTGAATTTCACCAGCACTTGCGAACCTCAAATTCATGGTTCCTTTTTTTTTCCTTCTTTTTATTTTATAGCAAAGTGAAAGCCATATCCTTAAAAGTAGAAATTATTGAATTAAAATGAAAATAAAATCTTTGGCATTACACAGGATTTTAAACACTAATTCACTTGTACCATGATAAGTGCTATAATTGGTTTTGTTTTTTTATTCCCTCTTTATTGAGAAATAAGAAAGTAAGAAAATCTATTGAAAGTTTATTTCATTTTGGTTTGGTTTCCTGTCTTTGAAACAACTTTGGTTTCCTGTCTTTGAAACAACTGCATTTCAGAAAGTACAGCCAACCCAATGGAAAATACAGAACACTAATTTGCATTAAAAATAGCTTAACCCTTACAATCAGAACAGCTGGCACTCCCTAGAAAAGTGTATATACGCAACCACTCCCTAGAAGTGTATATACCCAACCACTCCCTAGAAGTGTATATACCCAACCACTCCCTAGAAGTGTACAAACCTAGGCAGCCTGAATTCCAGCCAAAGAATCCTCATTTCTACATTTGCCTATAAAATATTGTAATTTGATTTAAAAAATAAATCTGAAGTCACCTCAAATGGTATAATAACTAACAAGCTAGGCTAGCAGACCATTGTTAGTGAGTTCAATTCTCACTAGTGGAGGCGCGTGGCATAATGGTTAGAGTCATAGGAAATGGACCCGTCGACCAGAGTTCAAATCCTAGACAAAGCTGTTTGCACTTCACATAGCACTAATACCATTGGTAAAATAGTAGGGCAGACTGGGCTCTTTATCCTTGGATAGGTAACCAGTCTAGGAGAAGGAAAACTCTGAATTTGAAAAACCTGAGGTCAGTCGTTGATTGGGTTTGTGGCATTCCTTGTGCACCAATTCTTTCCTATCATCTGCGCCAAAAAGAGTGGATGGTCCAACATAAGCCTTCACCACTATAAACAAAGTTGTTCATTGGATGAACCCAGATGCGTTGAAATCAATGAGAGAGTCAATAAGAAAATCATTGAAATCAAAAAGAAAAGGGAACAAAACTGAATTAGACTTTGAGTAACTAAGTAAAAGTTTTAAAACAAAATCTTAAACAGAAATACACAAATACAGAAGAGGTGTGTGTGGGGGGGGGGGCAGACCTGATGGTGTCATAATCAAGTTCAAACTCCAGTTGTGCTATTATGCTTACTTTCACCAGACTAATACTCTTGCTATAGAATAAATAGTATCAATACTGTTCTTCTACAATGATGGCTTTGGCATAAATTAATCCACACATTTTGATATGCCATTAAAACAAAGAAGTTTAACTTAATAAATACAGATGAGTAGTTTGTATATAATAGTGTATGCATACATATTTTTATATATATAGTACTCCTATATACCAATTAGGGGCCGATTTAGAACAGTCAGTAGAGCACCCACATAGGAATTGAAAGATTCCAGGTTTGATATTCCCGCCAACTCAGCACAATTTAGGTAATCTGGTCAGTGCGGTAAAGTGGGAGCTGATGGTAGGTGTGGCACTCCACCTCAGCACAACATCCCTGGTCTAGTACTTGCAAAAAGGGGATAGACTCCCTCACTGTTCAGCTGATACTGACAATAGGCCACTATCAACTTTACTTTTTTATATGCCGACTGCCCAACAATATAAAAATATTTTGTCATCTGGGATGACTGCTTTATTACTTTATGTGTGTGTGTGTGTGTGTTTTACAAAATGTGACAAAAAAAAAAAAGAGTTGTTCATTTAGTTCTTTACTAAATTTCTCTTGCCAATGAATAAGATGCCATAAATGTGAATGAAGGCTGTATAAAATATAGAATACAATCTTGATCTACATTTATAGCATCTTATCAGCAAGAAAAACTTTACAAAAATTGAAAATCATATTGAATGAAACGAACCTAGACGAGCATTTACTCTATCTCTATATATGAAGTAGATAAAAGGATAATGAACAAGAAATGATAACTCAAAACAAATCCAAGAGTTGAAATATTTCGTCCGATTTATAAGGACATCTTCAGTCAAATGATTTTTATTGAAAGCAAAATTACGTGCATGTACATTTTGCTTTCAATAAAAATCATTTGACTGAAGATGTCCTTATAAATCGGACGAAATATTTCAACTCTTAGATTTGTTTTGAGTTATCATCTGTTGTTCACTATCCTTTTACCTACCTCATACTGTCGGATTCTACTACATCCATCCTATATATATATATATATATATATATATATATTACACTTCCTACAACTAGAGTCATTAACAAAAGTTTAAGACGACATTGGAATTTTGATATTTTAGAAAGCAATAGCATCTTCAAAACCAGAAATAAACGAGAAACTGTCTTTATTTGACTTTCAAATCTTTGCATGTAATATGCATATACTGACATCAAGTTCTTTTCAAGATGTCAGTATTTGGTATGTTCCTTCCCAGAGTCTTAATCACATTTTGAATTCATTGAAGCAGTATGGGAATCAAATTGTAGCACAAGTAAAAAAAAAAAAAATTTTTTTTTTTTATTCATCCAGACTTCTTTAATGGCCTCTTTAAATGCTCAGCACTAGATTGCTACTTTTCTATATCATTTCCCCTAATTTTTTTATAGGATTCAGCTCAAGTCAGGGGTGTCACCTTGATTTTGCTCAAAAAGTTTTAGAAAACTATCAATCTGTGATTATAGAGAGCATTATGTTGCAGGAAAAAAAAATGGAATACTGATAAATATACAATTCTAGTTTGTGTACTTAGACCCAATTATAGTTGTTCCAATGACCTAAAAATAGAGTCCTGCAGTTCCAAATTTAGACACAACCCCCAAGATCATCTGGATTGGAGGATTTTTCATGACCATGACTTTAGAATTTTCATTAAATCTCTTGCCAGTTGCCCTAGTTCTAAATGTGTCAATTATACACTACAAAGTTGACTTGTCAGAAAACAACTTTACCCCAGTGTTCAGGTGTCCAGCCTTTATGTCATTTATCAAAAATAAATCACTTAGAATTCATTAAACTAGTTATGCATAGGTTTGAATTATTTAAGATCAAACCCTTGGCATAGATATTTGTCTGATTTTTTTACATGAGGTTTGATAATTTGTATTATTCATATTTTTGGGACTGTTGTCTTCCTTTTTGCATAGATGTTTTGAAACTCTCATAGTACTCATTTTTCAAAGAAAGTATCAATTTTTGAAAGAACTTGGGGAGCATATAGCAATATGCTTCACCAAATAATCATCTCTTGCACTTGTTCTTGGGGGCACTCTTTTTGTTTTTTGTCACTAAAAGTTCCATAAAGCATAATCTTACACTGATTTCCCATGTAGACTCACAATTTGCATTCTTTGTGCATATGTAAGAGATAATTCTTTTATCTATTTTATAAACTCTACTAACTTTACACAAAACAGAAAACTATAAACCTAAATCATGTAGAGAAAAGTTGATGCAATAACAATCAGCTTTTTCATCATACATCAAATGATATTTGAAAATTTGCAAAAATGACAAAATAAATAATTTAGTCAGAGTGGTCTTAATTTTTTCTTAATGACTGTGTGTGTACCCAAGTGTTGTTCAATGTGATTCAGCTATAAGATTTCAGCTATTTAAAATGAAAATATAACTTAGTTTATTTATTATAATCATTGAAGGGTTTCAACAGCAAAGAAGACAAAGTCCAGAAGCAATTTTTCTAAACCTTACATCAAAGTCAGCAATTGTTAGAAGATCATTGACGTGTGACCAACAGTTCATATGAAGAAAATAATCACCTGCAGTAAATTAAGTGAAAACTACTACAGATGATTAAATGATACTTTCTTTCAAGTAGGGGACTTGTCAGTTGGCATGGTTTCATGTGCACCTGTTCACATCTTGAACAACTTGTAAACAACCATAACAAGTTGTATTAGCCTTATACCTCTTCTTTAAAAAGGTGTATACTTTTATTGGTTTATATATATATATATTATATATATATATATATATATATATAGTTAAACCTAATAATTAATAATAGTTTAACTTTATTATTTGCTCTACTTAGGTATCGAGCACATTTTACATTTTAGCTTTAGACAATCCTAGCGTTTTATATATAAATAATTTTTTCTTTTCTTTTGCTCAAGTGTTATAGTATTAATCAATAATTTTTGGTTGGCCCAACACTCTTGGTGTTTTCTCTTTTTTTTTTTTTTCATTTTTCGCCAGATGAAGTTTGGTAGTATATTTTTACTATCAAACTATTTGCCAGGGTTTTTTCTTACTGCAAGGGTTTACCAATAAGATTAGTTTACCGCACAGATCCCTGTGCTACCTGTACGCTGAGTTGGTGAGAACTGGTATCAAACTCAGAATCTTATGGTTCCTAGTCGGATGCTCTATAGACCGAGTTATTCTTCTGCATAAGCAGGATGTGACACAAGGTCAATTTCTTAAGCTGAGTTCAACAGGTTAAAAATTCAGAGTTTTCCTCCTAGACTGGTTGCCTAACCATTGTTAAAGAGCCCAATCTGCCGAACTATTTACCCATAGCTGGAGGGTGAATAGTTGGATGCATACTTTTCCCAAGAGTATTAGTACTATATGAAATGCAAACAACCTCGTCCAGGATTTGAACTGGCTGCTGTATCCATTACACCACAAGCCTCCATTTAATTGGTTATATTAGTATATAAACATAGTTGGATTGTTAAGCTATTAAACAGCATAAAGAAAATCTATATAATTGTTTACTAAGCTGAGCTTGTTTTGACACAAAGCAACAAGTGAAAAACACCCAGTGAGAATTGAACTCTAGTATTAATAGTTTGTAAAAATAGATTGTTAACTCTTACTCTATCACAAGGTACCTAAGGCAAAATCTATATGCTTCATCTTATTGGACTTCTTTTCTTTCTATTATTTGTATAACCTATTATACTTTTTAATAAAACTAATTGTGTATCATTAGCCAATAAAATAGCAAGTTTATGATTCAGCTATTATGAGGAAGCTGATTGGTTGGTTTTACACCAGGTCAACCCTCATTAAATTATTTAATGTCAAAGACTTTAAGCAATTATATGATTTCAAGTAACTAATCATAATCATTTGTAAATATTTATAGCTTCAAGTAACAATTCTTCATACAAAAACTTTGCACAGTTATATGATTTTAAGTATTCCTATCTAATCTATTAATAATGGAGATTCGCTTTCGGTTTTTGTCTGTAACAAAACTATGTCACTGCTTATGTCACTATACCTGAAATTGCCATAACATAGAATAAATTCACTCAAAATTTGAGCATGCAACATTAGACAGTCCTCATTGTTTTTAAAACAAGTTTTGATAGATACATCCCCAGTATCATATATTTATATATAGTTTGTTTTATTTTAATAGATATTCAAAGTTAATAGAACTTTCGATTTCAAATTGTTTTATTTTCTTTTTACTCCTTTAATAAATTTGCTGATTTCATGATTTATGGTTCAAACTCTCCGACATTTAATTTTTAACTTCCACCTCCTCAAGCAATATCTTTCAAAAATTTATTTTTACATCGCCCGGAGGCCGTTTTTTATTTTGCTAGTACTAATAATTTTAAAACAAATCTATTTTACCTATACATGGGACACTAACAAGTGACTAATACTCCAAGCCAAAGTGGAACTGGGAGTAATGGCAAGAAAGGGAAGTCTTCACAGTTCCCAGAATTCTATAAATGGAGCATCACCACTGGTTTAATTCAGTGTCATACCATTGTTTGGGATGGGTGGGAGGTATTTCCTCTCCGTTGAAGAAGATACAGTTAACATTTTCTAAATCTCACCAATTATGAGGAAGGAATGAAATTAATATTAACATTTTAATCTATTAAAAATTGGACTCTTCCTCAAATATAACAAATCTAAAGCTGATAGATTATAAAATCTTGCCATATAATTATATCTTGCCATGTATTATATTTTTAAAACCATATTTTAAAATGTTGGTTTGATTTGAAAAAACAATAGACTTTTATAAATAGATTACTAACTCTTACTTTACCGCATTTTTGCCTTAGGTACCCTAAGGCAAAATCTATACGCTTCATCTTATTGGACTTCTTTTCTTTCTATTATCTGTACTAGTACAAAATTTTAAAAAACACACTCCGGGTGATGTAAAAATAGATTTTTGAAACATATTGCCTGAGGGGTGGGAGTAAAAATTCCAATGTCAGTGAGTTTGTACCCTAAGTAAGTAAAATCATCAAATTCATTAAAGGATTAAAAAATAAAACAATTTGAAATGTAAACTTTAAATATGTATTAAAATAAAACAAACTATATATAGATATATAATACCAGTCATGTATTTATTAAAACTTGTTTTAAAAAACAATGAGGACTGTCTAATGCTGCATGTTCAAATTTTGAGTGTATTTAATTTTATGTTATGATGATTTTGGGTAATGTGACGTAAGCAGTGACGTAGTTTTTGTTACAGACAAAAACCGGAAGCAAATCTCCATTATTAATAGATAGCCTATTATACTCTTGAATTTGCAAAAATGGCAAAATGCAGAATTTAGGCTAGGTGGACTTAATTTTTTCTTAATGACTCTGTGTGTGTGTGTGTGTGTGTGTATAATCATCATCATCATCATCATGTCGCGCTAGTAGCATTGATATGACAATCTCTCACTAACTGTCCCTATCATTCATTGCCCCCTGGCAGGTTCTCTGCACAACATCCAGTATCCACTCAGAGCTGCTTGATGTAAGTCTTTGCTGGATGGCCCGCTCTGACATTCCCATGTGCTGGCTTCCACAGGAGAATGTCACTTATGAGTTCGTTCAGCATGTCTTGTTCATCTCACTCTGATGGCCCACAAGAAAGCAGCTGTATGGCCACTTGCCTCCTATCACACAAATCATCAGAATATATATATATATATTATATGATGGATTCTCCCATCGATTTCGACATATGAGGTTCAGACAACCTCTTTCATCTAACCTTGTGTGTTAATCGCAGGTTATATAATATATATATATATATATATACACATACACACACATATATATCCAAAAGTTGTTCAATGTGATCTAGCTACAAAATTTGAGCTTACTGTGAGTACTTATAAATATCATAGTTGTGGAGGCACGTGGTGGAATGGTTACTATCATAGGAAATGGGCACAAGAGGAGTTAAAATCCTGGACATGGCTGTTTGCATTTCACATAGCACTAATACCTTTGGGAAAGGTATGAATCCAACTATTCTCTCTCCAGGTATGGGTAAATAGTAGGACAGACTGGGCTCTTTAGGGTTAGGCAACCAGTCTAGGAGAAGGAAGACTGAATTTAAACCTGTTAAACTCTGCTTAAGAAATTGACCTTGTGTCACATCCTACTTGTACAAATGAGTTGGTAAATATATATAAATATAGTTAATAATATGAATATCTATATAGGTGAAGAGTCACTGCACCTGGTTGAAGACCGCCCTGTCAGCTGGGGTGTTAGAATGCACCGACTGCACCTCTACAAAGGGGTAAGACTCCCCCAATGGGGCCACCTGTTGGCCATGGGTGGCAACCTGTGATGCTTAAGGATAAAACCTGGGTGGTTGAGCAGTCCATGACTTGCAATACTCCACTTTGGCCCTTTCTTGGGCTAGACAGGCGGTCGGAGAGGCCCCCCCTCCGATCAATCGGCTGGTCACGTCAGGCCCTAGCACCTATATGATTTTCCAAACCCCATTGCCCTTATGGCAAGCCCCAACCTTTTTTATCATATGGGTGCAAGAAGGTGGTGACAGGTCTACATGTCCTGGGAATGATGTTAAATTCTATTTGATGGCGAGGTTCCAGTTTTGAAGGTTTAGGGAATGTGGAGCACCTCTTCATCACCATTGCTCCTGGTCCACTCTGACTCTGAGTGGTAGTACCTGTTAGGGTCCCATTAAATAGAAAAACATGAGTTTATAAAAAAAATGGAGTATCTAATAGATACTCCATTTTTTATAAACTCATGTTTTTCTATTTAATTTATTAATGAATTTATTTAAAACTTTATCAGCATTAAATGACCCACTGAGGTTGATATGCCGTAAAACAAATGTTTATTATAGAAAAACATGAGTTTATAAAAAAATGGAGTATCTATTAAGAATGAATTTATCTCAAACTTTATCAGCATTAAATGGCCCACTGAGGTTGATATGCCATAAAACAAACCAAACCTGGATGAAGAAGAAAATATAGGTAATATTGCTGGTAAGGAAAGTAAGTGTCTAAGTAAGAACATCATGGCAAAGAGCTGTCAGTTGTTTATCTGTTAATTTGTTGATTGGAGGATTAATATTTCAAACAGTTTGTGTCTGTTCAAGTTGAGACTTGTTGAGCTTTATTAGCAAAATGAAAGATTTTTCTCATACAGGTATCAGTCAGTCATGACAGCCAAAGAAAAGGGTGACTGTTGCAAGTGAATATGAGAAAATGATAAACATTTTCAAGAAATAAAAAGTTTAACAACAACAATAATAATAATAATAATAATAATAATACAATGCTGTTAACTTACAGATCAATTTCATGTCTGCATGTAAGTGGAAAGATTCAAGGTTGATAAAGCATTTCAACATGGACACACAACAACAACAACAAAAGGTGAAAAGGAAAGGACTATTTTTTGACAGATTCAATTCACCATAAAAGAAAAGGCTAAGTGAAAGATGTTCTCTAAAGTACAACAAAAAAATGCAGTTATTCATCTTGACAATGTGTAGTTTTCTAATGAAACTGACACGACATCACAGAAATTTGTTTCTTTTTGACTTTTTGTTTCTTTAGTTGAACAGTTTTACAAGATGTTTTCTATGGTTAAAACATGTCAACTGACAAAAATTATAAATAGGTTAAAATTTAGAGTAAAGTATTGCACTAAAAACAGGTTAATTACAATTATAAATCAATTCACATATCAAGACAGGTTTGATATTTCAATACAAATGTTTTACCCAACTAATGAAGTAAAGCTTTGATCTCAGATAAAATCTTGAGATCGATTATTGCTCTGAGAATATTAGAGATAAAACTGTAAGAAAACTGATTTCTTTATTCTTTTAGCAAAATTATATTTAACTAGCAGCTCAAATCCTGGACGTGGTAATTGCATTTCACTTAGCGCTAATACCCTTGGGAAAGGTATGAATCCTACTTTCCAACCAGCTATGGGTAAATAGTAGGCAGCCAGTCTAGGAGAAGGAAAATTCTGAATTCAAACCTGTTGAACTCCGCTTAAGAAATTGACCTTGTGTCACATCCTGCTCGTGTGGAGGGGTTGGTAAATATATATATTTAACTAGCAGGACCTGTGGATATACCACAGTATGATAATTTAATCATTACAACATTTGATATGGTTACTTAAGAACTATTTTGAAGTATTGCAAAATAGTTCAATATGTAAAAAGTATGATAATCTTGATTTAACTCTCTCACTCATTTTTTTTTCTTTCTTTTCATCTCTCTCTATTTTTCTCCAACTCTTTCTTTCTTTCTTATTATTTTTTGTGTAGCATGTCCTTTTCCTTCCCTTTCTTCCTTCCTTTCTAATAAAAAACGGAATGGTCCATTGTTTAGCTGAGATCACAGCAGTTATAAGAAATAAGAATTTGGCAGATAAGCAACACTGGATAATCAGGATTTACATTTTTGCATTTCATTTTGGACAATTTGGACAGTCTTGCTTTTAACCAGAGTGTGCAGCAAGATGATAACAGTCATACAATCAAGGAACATGAGTATTAATACATAGATATCCTCAATAGAAGACACCCCCCACATACCACCCCCCAAAAAATTCTAAAAATTATTTTTGAAGGAAAGAAACTTTTCATAAAAATATCTAAGTTACACATGTCATCGCTGCTCCGTAATCTGGTTTGGTCATAGGAGTGCAACTCATGTAGCATGTCTTGGACAGGAATAGCCTGGTGGAGCCCATCCCTCTCCAGGTCTACAACTGGTTTGAATTCAGAGTTCTTCTTGACCAGTTGACATGCCATGGTTAAAGAGCTCAGTGTACCCTAATATTTTGGATCCATACCTTTTCCAAGAGTATTAACAGTATGTGAAATGCAAACAGCCTTGTTCAGGATTTGAACTTGTTCACAGAGTCGATTTCCCACAAGAATATGTCCATTATGCCACAAGTGCCTCCAATAGTTATATATATGCAGACAGTAAATGATATATGGACAAAGTTTAACTTAGTATGGTAAAAAAAAAAAAGTTCTTCTGATCCATAATATATTACTGGGTTAAAATTCTAAGATATAATAAAAGTGATTTCAAACTGAAATGATAATTATATTTTCTTAATATAAATCATTAATCAAAAGGACATAATGTTAAGATACTGGGCGAGTAGTGTAATGGTTAGAGTCATAGAAAATATACTCGTTGACCTGAGTTCAAATCCTGGAGGAGGCTGTTTGCATTTCACACAGCACTAATACACTTGGGAAAGGTATACATTCAACCACTCTCCCTCCAACTATGGGTATGTAGTAGGACAGACTGGGCTCTTTAACCGTAGCTAGATAACCAGTCTAGGAGAAGGAAGACTTAATTCAAACCTGTTAAACTCTGCTTAAGAAATTGACCTTGTGTCGCCTCGTGCTTGTGCAGAGAGGTTAAATAATAAATAAATATATACAATATTAAGATATTGTTTGTTTTTTGTTTTTGTTTTTTTTTAGATATTATTTTTGTTCTGCTCACACATTTGTAAAATGGAATATATAAAATAAATTTTCTGCATGTCCTTTTACATTCTAGGATTCAAAAAATATAAATATGAAAATCAAAAATTAAAAGAAAAAACAAAAAACATGAAAGAAGATATTAAATTTTTAAAAATCCTAAGAATTTAAAAAATTAAAGTCAAAAGTTATTGCTGCATGTGTTTCATCCAAATGAACAGGACAGACACCACATGTGGTTTGAAAACAAAAAATCACCATCCCCACCCCCACCAATGCATTGAGAATATTATTGATAAAAAATTAGCAAATCCCTTTATATCTACATTGATGTTGATATTTACTATCACAGAGAACTGATAACAAATCATAATGATTAATAATTTCTTTTATCCAGAAAAAAAAAAGAATCTGTGTAAATATATTATTTGAGAAGAATTACATATAAAAGTTATTTAAAAAAAAGATTAGGGAATTTTAAGTAAAAAAATATGTATAAGCAAAAGTTAATTCTAAAGGATGCACTTGTTAGTCTTGTCTGTACAGAACTGAACTACTTTGTTTATATATATATATATATGTGTGTGTGTGTGTGTGTGTGTGTGTGTGTGTCCACATATAGATTTCAAGATATTTTATATAAAATATTTTTAATATAAAAGTTACCGTAAAATGATTTCATTTACGATAGAAACAAATCTTATTTTTATGGTTTGATAATTTAATTGTACAAAGATTAATTTCCTTAAGTAAATTTATGTAGAAAATAATAACCTAAAGATTATGATATGAATAAGCAAGTTTATGAAAATTGTTAAAATGATTGCACTTGATAAATCATAAAAAGCATAAAAAAGAACACAAAAAAATCAGTAAATTATCTCGAGGGATGTATAAATGAAAAATACTTTTAAAATGAAATACCATGTTAAAAAAAGGAAACAAAATATAAAAATTTTCTAGAAATGACATCAAAAATGTCTTTGAAAAATTGATCAGTTCATTAAAAAATATTCAATAGTCAAGAGAAATTTTGTACAAAGGAAAAAAGAAAAAGGAAAAGGAAAGAAAAAGAAATGAAAAAGAAAAGAACAGAACAAAAAGAATAATAAAAAAAGAAAAGAAAAAGAAAAAGAAAAAGAAAGAAAAAGAAAAAGAACGAAAAGGAAAAAAAAAGAAGAAAAAAAATGGCCAGTGTGGAGAAGCATAAGAAAAAATTGTGTGCACCATTTTGAATAAAATCTGCCAAGCATGGAGGAAATTACAATCTTAGTTTGTTGATGACGTCTTGACTGATCATTTTAAAATGTTATGAATGAAAATCCAATATTTTATAGTATACTACACAAAAGAAAGCAAAACTTGATATCTTCAATATTACACCCACTCCCATTTTTTAGGAAATATACCATAAAAGTTAAAGACTTGTTTATAGAAATATGCTTTTCAGATAATATATACAAAATCAAAGGAAAATAGAAAGTCTCAAAATCATATAAAATATTACAAAATTATTTGGAAAAACACATTCACGTAATTTAGTATATGATAATCAAATATCATTATAGTGTCCTGTGTATTATGCTAAACTGTATCTGATAGTGAGGCTCTAGTACAAAAGATTTGGGGAGTGTGGAATACATCTTTATTGCCATTACTCCCAGATCCACTCTAACCTGGAGTGGTAGTATCTGTTAGGGTCCCATATAGGAGTGAAATAGATCCGTTTAAAAATTATTAATATTAGATTGGACCATGTACAGAAAAAAAAAACTTAAAAAACTACATAAAAAATGTAAATAGGAATGTACAATAAATGGGATTGCCAAACCTCTAAGTATAAAATAACCCTAGACAGGTTGACATGTCATTAAAACCAATCAATCCAATAACATTATAGATAAAAATCAAAATTAAAGCTTAAGATATCAAATTCAATAGGAAAAATGCAGTTAGTGAATCAAGAAATGGAATTTGAGTTTTTCAAAAACTATTTAAACTAATTTAAATTGACTAATGAAATAATATTAATCTGAATTCTGTTTTGAGAAAGAGAGAAGTGAAATAACCGAGAAAACTTTTCATTGGTCCATAAATTGAGCTGGTGTTTAAAATGTTATCTATGCACCAATCACAAGCTGATATATAAATCACATTACAACTAGAAAGACAAATGCATGTTTAGAAATGCATGTTAACAATAAAATGGACTTACCTTCAAGAAAGATGCACTGACATAAACATAAAGAGGCCAATACATGTTTGAAAAGGTAGATAACCAACATGAAAGATAACGTTAGGATTCTATGGATTGCTACATTTTCTTTTCTTTTTCCTTCGTTCTTTCTGTACAGAATTTAGCCTCAAAGACAATATAAAGAAAGTCCAACATTTTCAAGATAAATGATTTGGATATGTTTTGATATAGCAAAGAATTCAGATCTCTGCATAAAAGCACACATATTAGTTTTGTATGTATGCCAGACAAAACAACTAACCTTAAATATGGCAGTAGTAAGTATTGAACTAAACTTTGGTGAAAGCAAAAATGTTCATGTCCAAGGAAAAGAAAATAATTACACAGGAAATGAAGAGGTCACATGATAGAATTCACTAACCTCCCCAGTCCACCTCACAAACAACAATTTCAGAAATGTTTTTGTTTTGCATTTTGCAATCACAAAAAATATCAAACAACAATAATGATGAAAAATATGAAAAAAAGACTAATAATGTCATGAAAGATAACTGATTGCCCAAGAAGGAAAATCATTAAAGATAGAGTGAATGAAACAGTAGGGGAGGTTGTGTTTTCAGGAGAGAAAGAAAATTAAGCCAAGAAAAGTACATTATTTTAAAAGAACAAAGAATGTTTAATTCTTCTACCATAAAAGCGTAATTAGATATAAGGTAAATCACCACCCACACAATATTTTGTGCTATTCTGGTATTGCATCCCCTATCGAATAAATAAAAAAATAAAAAACAAACAAAAATCATCAATATCAAATTGCAATATCATTGTCCATCATGGCTGCTCCACATGAGATTCTGATATGAGATTTGAAGTGATATGTGGGCAGCTTATAACAGTATCGAATGAAGCCTATCATTAGGGTTATATAAGTTTTGGTTTTTGGCTTAAAGTTTCAAATAAATTAAAATCTTAAATTATTTCTGATATCTTTTCCTATTTTTTTTGTATATCAGAGTATTTCACCTATCAATTTCAGTAAAGAAAATAAAGAGTATGATATCAGAATAACACTCAATTTTCTTTTTATTACACCACGTTGGGATATCAGAATAACACTCAATTTTCTTTTTATATGGTTAATTTTTATTATATTGTTTTAGATGGAACATAAAACCGATTAATTTTTTTAAAGACATAAATCCTACAGTTTTTAATAATATACTAGCATATTTACAATCAGGTTTTCCTTTTTTTAAATAGATTGGTGCTTCTGCCTAAGATCAGAGTGTAGTATCTGTGCACTCTGCCTACAATCAAATTAGTTTCCTGGCATTTTTGTCTAAGCCTAGTGTGTAGTATATACTTATCCAATGATCACTGCAAACTGTGACACAAGGTCATAAGTATGGGGCATCCAGTAAGGATTGAACTTGCTATTCAGTAGTAATGGATCAGCAAGACTAGCTTGCAAACTATTACACCACGTTGGGAATGTTGTAGGTCCAGTATGTAGTATATGTACCTGTGAGTGAGGAAACCTGGCTAATGAGTTTTCAATTAGGTTTGGGAGTTGTTCCTTTCAAATTGGGTGGTCAGTGTGTGTTTCTATTTGTATAAGTGTTGGTGACTTCCGCATTTTATCACCAGAATGGACAGTTAAGTTTATATCAAGTCCAAATGGATAAAAACTTTTTACTTTGTTTAACCATTTGTTCTATTTTTCGATTACTGATTTTATGCTTTATATATATATATATATATATATATATATATATAAGTCATCGGGGTGGCCTAAAGTCGGTATCAGCCAATCAGCTTTTCACTAGTGCTAGATCAAGGAGATTGTTTTTGTGTCTGAGGTGGAGCGCCACACCTACCATTAGCTCCTTACTTTACTGCACAGATCCTGTGCTACTCATACGCTGAGTTAGTGAGGGCCGGTATCGAACTAGGAACCTTGTGGTTTCTAGCCAAATGCTCTACCGACTGAGCTAACCCGGACATATGTATGGAGGTTCAAGAAATTGTAGGTTGTGAACTGAATGAAAAATATTATAAGGTTTCTAGACTCAAATAAATTACTAAATTAAAGATTGGATTTGGTAGCGATTGCCGCCATGACAGTAAATATTCACTTTGCTATTTGGCACCAGGTCATGACTTATTATACCATCCATGTTATAGTCACATGACTCAAATTGAGTATAAAAGTGTGCAGTAGTTCTATTGAATATGTCAGATGTGTGGAATATCATCCTAACTGATGATTGTAGTTATGAAAGTTAAAGTTGTCAGTTTTTGAGCTGCCTTACAATTTTTATAATTGATAATATATTGTGATATTTATTGCTCCACCTTTTTATGTATTGAGCACTGTAAATAAATATACTATAAGAAAATTTTAATAATTAAAATAGGGAGTTCAAATTCATGTTTAAATTCTGAAGCAAAATTCTAAAATACTTCAGTAGAACTATAAATAAATTGTATTTAAATGAATAGAAAATAAAAAAAGGAAATGCAAGATTATTTTGTTAAAAATTAAACTTGACTCTATTCACACAATCAAAAAACAAGTTTCTATTTTTTTAGAAGTTTATGATATTTCAAAACATTACTCTAATTTATTCATAATTAAATATCATTACTTCAATCTTAAATATAATAAAATCTGAATTTTATACAAAACAATTCAATTGCTTTATCAAATCAAATTGTTTTCTAGGTTACTGGCAACAACAGGTCATCATTGTTAAAAAACCACCCAGCTCCCTACAGATGATTTTAGCACAATGATTCATTGGCTAATAATAAAATAGACTTAACAATTATTTCAAAATTATTTTTAAACTGATTACTGCTTAGAAAGTAAAGGATTGATAATGTTGTATTGGGAATGTTCAAAAGTGAACATTTTTCTCAAATTTTTCACTGGTTAACATCAAAGAATTATTTTAAAATATTCTTAAAATTTAAATGAAGTTATATTCAAATATACACAAATTGGTTCAAAACAAAAGTCAATGAAAATAAGAATTTTTTAAAAAAATCACAGCCCTTATATAAAAACTTTTAAATGTCATAACCCCCCCCAAAAAAAAACCCAACTAATGTAAAGTATCATGTTTCTAGCATTTACTCATTAGGAGTTTTGGTAACCATTAACAAATTGGTATTGTCTTTTTATTATAAATACTTTTGATATACATTTTTAGCATAATCAAAATATTATCCAATTTACCAACAAGTACAGTAAATTCATTTTTATTGGAAAAGATTACATAACTAAAAACTCAAGTTTTTCAGTGTCCTGGGTATGACCCTAAACTGCATGATGTTGAGGCTCCAGTTCTGGAGATCTGGGAGTATGTAGTAACCCTTCAATGCCATTACTCCCAGTTCTACTCTGACCAAGAATAGCAATACCTGTTCGGATTCCATCTATGGGTCTAATAGATCTAAGAATTATTTTTATTTGATAAGACCATGGTGCAAAAAAAAAAAAATGAAACCTTAAGAAACAACTACACAAAAAATGTAAACATATGTAAAATGCATGCAATTCCCTGACTCTAGGCATAAAATAACCCTAGACAGGTTGAAATGCCGTTAAAATCAATCAATCAAGTTTTTCCTCCTATGTCCCATTTAGTCCATTTGAAACAAATATGACTTTATATAGATATAATTCAAAGCAGTTGGAATTTATTAGCAGAAAAATATAATAAAATGAAAGATAACACCCCAGAAATTGTTATAATAGGTATCAGTTGTTGAGCATATATGGTATGATAAAGTGTAGGTTAACTACCAAAAGTATTCAGTTATTTATTGTAGCTCTTAATAAATATCTTCTTGGTCAATTCTATAATAGCATCAACCAAGTTCATTAATGACTCTCTGTTGCAATTGAACCTATAATTTATGACTGTTACTTTGAGAAGTGAATCTTTCACTTTTAGTCAGACTGAAATTTTATACATCTATAGATTTGATAGACTGAATCTTTCCAAGTTTCGCCCCCCCCCCCAGTATAAGATCAATAAGATTTGTAACCACACCAAGAAAAAGAAAAACCTCATTAGATCTAGTGAATCTACCAGAAATTGTTTAGACAATTTAACTTCCTAATTTATATCCTCATTGTTGTTAGCACAATGTTTTAAATGATCCATTCTTCAGCCTTCATCAAGTGTATAATCCAAAGAGAAAAAAACAGATCAGCTGAAACACTTAATAACATCAACAATACAAAAGAAAAGATTCAATTGTCCAAAGAATTTCTGATATGTTAATGACTCTTCTCAAAGTTATAAACCAAAACAACAGATACCTTAATTCATAATGTACAGGGTGGCCAAAAAGTCATCACTCACTACATATTTTTTAGAGGTAAAATTATTACATAATACAACCCGAAATTCTACAAAATAATACGTTTTTTAAAGATTTTTTAAGAGGTAAAATAATCACATAACTTATATATTATATCATTAAAACAAAAAATAATGAAATTTAAAACAATATGTTGGAGTGACAAGACTTTGTATATTTTAAATAACTTCTGATACTAGTGGGTTCTGTTTCTGTGACAGCATTCACCCTGCGTCAGTTGAGCCAGCTCCATCCAACCAAGGAGTAACAAGGGAATAGAAAATTCACAAGAGGTCCACAAACCTCACATGCATATCCTGGTCAGGGGACGAAGATGCCCTTGTTTGCCGCAGATTTTCCAGAAAAGCCATTGCTTCTGACAAGGTTGAAGATGCCCTTTGGATTTTTGCCAGAGCCCCTTTGGTTGAATTGTGGCCATAAAACCATTGGGTACCAGACGTGTCTGCCTTAGGTGTTCTTACCAGGAAATTAAGTTCATGGCTCTGACACTACCAAGTTTACATGGCCCTGTCGCAATAAGGAGGAGTTGGACTTTAGAAATAATGAACTAGATGGCCATTGAGCAAAGAGCTTCCTACACCCTTTTACAGGTCTTGTTTTTTGTTCTGCAGGGTGTCTAGCAGGGTGTCACCCGACAAAATCTGTGGGGTTACTGGTTTAGTCAGCGATGATTCAACTATGAAACTAGTGAGTTCATATAGTCATTGTGTTAGCTTTCTCAGATAAGAGCTTATATATATATATATATATATATATATATATATATATATATATATAATGTATGTATGTATGTGTGTGTGTGTAAATTCCTATAACTGCTACTGCAAAGAAAACAGCAGCAATGCCACCAACAAAGCCATCATCAGATGATGACCCAGAGGTCAGGCAGGGTTTCATCATTAACACTAACCCAGAGTGTTCCAGCAGTATCTTATAATACTACCAGGCTTTACTGGTTTTACATCACAGTGCGGGAATACCTGATTCAGCTTTTGCCTATTCCTTGAACCTCTCAACATATTAACATTTTTCTGTTGGTGACAAGTTTTGTTAGATAATGTAAAGGTCAAATTAACAGTAAATCATCAGCATCTGATTTCAACAAGAAATATATCGGTAGTCCAAACCATCTTTATACATTCTCTCATACTTTTCCAGTTTACATTGATGCACCCAGTCAATATGTTCCTCAAAAGGAACCATTAACTCAATTATGTAAACTCATTTTGAATTAACTGACCAGATCACAAGATCTGGACGTTGGGGCGGTTAACGTTATCTCAGCTGAAAGTATATAGACTATGCCAAATTTATTAAAAACATGAGTAGTTACAATCTGATAATTTGGTAGATTACATGCCATAAGAATGAAAAGGAAATTTTTATGATTCACTGATTGATCCATTTGCTAGAATTGAAGTTAGCCAAGTCAATTGAAATCAATTTCTTGTAAAGGCCTTACATGTTAGAAACAGACGCTTAGATTGATTTGTTGCTTATGAAATGCTTTTCAATGTTGCTTTTTGGCTAAGCTTATAGCAAAGTCAATTTTCATTTTGTGCATACCTATATTGATTATCAGTAGATAAGAAAATGGCACATTTCACCAACACACAAGAGCCAGCAATATAGCACAGTTGGTGGGTGGATCAGTCGGTTGTGGTGGACATTTTTACCTATGTTATCGCCCACTGGTCCAGTAATCCATGAATAAAATCAGAATTTTATCAAAAGACTTATTTAGAATTGTCTGAAGGATAATATCATATATAAAATGTCATTATACTTGTTGATTTTGATAGTTTATTTTCTTGCTATGAAACCTGTTGATATTTTTTAAATTACCAGTCAAATATTATAAATATTTAAAGTATATTATAATAGAGATTTTTTTTATGGACATTTTCTACTTAGATTATTTGTTGTGGTCATAAATTGTTACTGTTGGTATTAATAAGGAAGTTTTGCAATAGTGCAGTTTATAATATAAAGCAGATTGACTACAACATATTTTTGAATATATTACAATCCACTCATAATTAAAAATATTAAAGAATATATATAAAAAAAACAACAAATAAAAATGGAATTTGATCATGATTATATAATATGACTAAAAATTAAATTTCTTCAGTTAGTCACATGTAAGTAAGTAAGTAAAGTCGTCGGGGTGGACTAAAGTCGGTATCTGCCAATCAGCGAGGGAGTCTATCCCTTTTCACTTGCACTAGACTAAGGAGATTATTTTAGCGTCTGAGGTGGAGCTCCACACATACCGTCAGCTCCTTACTTTACCACACAGATCCCTGTGCTACTCATATGCTGAGCTGGCGAGGACTGGTATCGAACTAGAAACCTTGTGGTCTCTAGCCGAACGCTCTACCGACTGAGCTAACCCAGCCCTTTTCATAAATAACACTGACTAAAAAAGTTAAAATTTACAAAAAATAAATAAAAGCAAATGTCATTACTTATTTGTTTTGAATCATTGTTTTTCTACAATAGACAATGTTTGTTGGCCTTTTACTTATGTTCACCCTTGAGATATCACTTATACCAATCTCAAAGTTATCTTCTATTCAATGGTTGGCTTTATTAGATCCCCCCTCCCATCTCACCCATTGTAAAGGGAGACAACTGTAGTCACATTCTCAAAAAGAGATCATTACTTACAATGTTTCAATTTACAATTTTCAAATCTCAGATTTTATGAAAATATGAAGATTATGAATTTGATTTTTAGACAATAGATTATATAAAGCTAAGTTTTATTTTTGTTATATGACAACAGATACATCTTGAATAACAATGGTCTTTCAGAAGTCATAGTACTGTGTATATCAAAGCTAGAGTAAATTATAGCAATAAAATCTTTAATTTATAAAATATTATGCATTATTCCATTTTTCAGATTGTTGTCCTCATCTTTATTGTTATATACATAATGTTTCAACTGATGTGCCCTCTGGCCTTCTTCAGATGTTTCTTGTCAAACTCAGGAACCATCTGGTCAAACTCGTTATGCCATGAGTCCAACTCAACACATAGCGCAATGAGTATAAGGGTTCAGTTAATGAAGTTCTAAGTGACAAACATCTGGAGGTTACAGGTTCAATCCTAACTACAGGTGAAAATAACATACAATACTAAACATAGCTTAATACTTGTACCCATTCATGGTAATGGAATTAGAACTATCTATCCCAATGGATTAAATAAAAGGTTCAGTTTGAAGTTCCATGAAGGCTCCAAATCATGATAAAAAGGCTCCAAAGAAACACTTGAAGAAGACTGGAGGGCACATTGGCCAAAACTTTGTGCATATAACAATAAAGATGAGGACAACAGTCGAAAAAATCTAAGAAATACAAATTATCAAGTCTCATTTAAAAAATTCAGAAAAATGATAGAAAATATTAAAACAATTTTGTTCTTCAACTGTAAAAATATAATGTAATAAAACCTGAAACCTTACAAAAGATTGACCCCTATAAAACATGGATTCCATAGGTTCAGTAAAAAAGAATCCTAAAAATGTGCAGGTGTTAAACCAATTTTGCCTGAGGTGAATACAAATCAAACCAATCTTGTATCTATTTCTTAATTATCAAAGAAAAAATTTTACAAATTGAATATGTATATTGCATCAAAAATATCCAAATTTATTTCAAAATTAATTTCCAAGCAAATTAAAGATTTGGACCTTGATGAGGCACCTGGAAAATAGGCTTGATGGAAGCTGCACAAGGATGCTTCGTGTGATCTTGAACAAATCATGGAAGCAACATCCCACAAGAAAGCAGCTATACGGCCACCTCCCCGTTACACAAACCATCCGAGTAAAACGAACAAGACTTGCTGGATACTACTGGAGAAGTAAAGATGAACTCATAAGTGATGTCCTTCTGTGGAAACCAGCACATGCACATGCTAGTGCGGGTCATCCAGCAAAGACCTACATAGACCAGCTCTCTGTGCAGAGGACCTCCCAGAGTCAATGAATGATAGGGATGGTTGGCAAGAGATTGACATGGATATCCATGCTGCTGGCACAACATGATGATTATGATGAATGTCATCAGTATAAAAATAATCTATAAAATACTAAATTAGCTTTTATTATAATCCAATGACTTATTCTCAACAGGTGTCCTCACTCTTGTTATCATCATGATTTATAAATTCTATCTTTTTTTCTTATAGATGGATCTAGATCTGGGCTTCCAAGAGTCTTGCAGGGACAATAGTCAGTCTTTAAAAAGATATGCTTATATAGCAATAGCATAATCTTTACAGATCATTGCCATCCCTCCAATTCCATAACTCCACTACCAGAACCCTTCCTTGCATGAGCCCTCAAATGACTCATCAAACCCGCTGCAGATCTACAAAGTTTGATGCAAATATGACATAGAAAAGACATCCTTCCCGTTAAATCAGATGATAAAATTTGATGCTTATGCACCACCATATGTCTCTTAAGACCGAAGCTACTTGTTGCCACAGATAGCACAAGACACATTGTTTGTTCCTGGAATTTGCATGAATTGACCCTGGTGAGATTTCCTATGATTGACATATCCAGCCTTAGAAAGCAGAATTCGACCACATACTTATATAGACTAAACAATACAACATTATACACTAATTCTCTCAATATATGGAGAAAAACAATATCATTTATTAAAGATCTGTAAGTTCCTAGGAATTTTTTTTTTTTTTTCTGATCATTGGTATCTAAATAATCACTCAATTTAATCTTCAACAAAATAGACTGGTTCCAACTAACATTTTTACTGACAATAGACAATAAATAACATTAAATGACTTTTAGTAATTGCTAAAGTTATTTTAGGATTTTACTCCAGAGACATTTGACAAATTGTATTTAGAGAAAAGATTAATTTCCAACACCTGCATGACAAACCTGAATAATCAAATGATCTGTAGATTTGATTATTGTCAGTGAATGGCAACTAGGATTTGTAAAATGTGCAAGAAAAACAGAAAATAAAGATCTATAGTTATATAAAATTTATTATATATTCCTATAAAAATTATTAATATTTCTAGAACTATGAAAATAAACATTGAAAATTTAAACATTAGATAAGGAAATCCTTTTACATAGGAAAATTTTTTTATAGACTTATAATGTTAACAGATGAATTTAGAATCCTAGGTTTTATCAAAAGAGAAAGATTTATAATTTTATGACAAATCAACATTCAGAAATTTTACAACAACGAACAAGACTTTATTTTTTTTACTTTTATATATTCAACTTGGAAGCATTTGTGGTGTAATGGTTATTGTTATTGTTGGAAGTGGACATGGCGACTTGAGTTCAAATCTGAAATGATGCCATTTACATTTCACATAGCACTAATACTCTTGGGAAAGGTATGTATCCAATTATTCTCCCTTCAGCTATAGGAAAAGAATAGGGTAGACTGGGATTGTTAACTTTGGTATGGCAACTGATCTAGAAGAAGGAAAACTCTGAATTCAAATCTGTTAAACAGCTTGAAAAAATTGACCTTTTGTCACATCTTGCTCATGTAGAGGGGTTGGGTAAATACATATGTTCAACTTTCTTTCAAAGAGAATATTAACATACTTAATAGTGTGTATCTTCCTGAGATTGATTTAAAAAATAATGGCCTTTTTATTTTTGTGCTGGTAGATAAAAAAAAAATCCTGATATCAAAATCTACTTATATATAAATATAAATAAATGGTCCGGTCTGGTTGGTAGAGTTCCAAGTTTGATACCAGTCCTCACCAACTCAGCACATGAGTAGCACAGTTTGGTCAATCTTATCTGTGCAGCAAAGTGGGGAACTGACGGTAGGTGTGGCGCTCCACCTCAGCAAAACAATCTCCTGGATCTAGAACTAGTGAAAATGGGGTAGGCTTCCTTGTTGTTCTGCTGATACTGACAATAGGCCACTCCTCTAACTTAAAAAAAAACTTTTATTTATAAAATACTATGTGATACTCATACATACAATATCATATACATCTGCTGCCCCCCCCAAACAAAAAACTTGTGAATTTGATGATGATATTCTACCCCCATATTGTGGGTGTGTATTTCATTTCTTTGTGACTTGGTATTGATTGCATAATCTTTCCCAACAGTCACTAGTCATTGCTAGTATCATCCAAACTTTCCTTGATTGTATCTTATGTATAAGTACACACATGTGACACATACTTTCTCCCCCCCCCCCTATCTGGTCAGGCTTAAATGTAGGAAATGTGTCCAGGACCTCTGACATGTGCCACTCCCGCAAAGCCTGCTTCAGGATGGAGTGCTTGAGCCACCTTGCCTCAAACCCCTTACAGCCACCATGAATAAGTCTCCTCCAAGCTACACGATTCATAGCCATCCTTTACCCAATCCTGAACATTTATATCAAGAGTTTTAAGGTTGTTTTTGATGACATCCCTAAAGTGTTTCTTGGGTTTGTGCCTCGCACGTTTCCCGCACTGGGGTTCTCCATAAAATAGGTACTTCAGGAGTCTGCCATCTTCCATCCTAACAAGACGTCCAGACCAGTGCATCTGGTTTTGTATGATGCCAATGTGTCCAGCATAAAAGCTGGACACATTGGCTTGTTGAAGGACATCAGCATCTGGCATGAGGGACTGCCACCCAACAGTCATGGAGCCTAGTCGCACAGCAAAGTAATGAGAAATTCCATTGTGTTCTCAACTCATGAACTATTGCCCATATCTCGAAAGCCATAAGTAAGTACAAGTGCCAATCCATATGTAAATCATCCTATATATAAATATAACAATAATGATGCTAGTTAGATAATAATGGCCATATCATATGTTTTACAATTTTTTTTAGTTTCTATACATAAAAAAAATGTCCAATATATGAAAATATAAACTGCCCACTATCAGTCAGTTTAATACTTATAAACTCTTTTATATATCCATGCAATATATTATTAATATTTGGCTCAGCTGTTGTGATTCCAAAAGTACCTCTTTCCTTCATTATCAATAACAATCAATTTCTACATCAACATCAATTAGCCTCTATCAGTGATAGTAAGAAAATCAAATGATGAGTTTGATCCTTGTCCAGCTTCATCACAATCAATTTGCCAATCCCCACTAAGAGTTGAGAATCTTCCAATGAATCTCAGACAATTTGCTCTCCCTTAATTAGCAAAACAACAAATCTTTTATTATTCCCATTAAATGCAATAATGACCTCTTTTCATTCATTCTTAACTTGCTCCATGTTCAATACACTTCTCATTCATTATACATGCAAGAAATAACTCTCACAATTGAACCACCCCCACCCAACCAGGAATGGAAATGACTTCTGTAGTTAAAACTACACAAGTCATTTCCATTCATGAAAGAGATGTTACACACTATTCTTGCAAAAATTTAAATATTATTGCAGTGTATCATAGCTACTAGTAGTAAATATTTATAAGTATTTTTTATATACTAGTGTAACTACTTTCTTAGTGGTGACTGCCAACTTCGTGTAATATTCAAAAAGTTAAAAGCTTATGGAAAGTCATAAACTGCAAGATTTTTATTTACACACAATATTTAAACTGCAAATCTAATAAAAAGTAGAAATTATTTGTGTCTTTTTTATTATTGTTTATTTTCATTTTTTTTAAAACTAAGAGGAATAAAAAAAATATTCACCCCACCCATTTACCCCAGGTAAGATTTGACACATGCTCACGTGTATGGGGCATGCAGCAAGAATTGAACTCACTTTTCAAAAGAGCCAAATTGGAGTGTTGCATGTCATGGACTGGTTACACCAGAATTCCATCCTTAAGCATCATGGGTTGTTACCCACAGCCAATAAATAAATGCTTAACTGATAGAATCACTCTAATAAAACAACAATGGGAACAATTATTTAAGTATTTTGTTCAAATTTGATTAGCCAATCAAATTGAGACACATACAATTACTAAATGTAATAGATAGAAAAATGGTTTTGTAATTCCTGATCATGTTGTATCAGAAGATGTTTTATACTTGTTTTTTTCTTTTTCTTTTATTTTAAATATTTGTGGTGAAGGTAATTGTAAGAATAAAAATAAACAAACCATTATTAAATAGCAATTTTCTGGACACTTGAGTATAGTACCACTTAAATGACTTTACAAAATGTGCTAAGCACCATTACCTTAACAATGATAAGCAGTTTGCTTTTTACAAAATAGATAGTTTGTGAATTTGAAAGCAATTTCATAATGTTTATATTGAATGAGCTAAAATTGATTTTAGGAACTAATAGCTAGAAGTAACTGAACATTAACACTATTTTCTACAAAACATTTTTAATGGCATCTTTTTAAATTCACTTACTGAAAAGTATTTTCCCCTCAAGAAGAAATTAACTTTTGATATTTGAGAAGGATATTTTAAGCAAAAAAAGCTCAAACTAATTTGTCAGTGTAATCTACCATAATAAATAATAATAATTTTTTTAATTTTTTTATGTTTGTCTCAATGCCTTAACAATAAATAAAAATCCTGGCCTATTATTTTTAAATTGGTTCTCAAATTCGTGAATTTATCTTATAAATAGTATAATATTCAAGTCATAATAATAATAATAATAATCAATAAAAATTGCAAAAAGAAAGTAAGATCTATCGAAGGGTACTCACTCTTCTATTGGAACAATTTGACAGTTTAGAAAGAAACTTAGAGATCATTTTGGTTTGTTTTTCTTCTTCTTAATATTATTATCATGATAATCCATGCATTTTTTTACAAGATATATTTAAAAAATATCATGACTAAAGTTATATTTATCAAGATAGAAATGAACAATTACTTTTCTTTCAAATAGTCCTTTGAGTTTTTTATTGGTCAAAGCATCTATTTTGATATATGCAATCATATTTCTTTAAATATCCTTTACATCCTCAAATTTTACCCTTAAGATGAAGTTTCAGATTAAAAGGTTTTTTTAAAGGATATTTTCATCCAATTTTTAGATGAACATTAAACAAAAATGACACATTGTAACATGATGTCTATTAGGGCAATCATATGAAAATACTCTAATTTCAAAAAGAGAGCAATTTCCAAAGAAATTTGTAATTTGATATTAACATTATATTTGCAATTAATCTGATCTTTATCCTTTCTTTAAAAAAAAAAAAAAAAAAAAAAGAAAAGAGAAAGAGAGACAACTATTAAATGTTACTTAGTTATAAATTCTATAAATAGAATAAGATTTGACATTGCACCAAAGATGGACTTTAGGCAGTTTTACTTAAAATGATTTGCATAAAGCCTCTCTGTTGCCGAGATATTTGAATAAACAATGTAGAAATATTTTAAGCAAATAAGTAAAAATAGATATGCAAGTCATTTCAACATTTCATCTGTTGAAAAGTGTTTAATCAAAACAGACACAGCCATCTTCATTGAATTCACAAAAACAGTTGCAAAAGTTTAAAGCAATTTATCCATAAAGGCAGATAAATTGTAACATAACGGTTATCATCAAAGGGAATGGAGTTCAAATCTCAGTTGAGGTTGTTTGTGTTTCACTTTGTACAAATACTTTTGGGAAAAGGTATGAATCTAACTGTTCTCCCCCTAGCTATGGGTAAATAGAACAGACTGGGTTCTTTAACCTTGGTAAGGCAACCAGTTTAGGAGAAGGAAAACTTAATTCAAACTAGCTTTATTCTGGTTAAAAATTGACCTTGTGTCACATCCTGAAGGAGGGGTTGGGTAAATGCATATATAAAGGCATAGGATTGTCAATGGATTGTCGATGCCTGGGCCAAGGTATCGGTCTCAACTATTGTCAAAGCTTTCACGAAGGCCGAAATTACAACTGAACAGCTAAACAACAGCAATGAGATTGACTCAGAGGATGATGAAAGGCATTCAGGTTTGGTTGATGCCATCACTGCCCAACTGTTAAACTTTGACACCGAAGATGAAGAATTTGACGGATTTGTAGAAGAGGAATTATTGAAAAAGTGGCCGTATTTTTCTGTTTTTTGTGTGTTACAAGTGAACAATATTGATAGTTATTTTTAGTGACTTGAATAAATCTGACCTATCCAACTGCTTTGTCCTACTTTATACATGAAAATAAGATCCGTTCACTGATACTGCGTCTTATAATTCGGTGCGCCTTATCATCTGAAAAATACGGTATTTCCTAATTTGAGATTATACAATTCAGTTACTACAAGAAAAGGTTTTTATGGCTAAATAACATTTCAAACTTTGGTCATAAAACTACATAGGATAATACTTTTTTATTCTATATTTAACATGACAATAGAAATATTTAGTATCATGTGGTGGATATTAACATGTCAGATAACAAATATTTGCCAATTTGTTTTGTATCAGAACTTTTCAGGATAAAAATTGCATTTTTTTTTTTTTTTTAAGTTTGTACAATTTGTGCACAAAAAATACTATCAAATTGAACAAATTCATATTTTTAAAAAATGATAAAATGGATGTAAATATTAAAGAAAATAAAAACACTTATTCTGATAAAGTCTAACTTTATTTGACAGATGACATAAAAAATGTTTTTTTATTAAATGGGCCAAATAATCTGATGTCATGGAAAAATGAAATTTTAAAAAAATAAATAAATAAAATATAAGAAAACAAATTAATCAAATATTTAAAAAATGATAAAGTATAAACAAGAAATTAATTTAAGTGGACAAAGAATTTATGTTTGTTATTTAGAGGTTTACTTTTGGTTAAAATATAAAATATAAAATAACTTGTTTCAGTTGCTAATATGAAATTCTTTAATAATGATTTGAAAAGAAAAATCCAATGTGAATAAATCACACATTCTTCAAAAAGATATAAAAATTGATAATTACATAATAAGTAAGTAAAAAGTCCTTGGGGTTGGCCTAATGTCGATATCAGCCAGAGAACGAGTGAGTCTATCCCCTTTTCACTAGCGCTAGACCAAGGAGATTGTTTTTGCCCCTGAGGTGGAGCGCCACACCTACCATCAGCTCCCCTCTTTACCACACAGATCCCTGTGCTACTCATACACTAAGTTGGCGAGGGCCGGTATCGAACCAGGAACCTCGCAATTCTAGTCAGATGCTCTAACGACTGAGCTAAACCAGCCCTAATTATATAATAGCAATACATAATTCTTTGTTGTTGTTATCTTCTTCACAGTTTGGATTTTACCAATTCCACACTAATTAGTCTGAAAGAGAAATTTCTATTGCAGTATTGTAACCAGTTATTTCTTTTCCAAGTGACTTTTTAGACTATTATACTTTCAACCTTGAAGTGTTCAAGCCTAATACTAACCACTGAACTACAATAACTTACAATTCAATGTACTATACACAAGTGATAACCAACTGCCTACCAATTCTTAGATTATGACTTGCCAAAAATAGATGAATCGGTAAAACAAATCTAATACTCATGTAACTATTTCAGAATAGCATGTACTTATGTGTAAACATTTTAAATTTACATCGGAGCAAATGTTTTAATATCTACCATACAAGATCAGTGAAATGTAAAACTGATTGATGTTGGCAAACATTAAGCTATTAATTTGCTGAAATTTAAACTATCTCACAATTTAACGGGTTATTTGAGTCAAACAGCAGCTGCAAAGGAATTCACTCATGAAAATCTTTTTTTATTTTAATATCATTATATCAATATCAATCTACTGGTACATATTTACATACCCAAGTCCAAAATGTACATAAATAGAAATGTACACATATGTAAGTATAACCATATATATATATATATATATATATATATATATATATATATATATATATACACACACACACACACCCATAGATGAGTTACCAGGTAAGTTAGTATTAGGAGGATTCTAAGTTTGACCTTTCTTCCAATAGCGGAATGTTAGAGTTGTTCAGGTCCAAGTTGAGAGCTTCATGTTCAATATTATTGAACAGAGCAATATAATTGGTAAAGAAGAAGGCTTAAAAATCAGTCATTTTGCGTTTATAGATCTATTTCTGCCCACAGGTATCTGTATATACCTATGAGTGTCATAAGACTGCTAACTTTATTGAAAAATGATTTTTAAGCCTTTTTCTATATATATATATATATATATATATATATATATATATATACACACACACACACACACACAAAACACACACACCCATTATGATTTATAATTATATAAACAAGTGAATGTATGCATGTACATACATACATAATGAGATTTCAAATCCTTGCTTCCTCATATTAGATTTAGTATCTTCAAAGATTAAACAATGGAATGTATAATTCCTTCTTTTTGTTTCTGCTTTATTGGAATGGAAAGTGCCATGTCACTTTTGGATTTAGATGATCATGACTCTCCACAGCTTCCTTTATCAGTGAACTGTTTATTACCATAATTGTTTTGGGAAAATATACTGGAATGTCTTTTTATTACCTTCCCCACTTTAAGTTCAATGTTGTCCTCCTCCTAAACTGAATGCCTCCTCCTCTCATGGATAGAGAGCCAATTCAACCTTGATTGATTGATTTTAACATATCAACCTGTCTAGGGTTATTTTATGTCTAGAAGTTAAGGAATTATATACATTTACATTTTTTGTGTTATTCAAGTTCTTTGCAGATGGTCATGTGATATTAAGTATTCCTATCTAATACAAATAATTTGCAAACAGATCTATTTGACAAAAAATGGGATCCAAACAGGTACTACAACTCCAGACCAGAGTGGACCTGGGAGTGATGGCAATGAAGTAGTATACACTCCCCAGGGCTCCAGAACTTGAGCCTTCCCAGCAGGTGCAGTCACGGCACTGCTTTTTTTTTTTGGTGGGGGGGGGGGGTCATCCTCTGCAGGGAATACAGTTAGCATATTCTAAGCTTTGCCAACAAAGCACCCTAGTCAACCTTGCTATTTGAACTGGGGTGGGGATTCATGTCTTTTTCAACGGTATTAGATGGAAGTGAACTGAAACAGATCCAAGTGAAACTCAAACTGTTCTCCAATTTTCACTTCTGTTTTAATAATCAGTCCATTACAAAAGAATGAGTCTCTTTAAATCTTAATGCATATTTTCTTATAGACAGAAAAATATGTTAGTTTTTACATTGTGTCCTTGTTCATTTGTTACAATTTATGAGAAGTCATGAATTGTGAACAGACCTGTAGCTAGAAATATTTGAATTAAGGTCTGTTGATTTAGCATCAAGGGATCACCATGGAAAATTACTGGTGACTGTTAGTAACCCATGACCCCTTAGAGGTGCATGAATGCGCACCATGACAGACACGTGAGAATAGTTTAGTTAGTTAAGTAGATTCAATCCAGCTTTGAAGGAGAACAGACATGTTGGCTCTCCCTGCAGTGGAATCAAATATGGGCTAAGAATAATAAAAGCTTGATCAAGCAAAACAAAGTCTTGTGTAAATTATTGAGCCCAGTCTGTAAGAAGAAATAACAAAGGAAATCAACACTCAGCAGAAGCCCTAGATAGAAATCAGCCCAATCCCAGACAATATGGCGGCCAGATAAGATAGAAGAAGCAGTAAGCAAGAAGTAGAAATGTACCAAGTAAGATCAACTCTACTATGTTTAATCTAATATGTTTCTCTGTCTCTCTCTCTATTATATATCCGAGAATGTTAGAGGGGTATATATATATATATATATATATATATATATATATATGAGTGTATAACACATTTAAGGGTATTTGCCTGCTCATCCCACTTATGAGGGCTGGACACAAGGTCTCGTTTTTACGTGGGCACATAAAAATTGCATCGATCTGGGGTGGATGGCCCCCTTGGATCGATGCTATCAACTGCACTTTACCGGTCCAGAGGCCGAAGCACACCGGACCCCCAGCCGAGGCTGGGTATAGAAGGTAAGTCTCAAAGCATAGAATCTGGAACAGATACTACACTTTGATTCTCGGAAGTAATTCAAATGTAAAAAGAAGATTATCTAAAAGTTTTTAGAGTGATAGGACCATACAATAAGTTGATTAAAGATTAATTAGGTGAACATGCCTAGTTATAAAATGTCATCAGTATTGCATGCAACTGAGTGTCTTATACAATAACACAAAATGGAAGTACATGGTGTAATGGTTAAAGTCATAGGAAATAGACTCGTTAACCCGAATTCAAATCTTGGACGAGGCTGTTTATATTTTACATAGCGCTAATACCCTTGGGAAAGGTATGAATCCAACAACTCTCTTTCCAGATATGACTAAATATTAGGACAGACTGGTCTCTTGGCAACCAGTCTAAGAGAAGGAAAACTCTGAATTCAAACCTGTTAAACTTTATAAATTGACCTTGTGTACCATCCTTCTTGAGCAGAATATAAAAATATATATATATAATATATATATATATATATATATATACATACAATAACACAAGATAGGAAAAACTTTGAAAAGTCACCAACATCAGAGAATGTTTCTTTACAGGTGTTAAGTTAGATTCCATTCTTGATTGATGGTAAGTCTTGTTAAGTTAAAACTATGGCTTTGTTTTAAGCCTTTGCCTCACAACGAGATGTATTCTAATGTCGGCTGGTTGTAGTTGCTGTAAAACTACTCAACTACTTACCTTGGAAACTTTCCTTTTATGAGAACATTTTTCACATTATATATATATATATATATATATATATATATATATATATATATATATATATATATATATATATATATATATATATATAGAGAGAGAGAGAGAGAGAGAGAGAGAGATTTTGGAAATAAACCACCTATATATAACACCACTTAAAGAACTGAGCCCCATTAATATTCTGCACCGTGACTCATCTTCACACTTACCAAGGAATATATGAAGGTGAGGGCAAAAATAAACACACCTGTCTTAACAGCACTTTTAAGAAGGTTGAGTCAAGTATAGTCTTATTTACTAGTAATTAATCAATGCCAAAAAAAAAAAATGTTTTGAAGTGTTATAGACAGCAATGGGCCTAATTCATATTCATATTAAAGGTATCTATTTCTTATAAAAATAGATTTATTTGTCATAAAAATACTTTTAATGTTTAGGTAGCTTAGTCGCCAAAAAATTATTTAAATCAACAATTAGCATGGAATAATGTTTGGCTCATTGCCTTTTCTTCTAATGACCAATGTCTAAACAAGACTAGTATTATTTGGATTATTCAGACTATTATCCTCATCTTTATTGTTATCTGTACAACATTTCGGCCGATGTGCCCTCCAGCCTTCTTCAGGTATTTCTTGTCGGACTCGGAAACCTTCTCGAACTCGGGAAGCTTTTCTTTGAACTTGGGAACATTCTTGTCGTTATCAGAAAATTTCGAAAAGAAGGTTCCTGAGTCCGACAAAAAATACCTGAAGAAGGCCAGAGGGCACATCGGCCGAAACATTGTACTGATAACAATAAAGATGAAGATAATAGTCCGAATAATCCAAATAATACTAATTATCAAGCCTCATCTCAAAAATTCAGAGAAATTCTAAACAAGACATTTCTTCAAAAGGATCTGTTTGAAATGTGTACTAATATGAAGGTTTGTTGATTTTTCTGGATCATGTTTGGCCATCAATCAAATCCCCCAAGAGATAAAGAGAGGAAAAGAAATTGTAACATTATACAACAACCATTTTGCACAGATGCACTTATTATATGTTATGTTGTTATACAACTGGATTAACAAAGTGCCAAGATGGTGTCTGAAGCAGGATAATCCTCCTCAAATAAAAATAGGTAACAGTGAGTCTATTCACACGACGATTCAAGCATTGGTTGGCAAACATAAAAAGACACAGACAGTCACATTAGTAGAGTGCCTATAAGATGTTTTAATACAAAGTACTTCAACTCATTTACAAAAGGATTCAATCTCAATGTTTATTTAAATAGCAACCCCTTCAAATAAACACACAATCAATTGCCAATGTGTGTTGTTTTCTTCTTCTTTTATATATATATATATATATATATAAAAAGAAGAAGCAACACATATATGCACACACACACACACGTACGCATAGGATGAGATGCAACATGAAACTGTCCACTTAAAATA
This sequence comes from Doryteuthis pealeii, assembly GCA_023376005.1. Lineage (NCBI taxonomy): Eukaryota > Metazoa > Mollusca > Cephalopoda > Myopsida > Loliginidae > Doryteuthis > Doryteuthis pealeii. Next base: position 79,787,736 of record CM042159.1, on the reverse strand, counting down.
TGGCAGGTAATTTGTATCATTAAACAATGAAATTTATTGATTCTCTAATTTTCAGATTGACAGCAAAAAGAATGTTTATGTTATAATGATTTGAGGTCTTGTATGTTTTTTACCATAACAAAAAAAAAGGGAACAACATAGCTAGATTTTTATTAGAGAACTTTGATATTTCTCTGAATTTTTGAGATGAAGCTTGATAATTTATATCATTTAGATTATTCAGACTATTGTCCTCATCTTTATCGTTACCTGTACAATGTTTTGGCCGATGTGTCCTCCGGTCTTCTTCGGGTATTTCTTGTCAAACAAGAAATACCTGAAGAAGGCTTGAGAGCACATCGGCCAAAATGTTATATAGATAGCAACAAAGATGTGGATGATAGTCCGAATAATCCAAACAACACAAAAGAGAACTTTGATATTTCATTATTTAGATTTTTCAGACTGTTGTCCTCATCTTTATGGTTATATACACAATGTTTCAGTCAAACCTTTTCCTCCAAGTGTTTCTATTCAAACTCAGGAACTCTCTTGTCAAAAGATTGTGTATATAACAATAAAGATGAGGACAACAGTCTGAAAAATCTAAATAATACAAATTATCAAGCCTCATCTCAAAAATTCCAATAAATAATTTTAATGTTATTGCAATAATTTAGAGAATAAAGTAATTTCCAATCAAATTTGCAACTTAATAATAATTAATGCAGAGTTTGTGTTTTGATCATTATAATTTCTCAGTTGGGGGTAACTATTAAAAACTAATTATAGTGTACTTGGATCCCTTTATTTATTTGCAATTAATTATAATACAAATCCTATAAATACAATGGGATTTGACAATGAACTTAAATGGTCAAATCAAGTTTCATTTAGAATCTATTTAAATTCTGAAATCTGTAAATGAAAAAAAAAAATCTTTCATCACAGATATTAAGTTGACAAAGGAAACATGAAAAACATTGATTATAGGCAGCTAATTTTCTCTGGTAATAAAAACAAAACCCTTGCTTTATAAAAAAAGAAAAGAAAAGAAGAATGACAATTCAATAATTAAAACAGCAAAATACTGAAATTATTTTTAAAAGTTAAAAAAAAAAAAAAAATGAAATTATATTTATGATTCTAATATTACAATCTGATATCATATAAGTTTATTATTGGTGTATATTGTTGGCCAGAAAGAGACCACTACGCATGAGGGGTTCACTATTCATAGGATCGCCAGAGTTGCCGGTGCTTTGCCACCAGTGTCCCTCTAAACGGACGTCCTCTATCTCCACATGGTGTAACAGTATTCATTATTTATAGGATATATTGGAGAAATGTAGATTCATTTCTTTTATAAAAGAAAAAAGAAGACATTTTAACATTGTTAATTTTAATGTGTTTTTAATAATATCATGAATCCAAAAAATGAATAAGTATATTGGCATTTATTCATAAGTGTTATGCTTGAAATATATCAGTTCAATTAAAGGCCACTTGGTGGCAGCATCAGTTATATCTAAAAGTCTCCATTTGTATAGATGTATGTAACAATAACCCAGAAAAACAGCACACCAAAGTAAGATTTTTGTTAAAACAATACACTTAAAATGCTGTAAGTTTTAAAATAAAGCAGTTTCCTGTCCAATTTGCAACTGAATTATACTTTATGGAGGTCTGCATTAATGAGAAACATCATTTTTTAATCATCCAAATTCTTGATATAATGGGGATAATTGTAAAATACTAATTAGAATCCTGTCTAAACAGAAGTTTAAATTATGGATCAGCATGATCCAATTGGTCCATGAGTCATATAGTGTATGTGTATAATATATATATATATATATAATATATATATATATATATTATATATATATATATATGTGTGTGTGTGTGTGTGTCCTACAAATTTAACCATCCTTTTCATGATGCCCTACATAATAGTATATAAAGAGACATAACACCATGTGCATTTTCTCTTGGTCTGAAGATTGCATAGGCAAGAAATTGATACTTACCAAGAGCTGTTGACTATGTCTATGCTATCCTAACTTAGATATATATGCTCTGGCACTGATAAAATTCTGATATAAGTAAAGAGTGCTCAATAGCAGAATTTTATTTGCAGTATAAGAACAGAAGATTGAATACAAGTACAGATTAGAGAATCCCAGTACAGCCAAATTTTGATTTTACATTATATCTTTTGATGTTGCTTATTTCAAGTATTTTTTTCTATAATTTGGTTAATATTAATATATATATATATATATATATAATATATATATATATAATAGACTTATAGCTGCAAAATTTAGCAAACAATCTCTGTTGCTAAAAATCCAATTGATGCCATGATAATACATTAAGTTAAGAATCCAAATTTGATAAAAATGATTAATACTTATCTAAGTAATAATATTTTATAACTAACCTTTAATGGTTTGATGGACAAAAGGATTTATGTAATTTTAGTATGTAGAATGCTTTAATCACAGAACATAAAGATTTAAATGAATGTTCAAAAATAAAACATATACCAAAAGTCATAAACTTATATCAGTTTATAATTCAAGAAAAATTCTGAATACATGGTTAGTTAACTATTTAATCGCTGATATTAACAGCCATTCATTTGCATGTTATTTGGCATTGATGAATGGACCTACAACCAAAGTATCATACCCAACACGAAAGGACACCAAGAAACAACCAAAGGATCATACCCAACACAGAGGGAGACCAAGGAACAACCAAAGGATTCTTTACTAAGGATTGCACTCTGTTTAACACAAGGGATCTCCATTGGAGAGTGCTCTTGCTTGAAGCCTAAGGATGGCCACAAAAATTGTAACAATTTATAGAGAGGTTAAGAAGTTTAATTCAAAACATTTTGAATGTTAGAAAATAAAACTTTTACACTTACCTAAAGTCATAAATTTATATCAGTTGATAATTCAAGAAAAATTCTCTCCAGCTTCCACAGATCCATATCTAAAATTTTTGGGAAAAAAAGAAGAAAATATTTAAAAGCTGACTGATTAAAAAAAAAAAAAAAAAATTATGTAATATATATATTCAAATAGAAAAATAAATCAATCAAGTGTGAGCTTAAGTAAATCAGTTTCCATATTAATTTGGTGATGTCCACACTGTTAATTAAAGAGCATGAAAGAGTGAAGGAGCTTAAGCCTAGAGCAAATTATTGAGCAGAAAAGATAATATATTTCAGAATCGATAGGTAGTGGACCAATTGCACTACAGATTGGAAAAGTTATGCACACAGCTAATGATGACACAAAAAAAGAGTGTGTGGGGGGGGGGGGTCGAGCACTTAAGGCTAAAGGAATATGAATATTAAAAAGTGAACTTGGAATTGTGTCATAGACACTAAACTGGATATGACACGGTTTATGGTTTAGAATTGGAAGCTTCATTATTAGTAACTTATTTCCACTCCTTGTATTTAAGGTGTTCGTTGTTTGGCTTATATAAAACACACCTTTATAAAAAAGAAAAAAAAAAAAGAGGGAAATTGTATAGAATTTTATTTTCTTAATGATGCTTTATCTAACCACAATTTGCGTAGTAACTTCCACTCTAGTTCATTATTTAAAAAAAAAAAAGTCATTCATCATAAAATCATTGAATTGTAAATCTTTCCTTGATTAACAAAAGGGTGCTGATTAAAGATATATACATAAATACAACTGTTACAATCCAACTGGAACAAGTTTTGCTTCACTGGTTACAGGAAATTAGCAACTGAAGAAATAACACTTGATAACACCACTTACTAAAAAACTTATATAAAAAAAAGAAAAGAAAAACTGTTAATTCCAAATAATAGCAACAAAAAATCTGTCCACATTGTTGAGATTTTTAGCACTTGCAAAAAATCAATAATCAATCGGCATTCTCAAGAAAGAAAAAAAATAGACTGGGGGTAGGGTGGGTCTTGATAAGAAATACTGAAAAATTACAAAGGATATATCATTTACAGCATGCAGAGCAGCTGTAGACTAATATGAAAATTAAAATAATTAATTTGGCATATGGCAGATCATATTGAAAAACTAGAGATAAATTTTTCAACTGAAAAAAAATTATTAACGAATATATCAGCTTAACTTTTATATTTTGACAATTCATCTTGCATAATATAAAAAAGACTCTAAAACATTTTAATTCAATTGCTTTTCACAAGGTAGTTCAAGATTTAGTAGTTATATTTAGACACATTTTCAGCTGGAAAAATAAAAAAATCAAGATTAGTTTATAAAACTTTGAAAGAAAAAAAAAGATCTAAAACTAAATCTGTTCTTCTAAATAATCTCAACAACCACAATACAAGTCTACCTAATCATAGCCATAAATAAGATGGTTCTTTTGCTTTTAAGGAAATACTTCTACCCTGATTTTAACTTTTAGTTTCTCTTGTGGATTCACTTATTGATTGTCTAATATTTTGACATTTAAAAGAGAAAAAAAAATCATTTTTCTCTTCCTTAGTAAACTTGTCTAGCAAACTATTATTACTGCTTCAATTCTCATTGGATGCACAACAGTTGTAACCTTATGTCATACTAAATAAATGGATATTTTAAGCACCTTACTTAAATGTAAAATTGGTTAGTGAGTTAGTCTAGCAGATCATTGATTGTAGTCAGTGCATTACTCAATGAATTCTTTACTTTTATAACCTTTTGCTAAACTATCAATCACATCTAGAATATATCAATTGGATCCCTACACAAAATAGATGTTCTGAGTATAGCACTAAATTACATTTGGTGATGAGGCTTCAGTTCTGGAGCTCTGGGAAGTGTGGCATATTCCTTTGTTGCCATTACTCCCAGGTCCACTCAGAATGGTAGTACCTGCTAGGGTCATGTCTATGGATCAAATGAAAATTATTAGTATTTTATATATATATATATATATATATATATATATATATATATATATTTACCAACCCCTCTGCATGAGCAGGATGCAACACAAGGTCAATTTATTAAGCGGAGTTTAACAGGTTTAAGTTCAGAGTTTTCCTTCTCCTAGACTGATTACCTAGCCATGGTTAGAGTCCAGTCTGTCCTGCTATTTACCTATAGCTGGAGGAAGAATTGGATTCATACCTTTCCCAAGGATATTAGCGCCATGTGAAATGCAAACAGCTTCATCCAAGAATTGAACTCGGGTCAACGAGCCCATTTTCTATGACTCTAACCATTACACCACACACTTCCACCTAGTACCACTTATTAGTATTATATACTTGAAACCATATGAGAATGAGATTCTGATAATTGTCTATGTTGATATCTAGATTTTACTTGGATATAAATCCATCACTTGACTGTGTTGTGTGCATGATTATGGGGTCTGTATTTGAGTTACAGTCTACTTTCCTTTGTTTGCCAACTGGTTTGGTTTTGTTTGTTGGATTTTACATGCCAACCTTGTTGGGTTATTTTATGCCAAAGATGTTTTGTTCTATTCATGTTTGATAGGTATTCAAAATTTTTTTGAAACTCAATTTTTTAACACATTTTTTTCTATTTAGCTCATAGATAGCACCTGGCAGTAATGGCAATGAATGGGGTATTCCACACTACCCAGAGCTCTGGAATCGGAACTTCCCCATTAGATGCAGTTTAATGTCATATGCAGGACACTAAGACCCTCAGCCACCACCTTCTAGCATATATATGATAAAAACAGCTGGGGATTGCCGGGTAAAAGTGTTGGATCAATCATATGCGCTAGGGCTTGACATGACCAGCTGATTGATGGGAGGGAGCTACTCCAACTGCCCGTCTAGCCTAAGTAAGGGCAGAAAGTGGAGTGTTGCGTGTCTTGGACTGCTCAGGCACCAGGATTCCATCCTTAAGCATTATGGGTTGCCACCCTTCTGCAAAAGTGCAGTCTGTGTATTCTTCTGCCCTAGCCAACTGGGAGGGTCTGCCAACTGCACGCTAGATCAGAACCTTCTTGCAAAGATGAGTATCATATCTTGATTCTACATAAAAGTAAATAATCAGTTTTCAGTTTTGAATCTCAATAATACATTTCAAAATACATATTAAATTAAGTAAATTAACAAACTGGAGTATTTTTTCTAGGGATTTAAATTCACAATAACAATTAAATATTATACTAAAAATTCCTACATTTCCTAATCTATTAGCAAAATATTTTAAAGAGTGCATAAAAATAAGTAATCCAAAAACAACCTCAAGGTTTGTAATACCGGTTAAATCAAACTTAACGGACCTAAATTCCACCATCGTATGTCACCCCATTGAAAGAAAAAAATACCAAAAATCAGGGAATTAACCGAATTTAAAGAAATTTTCAGTGTTGATATATTAAGGAATAAAAGATATAATGCACCAGTCATTTTATCTAAAAACTTACATTTTTCAGGTCAGTTAACTTTGAACCACGTATCTTTGAGGCATAACACAGATTCTAAAAGATACGTGGTTCAAAGTTAATTGATCTGAAAAATGTAAAAGTTTTAAAAAAAATAACTGGTACATTATATTGTTCATTCATTAATATATCAACACTGAAAATTTCATTAAATTTTGGTTAAATCCCTGTTTTTTGGTATTTTTTCTTTCAGTGGGGTGACATACAACGGTGGAATTTAGGTCCGTTAAGTTCGATTTAACCATGAGCCCCTTGTTATCTGGAAAGTACTTATTGACCTGCACACAATAAGAAATAAGATGGAAGTAACCTTCTCTCATTAATCAATTCATATTCAATGATAATGAAATCAATCACTATGTGTCAATGCATATCACAAACTTTAAAAACTAATTACTTAAGTATATATTTACCTATTTTATCAATGAACAACACCACAGCAAAATAAAAATTTGGAAACTGGTGACAAGCTGCCCCCACCCCCAACAAGTGGAATTTTAAGCTACTTCATTTAGAAGGTGTTTGGCCCTAATAAAAGAGATAATGGGTTTAAACTATTTATTGAATCATTTGAATTTGAAAATCATCACCAACATGAACTTTTCGATCACATTTAATTTAAATATCTGAGGAGGGATTTCACAAGTGCCTACATTTTTTTTTTAATCTAAAATTTATACTGGATATAAAGTTTATTCTTGACATTACTGACCATACATTTATCCAACCCACTTTTTATTTAATAAATAAACACAAGCATAATACTGAACTATGTTTTTGCCATTAAGAGGTTAGTGTTCGTAGCCATTACTCATAGTACAAATGTAAACAAGATTTTTGATGACAAGAAAGAAAAAAAGTGATAAGAAAAAGATCATAGCTGGTTTTTGTACAGGAAATTTTCAGCTACATATCTACTTTATTTAGTTAAACAAAATGATTAAGACTTGGTTTAGCTAACCTGGTAGGCACAAAGTGAGGCTTCCAGTTTATTTGTAAATTAAACTCCTTACTAAAAACTTGATAAGATTTTGAGTTTTTAAAGAGTAATATTTTAAGAATATGCTCCAAGGTGTCATTAGTAAACACAGAAAACTTCCTACCAATGGGCTAACCATCTTTGAGTTATACAATGATAAACAGGTGGATGAAAGATATTTGGTGAAATATTGTAAGAAGAACACAGCATTTTATTGGCTAAATATTTATAAAGTTAATATTTAATTCATTCTCAGGCAATGTTTTGTCCAATATATAATCATTAGCTATGTGAGCAAGTCATTGACTTATGATTAATTGATTTTAATGGCAGGCTAACCCATTTATGGTTATTTTATGCCTAGAGGTTAGGGAATCACAATCATTTTTATATTTTTTGCATAGTTGTTAAGAGTTTTTTTTTCTTTCCTCCCCCCCCCCCTCCGCATGGTCCTATCAAATACAAATAATTTTTAAACAGATCTATTTGACCCATAGATGGGATTAAGGTAAAACCACTTCAGGTTAGAGTGAACCTGGCAGTAATGACAATGAAGGAATACTCCCCATTACCAAATTTCCAGAACAGGAGTCTCACCATCAGATACAGTTTAGTGTCATACCTAGAACACTTGACTTAACTTGATATTTTATTGTATTTTCATACATTATTCTGATTTATAAAACTCTAATATTTGTCTAAAAAGTCTTTTTGATGTGATCTTTTAATGAGAGAAACTGATTAAAATCTAATATTCATTATTTCATTTGTAATATGTTAACTCTTAACATCCTGTTGAGAATTTTGACACGTCCAGAGCCCCATTCCTATAAGGATTTATCAATAAATGGCTAAAAATGGCCTTTTCATTTAAAGTTACCTGTTATTTCCATTAAATCAAAGACTTCTAAATATGTTTAATATTACATTTAAACAAAGGCTATCGTTTGGGGTAGATTAGGAAAATGAATGTGACTTCCGGCCGGGTGGAATGAGGTGGTATAGGATGTTAAGAGTTAAGCATGTCACTTAAGAAAACTATAGCTTAATGGTAGGTCAATAATTTCCCTCTTTGTGCCTAGTCAGTGATACTCATTACCACATGTTGACAATAGAGAAACAAACTGATCTCAAAATACAACAATGTATACTTTCACATAATGATCAAGATTGTACTTGTAAAATCTTTAATACTAATATTATAAAGATGAAGTCAAAAATATAAAAGGAAAACATGTCTTATGACTCACCTAAAGACCACCTTTGGTACCTACTAACTTCATGACCAATCATATCATATTCATAGAATTTATATTATAATTAATAGCAATTAAATAAGAGAAATTAATCTATAATAAGCATCTAGTAATTATCTTCTTTGAAAAATTATAATAATTAGGGTGAGTGTGAAAGTAGATCATCACACTTATTATTAGGTCACAAACTGGATTGAAATTTGCTTTTATTATCTAAGAGCATTCAGCTCTACACAGCAACTCCTGCAACACTGCCGTTGCCAAACTGCATTGGTCTTTTACCTTTCCTTTGGACCACAACGGTAGTGTGGAGAGGGGGGGTCTGCTGCTTGGGCAACAGCACATCCTCCATATCAACCGGCCCAGGCTACGTAATTTTAAAAAAAAAAAAAAAAAAAAAAAAAAAATGGACACTACTCCATCGTCTTTTGCAGATGGAAGGATGCTAGCAACAACAAGTAGCAAAATTCTTGCGACACTTTTTGTTGTGTTATGGGGTAACATAAATGCAAAAATAAGATCATTATGATAAAGATAATTATCTTCTTAAGAAATATTTAGCTGCCAGAATTGATTTTATAAAATCTATTCAATTTTCTAAGGGAAACAATAATAATAAAAAAAAATCTTTCCCTCCTATTCAAAATATAGAGATTTGTACCAGCATTTACAAATAAATAAAAACTTAAGATATATGGCACTCTTGTATGTCAGGTGAAATTACATAAACAATAACCCCCCCCCCCCAAAAAAAAAGCAGGAGCTGCCCCCTCATCTAAAAGAGGGTAAGGGGTGGGTTTATTGCTTGGCACCTGAAGCACCCCAAAAGTGAAATGCTGATAGAACTGCTTCCAGGAGATTTGCTTCCTGTGGGGTCCCTACTCATGTCACATTCCGACACTTAGGATATGGATAAAATCCTGTAGCAAATAAATCAGTTATTTATTGCTTTGTAGAAACTTGTAAGAGGATATTATTTATATATCATTTAGAGAGAAAGTGTTTTTGTAAATGGAAGTGAAACTAAGATACCAAATTAAACAAAAAAAAACATTTTCAATCTAACGCACAGATATAACTGCTTTTATTTAAACATTTAGTGATCCTAGTAATTTACCAGGCTTCATCTAAGAAATAGTATCTGGAAATTGTATTTAATCAGATAAAAACCCCAATAGAGTTGTTCCAAAACATATATAAGAATGGAGGATATTTTAAGTTACCTTTCAAGAATTCTCAATATTTCTTGAGAATCCTTTCTTGGGTTCATTGTACCAATTATTACCCCCCTTTATATAGTAAATGTATATATTTGTATCTGTGACAGCATTCACCCTAGGTTGGTTGAGCTGGCTCCATACAATGAATTCACTGAATGAAGACAGACTCTGCATGGCAATCCAACACACATAGTCTGCCTTCATTCAGGATACGATATAGTAAATGTGAGGTTGCTAGAAATTCTACAACCAATATACATTAAAAACTGTTTGAGTTTCCATTCCTATGATATTTTTAATGGCTTACATAAACAGAAAAAGCATAGAATAAATGTCAACTTTGAAAATGTTGGTATATAAAGTAATGCAATTTTTTAACGTTAAGGATAAGAACCAAGGTTTAAAATTTAATACTTTGATAAAAAAATCAATCATGGAAGTTTTCTAAACAGATATGAAATAAAATGAAAGACTAAAATAATAATAACAAGGATTCATCTAAGAAATTCATAGACTATTCTTCTGGACAAAATATCTAAATATTCTCATACAATATAAATAAAATGGATTATTGAGAGTATAAGTTATACAATAACTATGAAAAGTAAATGATTTGTTTTAAATAAGCAGTTTTTTTTCTTTATTCCCATAAGCAAAGTGATACTATTATATCTAGATTTAATGGTGATACATCATTCATATCATTTCCAATGGTATCAGTACTAAAGTTCTTCTATATATTTTTTTATTACAGTTTCAATTTGTTTTCTTAAGTTACAACAAATAAGCCAAATGCCTCTAACTGCAAATTTAATGCAACTCTATCATCAAAAGAAATTATACCAATAAAGATGAGTGGCTGAAACATCATATCAAAACAGTCAGTGCATAACCATATATTAAAAAAAAAAAAAGAAAGAAAGAAAAAAAGAAAGATATTTTCTATTTTTAACCATCTCCAAAAATTCAGCCCACTTCCAAAAAATATTCAACCATGGGAAAATTAGCTACAGGTTGATAATCAACATGGAAACAATGCAGATGCTTCTATATTGGAGTTTGGTTAATCAATATAAAAAGAGAAAGGTAGGCGGAACAGATAACAACAACCTGACTGTCATCTGGAAAAATAATAAAAATGAATCAATTTTTTAAAGTATCTATTGCTATCAAACTTAATGCAATATTGGAAATCTGACAATGCATAATAAATGTATTGTCCAATAAAGTTGACACATGACTTTCAGTAAAGGTGCTGCAAATGTTTTATGACAAACCAAAATGATCACATGGTCATAGTCTTAACAACAAGTTGAGGATAAGAACTTCTTGCTTATCTTTCCTGTCTATTTCAACAGCAAACACACTATTGTACAATTAATATACTGCAGACTTATACTCAAGTTCATTACTGTTTTAATTACTATAGGTAGTCAAAATATTTTTTATCCATTTGTAGTTTTATAATTCTTCTCATTGCAACATGAAAATTAAAATCACAGTCATAGTATTGTAAGTATATTTTTATTTTAATTTTATTATACAACTCTGCTTCTCACAGGTATTTGAACACTGATTTTATTGCCAATGCTTTTTGCAAATATATACACACATGATATTGTGCATAAATTTTCTATTTTACTTTTCTGAATTGCCTATCCCTATATAAAAAAAAGAAGATAATTTTTAGATCCTAAAATTGCCAAGTGGCTTTGGATTGTGGATTATAAAACGGATCCTCAATTCTTTTTGTTGCTCACTAACCTCATAGGATTTGTGGCCAAATAAAAACTAATCATTTGAAGTTACATAGAATGTTTCAATGAATGGGAATCATGACAAAGATTTATGCAGATGATTTTAATTATCTATATTATAAGGATCTGGTTTTTGTATGCACCTCTCTATAATGTGCCATTTTTGCTGTGTTACGGTAGTAACAAAGAAAAAATGGCACATTATAGTAAGATTTTTTGTTAGCACAATAATAAAATGACTTAGAGAAAAAATTAATTTCCAATCTAATTTACAATTTGATAATGATAGTGTGAGGGGGTCTTCATTCATGCTTGCCCCAATCATTATATTTCTCAAGGTAGATAACTATTAAATACTAAGTATAGAGTACTTCTTATTTATTTGCAATTAATTACAATATAGATTCTATAGTTAGGATGTGACTTGACACTAAACCTAATGGCTGCCTTAAAGCAAGTAAGAATTTTTTTAAATCAAAGTAAAAAGATATGTTCAATATCTAATCTCATTCCAATCTTCACATTCAGGGACAAATATTTGGATGTTATTTGAGTAATATTTGTTGAAAAAGTTTAAAGATTTTATCAAATTTCCTTCACTGGCCTTTTAAAGCTATAAAAAGACATATCTATATGAAAACATTTTATGAGATATCAGGTTGCTTTTTGTTTAATACTTAAGTTCTAAATATTTGATAGTTAAGAAAACAAAAACCATTATTTTCAAAAGAGATGTAATCACATTTAGGAATACCAAAGATTCTTCCTACATACTAATTGATTAGAATTAAAAAAAAGATTTAAGTAGTGGTTGGTTTATAATTAAACTAATCAATATATGAAATAATTACACTAGTTTCATAATTACTGATACATAATTAGATCAATAAATAGAAACAAGTTTTAACAAGCAATCAACTTGGATAATTATTTTTTAACTTTAATGAAACATCTGACATAATTACTAAGAAAAACCAAATATTAATAAGCATCATTACATTTTATGTTGTTTTTCTTCTTTTAGAAAAATTTGAAGATTGTCTAAGAAGCAAAATTATCTTGATAATAATTGATCTGTAAGTACAAAATTAAGACAATAGTAAGAAATAAAGATATAGATCTTTTTCTATCGATTAAGAAGATGATCTGAAACGGAATTTTCCGGATTCAATAATTGGTTCATTTTTAGTTCATTTCATATTATGAAATGTTCTTTCCTACAAATCTTTCTAAACTTGTTAAAATATTTCATAAGAGATATATAATTGCTAATGATAATCTTAAAAGAATAAAACTAATTTTGAGGAAATAATTGTGAGCTGAAATACCCATTTACACCAGGTAAAATCAATTTTTGGTTTTGTTGACCCTGCAAGAAATGCCACTTGCCACCTGACCCTAGGAATTAAAGAATCATTTTAATGTCATCATAACTAGTCCAGGATTTGAACTCGGCTTCATCCACAACCCGAGTTCAAATCCTAGACAAAGCCACAGTTCACATAGTGCTAATACCCTTGGGAAAGGTATGAATCCAACTATTCTCCCTACAGCTATGTGTAAATAGTAGGACAGACTGGACTCTTTAACTTTGGTTAGACAACCAGTCTAAGACAAGGGAAATTCTGAATTCAAACCTCTTAAATCTGCACTTGGGGTGGTCACTACTAGAATAAACTCAGTCCTACTTAGTGATCTATTTCAATTTCAGTTGCAATCAGCAGATTCCTTACCAACAGTCAATCCAAATAATTAAAAAAAAGAAAAAAAAAAGAAAACTATTATATCAAGTTAAAATTGTTTATAATATTATTGTCTTTTAAAGTTAATATTGTTTTGTTGAGGCTTGATTCCTTACAAAGTGTTGACAAGCAATTCAGCCTGTTTTTCTGTCTGTATGTCTAAACCCTAGGGACACACAAAACCACTGGGCATAGAAAGATGCAATTTGGTACAAAAGACAAATTTTCAATCTAAATTAATCTTATTTTAACATCAATTTATAGTGAAGCCATAACTCACCTAATAAAATTATACCTCCAGTCAAACTATTCCAAGTTACTTTCCCCCCCCCCGTGACAGCTATTTACCGCCCCCCCCCCCAACAATAAGCACATATTTTTTTCTTTTACTTACGAAGCCATTTCACAAACAATAAAGAATGAGACATTGCATTTGTATTCAAAATAATTTTTAATAAAAACATTCTTGAATGAAACTTAATCTTATGTGATTTGTAATGTTTAGTATTACATTTCTATATAATCATTTTAACATTTTTATTTTTTCATTCAAAAGATTATTTTCACATATACACATCTTTTGTGCTACTTAGGATATAAACAAGCTTCATTATATATCAAAATTATTTATCTCAATTATTCTTTTAATAATAAGTGGCACAAAATTGAATCAAACAAAGTTTGTTTTTTTTTAATTGCAATGATAATTTTTTTAAATCAAATTAAACTGCAAATATTGTTTCTGAATTGTTGTTTATTTATTTTGGATCAAACATTTGAACAATTTTAAGCATAAAATACTTTTATAAAAACGAAAAATTATTGAATTAAAATGGGAAAAAAATATTGGTACATTATGAATATGGTGGCATTATATTTTCTAAATATTGAAGAACATTCTGTTTAAACATATGAAGTTAATTTTTAAAAAAATGTTATTAATTTAATTGTGATAAGCATTGCCTATCTTCCAATTAATTTCTAATTAACAAAAACAAGACAAAATAAGAATTATACATTACTGGTATTAATTTGTTATAATACAAGGATAAAGTTAATATATTTTATAATATCTTATAAAGTTAATATTGTTTTGTTAGATTTGATTCCTTAACAAATGTTGATGGGCAAGTTTTTTTTTTATCTTATAAAAGTTAATATTGTTTTGTGAAACTCTTTAGAATTTTGTAGAGAAATATTTTTAAAAATCCAACTTAGTGATATTTAAACAGATTCATCAACATTTTTGTAATTTATTTATGTCTGGATTGTTAACCCTAAAAATAATGCTATCAAATTATTTTACATTTACAACTTAAAAAAAAAACTATCTAGAAACTTAATTAGTAGGATTTATATAAATGTGAATAATTATTTTACTTTTGAAATTTAAATTATGTATTATTAATTATGACTTGCAGCAGCATGTTTTCTTGCTGATTAGCTATTTTTACAAACCCTTCACTCATTTGCTGACTTGTGAAAGTTTTTAAATCTTCAGAAAACACAAAAATATCTTATAACTTCATATGATTGTATAATTTCATATTTTTATAAATAACCTTAAAAAAAAAAAAAATAGCAACTGGTTCTTTAAACAATTAATTATCAACATTTAACAAAGATAAATAATGATTTCATATTGAAAAACAATCTCCAAATAATGACATATTAGCACAGATGTTATCCTATGCCTAATGTTTCAATAGATACATTAAGTAAAACAGTAATATGAAATGATTTTGTTCTAAAATATCTAGAAATTGTTTATATTTTACCTATATTTCTTTTCATAAAAATTGGTCTTTATAAATTAGGTCATGAAAAAAATTGATTAAAAAATAGGGAAATATTGAAAGAGAAAAAAATGGAGAGAGAAAAATTAAAATGATAGGAATTAATATAAGTCCATAATGGAAATATTGATGGTGGACTTGATAGGCAAATCTTAAGATTGAATTTTATGATAACCAGATTGTACAGCTTCATTACTTTTAGGCAATGCCAATAAAAAAGTTTGTTTTAAATGAGATATTTCAGCGTTTTTTTAATAAATATACTCCTTTATATAAGCATGAAACATCATAATGGCAATTTGTACAATCAAAATTCTGTAAAATCTGGAGACCCAAAATGATAAACAGAAAATTGGAAATCAAAACATGACAAAAATATAAAAAATAAAAATAATTCCATTTAAAAAAATTCTTTTTTGAATATCTAATTTCCTGATCAAAACAATATTGACAAACATCAAAATGATTATTTCTTTTAGATTGAACAAACAATCTTAAATACAAGATTTAAGAATTGTTAAGTAAATAAAAGCTGTTAATAAAAATTGCCTAAAATTGGATAAGAATCTTAAGATCAGATAATTATGACAACTCTAGCTGAAAACTCATCCTACAGTTGGGAAGCTAGGAACACTGGAGGCCATTGCTTAAACTACAAATGTTACCAACAAGATGGGTTTTTTTTTTCAGGTTGTAGATTCAATCACATGACTACAGGTGATAATAACATAGAATACTTAAAATAGCTTAACACTTGTACCCAGTCAACAGAATGAAAAAAAATCAATGGATTAAATAAAGGGTTCGGTTTGAAGTTCCATGAAGGTTCCTGAGTTTGATAAGAAACACCTGAAGAAGGTTGGAGGGTACATCAGATGAAACATTGTGTATATAACAATAAAGATGAGGACAACAATCCAAAAAATCTAAATATTAAAATGATAACATTATGCCTATATCAAAATGTTAAAAAAACATTCTAAACACTTTGATTCAATGAGAACACCTGAATTTATTCACAAAGTTAAGCAGACAATTGACGACAAATGAGGTCAATTACAAAAAAGTTATGTGTGCCTGAAAAAACAATCAGATACATTGTTCATGAAGACATTGGATGCAAAGAAGTCAATTTATTTCAGAAAAAAACAAAAGAAAACTGCTTTAACATATCTAAAAGACTTTTAAACAAACTCAAAAATCCTGCAGAAGTTGGTGTGATTTGGTTTTGACAAAAAAATTAACAAAAGAAATGACAGATGGCTATGTTCAGCTCTTTCTGAGGTGACAAGAGTGATGCATACAAATTTTCCTTCAAGTGTCATTGTATTGGGTGTTGTCAGCAATGAAGGACATGTAATGCCTCTACACTTTTTCCCAAAAGGTTTTACAGTAAATGCTGCAGATTACATTGAGGTTTTAGATAAAGTTATCAAACCTTGGATCAACAGTTTATGCAATGGAAGGTCTTACATCTTCCAACAAGACTCTGCTCCATCCCACAAGGCTCAAAGAACACAACAATGGATGGCTGACAATCTGTACAATCACATCGTTCCCAATATTTAGCCCCCCCTCTCCAGATCTCAATCCATTGGACTACTATGTGTAGAGCATTGTTGAGAAAGAAGTTAATTAACATCCCCATAACACCAAAGACTCTTTTAAAGACTACCATAGTTCAAATAATGTCCGACATAAACAAGGATCAGTTAATCAGAGCTTGCAACCGATTTCAATATCATATAGAGGTAGTTCTTGATGCTAGTGATGGAAACATTGAATAAAATTACTCAATTCTTAATTAACTTTTATGTTTGTTATTTTTATACAATTATTTTCTGTTATTATATAGGAGATTTTTTCTAAACCTAAAATCTGTCCTCAAATACTGTCTGAATTATATATATATATATATATATATACACACACACAATAAATATATTTAATTCTCTAAAAATGGCATATAATGGCAGTATTATATATATATATATATATATATATATATATATATATATATATATATATCCAGCTTAACTTATGTAAGTAAAAAAGATAAATAATTTCTATTTTAAATACAAACATTTCCGATCAATAATATGAAATGTATTTTTATAAAGAACTATAAGGAATTAATTGATAGAGGATTTCAAATTTGTTTATATCTGTAAAAATGTAAAAATGTCACCATATGAACAGTTAAGGTTTTGAGAAAGTTAGCAAATATGGGACTTTGGGAAACAAGTTACAATATTTATATGCAAGTTTAAAACTAAGTTCACTTTATTAATAATATTGAAAATTAAAGTGAAATGAATAACTTTGCGTGTCTTTATGATATTTAAACCAATAACATTGAATCATCTTCAAGAACCCTAATGTCTGTGTTATGTATTTTACATTAAGAATTCATAATTGGTTTTAAAAAAAGATCTAGACTGTCTGGAATGTGAACATCGATGAGAACTAATGTCATTGAAAAAAATAGGATATCGTCTGAGAAGCTTTGAAATATTTATGAATAGTCAACAATCATATTTTGGTTGAATATTTGGCAAACAAGTTTGTCTTTGTATCAGCTCTTATCATCTATGTCTACTTGGATACTTTCATTAGAATTGCTTCTCCATCATTCTTTGTGTGTACTGATGCAATTTCCCTAGTAACACCAAATTCTTCAAGATTGTGTAAGTCATAAGCATGGAGGCCATGCTCCACAGGATACACCTACGATGAGTAGATCATATATCAAACTATCAGCTACCAAAACTTTTACTATTTATGGTGAACTGTCCACGGGTCAGTAAAATAGTGGAACACTTTAGAGGAGATACAAGGATAACTTACAGAAAACCTTCATCTCCTCTATCAACAGTAGGAATGGAGCCATGTGTGGTGAAATGCTTATAAACAAGAAGACTATTATTTATGAGTTAAATTCTCACTGGGTGCCTCATATTCTTGGCCTTGTGCTAAATTAAATTAAGCTTAATAAATATCAATTAGCAACACAAGTTGCTAAAAGGAAAATATAATGACAGACAGTCTTGTATATTATCTCCTTTTGTTTTTTCTTTAAAAAAAGAAAGAAATAAAACATCTCAGATTCAGTGTTGAAGAAAAATGACAAGACCATAAAATCTTGAGTCCTCATATTTTTCAAACCTTACAGCCACAGTGGTTAGCTCAGTCAGTAGAGCATCAACCTAGAAATTACAAGGTTCCAGGTTTAATACTAGGCCTCACCAACTCAGCACATGAGTAGCACAGCTTAGGTAATCTGATCTGTGCAGTAAAGCATCTGGGAGCTGACAGTAGGTGTGTTGCTCCAATTTAGCAAAAACAATTTGCCTAGTCTCAGTTGGTAGAGCATTTGGCTAGAAACCACAAGGCTCCTAGTTTGATACTGGCCCTCGCCAACTCAGTGTATGAGTAGCACAGGGTTTTGTGTGGTAAAGTAAGGAGCTGATGGTAGGTGTGGCGCTCCACCTCAGACGCAAAAACAATCTCCTTAGTCTAGCGCTAGTGAAAGGGGGATAGACTCCCTCGCTGATTGGCTGATACCGACTTTAGGCCACCCCGACGACTTTACTTTCACTTTACTTTTAGTGCTAGTGAAAAAAGAGCTGTTTGACTGATACTGACAATAGGTCACTCTAATGACTTTACAACTTTTACTATATTGGCCTTATCAGCCATCAGCAAACCTGTACGCAAGCAAAACACCTTAAATCTTTGTTTTAGATATGGCATCCATAAAACAAATGTATTTTTATCTATATTTTGATAAAAAATATATTGAATGAAAAGAACAAAAAAACAGTGTTAGTTCATCTTACAAAACCAAATTTAATTTATTTTTAAAAGTAGCAACCATCTGCATTTTATCCTTATTTGTACAAAAAAGACTTAAAAGATTCTTCAAATTATCTTTAATTTTTTTATACTATCTTGATTCTTTGTATCATTTACTGCTAACGGCAAACATTTTACTAGTAAAAGAGATGGTCTTAATTTCTATCCAGTGATTTTGGTTAGGGCAAAGAAGAAGAAGAAGGAGGCAGGAAGTAGATGACTAAAATAAAATAAGTAAAAACTAAAGTAAAATCTTTAGTAAAAGCAGGTTTATTGCATTAGTATGATTAGCTTGAGAAAAGGTTACCAGGCTGAAATGTTCAACTTTTGTAGTTTTGCATATTTTACATCTTGAAAGGAAACTAACAACTTCCTGATCTTCAAAGTGACACTTGGAAAGGTTATCTCCTACATTTGTAACAATTTTCTATTTAGAGGAACTACAATTATTAAAGAAAAAAAAAAAGTTGAACATTTGGGTGGAGATAAATAAAATAAAAAAACATAAGTGCAAATTAGACTTGAGAAATTAGACAAAATTGGTTCAGTATGTTTCATCTTTTATTTTTATTATTTATTAATTTACAGCTGAAAAATGAATGCAATTTTAAAACCTGCCTTTACTAAAGTTGATTATGTACGTATTTAAGATGGCTACTAAGAAAAGAGTGGCGAAAGGCATAAAACTACTTACAGAAAAAAAAAGTTAAGAAAAGAATATGAATGGATTTCTTTAAAACACTTAGTAAATATTGAGTAAGTTTTAAAAAAGAAAGAATCAAACATAACATACAAGACATTCCACAAAGCAGTCAATAATAAATTATAAACACATGTTAAAAATCCACCCTAATAAATATTTACAACCCTCTCCCCCCCCCCCCACCTCTGGGTAGCTATTGCTCATCCAATAAGTATAAACATAATACTATTTTTTTTTTTTTTAAGTTTTGATTTTTTGATGAGAGTGGAAAAAAGCCAGGTTTAGTTTCTGGCTAGGAAAGATACCTACTTTATATGGTTAAGCAAAAAGATAGATTTGGTTTAGGTAATCTGATGAACAAAAAGTAAGGTCCATGATAATCATATTGTAAATTGAATCTCTTGCTAAAAATATTTTAATGTTTTGGAATTTTCAAAAACTAAATGGGCTAAAATCATATTCCAGGACCCCAATAGTAACCATTAGAAAATCTGGTGATTCTAACTCACCAAATGTGAATTATAGTAGTAATATATTGACTAACATAAAAAAATTTTTAAATCCCACTCAATAAAAAATAACCTTTTAGTGGAATTTAACCCATGTTTAACCAATAGAACTTTTAGGAGTTAATGAAAACAGTTTACTATATTTATTCTTTTTACCTGGTTGTTCAGTGTAAAATTACTGTTTGTTTTTTAAGTAAAAAATTTAACAGAAAAATGATTTCTTCAATCAAATGAATTTTTTTTTATTGATTTATAACAATTTATTCCGTTTTGACTGCAGGTTGTCATATTTCTGTAAAAATTATTGAGTCAAAGAATAAATCAATTCATTGCAGGTTTATTCAGTTTGATTCTGATTGAAAAAGTTCTTTCTAGTAAGAAAGATTTTGGTAAAGAAATAAATTCAAATAAAGATGATTCAGAATAATGCAATAAAGTCATTTTAGTAACATGAAGAAGAACATTATCATGCAACAAAAACTATATATTTTCTATTCATCAAACTAAACTTTTTCAGTTTTAAATATACACATCTATATATTTATGTACATTGTTATGCTGCCATCAAACCATTTGTCTTTCATCAAATATTCACCATGACATTCCAAAGATAAAACCAGTTTAAATTAATGTTTTACATTTTTATAAAGTCAATGAGTAGATCTTCAGTTATTATTCAAAATCTATGGTAATATTCGCAGAGTGCCATCCAGGCTTCCTGCCTCAAAAACTGCTAGCCGGTGGCTGCTGAAAAAAAAACAAAAAAAACACCAGCTACAATTGAAGTCCGTAACCGAAGTGATGTCACTTGAAAAAAAACAAAAAAAACAACCAACTTAGGGTGTTTTTCCCGAAAACCCAACCCAAACCCCTAACCCCCCCTAGTTAAAATTAACAGTTTTATTACAAAATTTGTGGGTTCTGTTTTTTCTGGGTCAAACTGTATACAAGGTAACCCAGAAAAAACAGAGCCCAAATTATTTATTTATTTTCCCATTAAACTAACTCTAAACCCCAACCCTAAACCCTAGTTTTTTTGTTTTTTTTTCAAGTGACACCGCTTCGGCTACGAACTTCAATCATAGCTGGGGGGGGGGGTTCACCAGCCACCGACTAGCAGTTTTTGAGGCAGGAGGCTGAGACGGAACTCTGCAAATATACCCAAATCTATTCTTAATCACAAAAATAATGGAGAAAAAAAGATCATTTTCATATTGTTGAATATAATTAAAAGTATAAACAGCAAAATTTTCAAGTTAAAACATAAATGGCAACTTTATATAAAACAAGAATTTCCATCTGATACAGATTGATAACAGCCCAATTTAGAGGCATGTACCCTAAACATTAAGTATTTAAAGTTTGAGAAACAATTTTGATAAGCTTCTTCAAACTCTTCATAGGTAGCTATTTCAATTGCAATAAAAGTTATTTTAACATAAATACAAGCAATTAGCCAATATTTTTCCAGTTAATTTATTTGTGCTTATAAAGAATGAATAGAAAAATTAATAATTGACAAATTCCTGATATTCAAAACATAAAAATTGATTTAGGTAATGAATAAGATTAACAGACTACAACTTAATTTAAATCAATGGATTTTTAAAGAAATGTATTTTCATTACAGGTTTTCAATTTTGCATTATTGGAACAATCTTTGAATCTAGTAGCTTAAAGTTTATTTTTTAATTTGTTTTTTTTGGTTTTTTTTTTGGTGCCCCACCAAAAAAAAAAATTGTACCTGGTGTTGAATAAAGAGAATATTTTAAATTACAATTAGCCTTGTTTTTAGTAAGAATTATCCATCCTTCAATTAGTAATAACTTGCCAACAAGTGAATTTAAACTTTCTCAACTTCAGATTTAGCCCTTTACACACACAATCTTTTATCAGAGTTACAACTTTAGATATTTTTTAGGGTTTGTGCTTAAAAAACACATACAACTGCGTTTCTATAGATCATTTGTGTAAGTTTTTATATCAAACAAACAAAACAGAAAAAAAAAGTAAAATAAAAACTTCATCTTCAGCATTAATATACAATTAAAACAGTTACATTAACAAATATTAAAACAAATTTGGTTAAAAATAATTTTTTTGGACAATTCATTAATTCCTTTCATGATGATAATTTTTTAAAAATTGAAAGAAAAAATAAAAAGCTCCAAAACAATAAGGATTCCATTACTTTTAACCAAATTTGTTTGAATAAAAAAAATGGTACCCAAATATACCCATTTCAAATTAAGAATTATCTAGAGATTTGAATTTATTCAATAAGACATCTAAAATAATAGTAAAACATAAATTTAAAACCTATTAATAAACATTACAGCCCATCTCACAATTGAAATGCTGATTTTCAAAGCTGGAAACAATAGAAACTTGGCAAATAGAATCCAAATTATATAAATTATTAATTTTCAATTTCACCTTAATGTCTTTTATAAAAGTTCTGGCAACTACGTCCCATAACAACATTTGAAAATGTTTATTACTAGTATTTCACAAGAGAACAATAAAAAAAAATGTACATGGGAAATCCACTTTCTCTTGAATTACTTGTTCAGCTAATAGCAATATATGGCTGCTCTACCTATTGCCATTTATGTCAGGTGGGGACCTAAGTGTTTATTTGCATATACCTGTATATAAACAAATCAGTTAATTCACTGTCTTATATTTTGATGACACTACAAAAAAAAAAAAAAAAATGGAAGATTATTAATTAAATTAAAAATATAAGCCACAATATGAATGTAAAAACTAGTACAAAAAAAGCTATGATTGTCAGATCCTGAACCTGAAACATCAAAATCTATCATCTTAAAAGTGGCACAATAAACTAATAGCTTTTCAGATATTTTAGGAGTTCAAGACAAATTGTTTCGACAAAAATTTATATATAGGTTAAAAAGAAAAGCATGTTTGAAGTATTACATATCAAATTAGAGAGTAAAAACATTTATGAAAAGTGTCTATTATAAATAGTAAAAAATGATACACAGTACACATGCACTAAATATACTGATCATTTAGAAAGAGTCTTGTAGCAAAAGTAGATCTGATAGTGAATGTTAAACTAATGGCATCATGATATCCATAATAACTGTGGCAAAAGTAATGTGAAATCCAATGTGCAGATAATAAAGGTAGCTTTTGTGATATCAGAATATGTATTACCCAAAGCCATATTAACAATGAAGATAATAATGTTATTCAGTTCTTGCTACAAGTAACAATTTATAGCATTGTTTGTCTTGGCTAAGATTTGATATTTTTCTACATCACAAATCAAACAATTTGTAGACCATCATCAAGATTTCTATTCAATTGTATTTAATCTGGGTTATAGCTAACATTCAACACTAATTTTTGTTTGAATCTTTTGAGATAAGGCTTGATAGTTTGTTGTCCTCATCTTTATTGTTATCTGTAAATCATGTTTCAGAAATAACATAGCATACTTAACATACCCATGACCGGGTACAAGTGTTAGACTAACAAAATGAGAACAATCTAGCTCAAAGGATTAAATAAAGGGTTTGATTTGAAGTACCATGAAGGCTTCAGAGTTGTGGCAAGAGAAATCACGCATGTGGTAGTCTGGCATGCAAAATGAGATCAAGGGGGAGTGTAGCAGACGATTAGGGAAATTGAACTCATATCCTCCTGATCGTGAGTTGTGGCTTGACGTTGGACTACCCTGTTGGCGCGCATGTAAATTACTACACTGCGTGATTGACCCGGATGTGAGATTTTAGTATGATTATTTAAAGCCTGCCTTAACACACCAGGGAGTTGCGTTCTAATCTTGCTGACGAGGGCACTGATGTATGACAAGAAACAAGAGGCGAGTGAGCTTTGGCGCAAGACTGCTAGAAAAGATTGTTGCAGGTGAGAAGGACTTGGTCAGGAGAAGCTGGGAGAACATCTGTTTTTGGTGGAGAGATCCGGCTTTCCAATCTGACGGATTTTCTATTCATTTAGTATAAGAGTTTGACAAAAACGTTCTCAAGTTCGATAAGGAACACCTGAAGAAGGCCGGAAACATTGTGTATATAACAATCTGAAAAATCTAAATAACACATTCAACACTATCATTTTTTTTTTTTCTTTCAGATCAATAAAAAGTTTGTTTTCTTTTTTTAGATTTGCCATTTTTCATTTAATCAAATACAATTTTTAATTTATTGATATCTTAAAAAATTTGTCTTATTTTTGTAATTCCTTTTAATTTTATTGCAACTTGCTCAACAAAGATGGTACAAACAGAATAAGGGATGTGTTATAGATTTGATTTAGGCTTTTGTAGTACCAACTGTTATCATAGATTAATTGGTAAAGCAACCAATACAAATAATGAGTATTCCAAGATAAAAAGAAATGGGAGTTTCAACAAAAGATTATTCTTTTGCTATGTGTCTGCTGTTCTTTGCTGTTGTAGAAATAAAGATTAGATTGAGTTGTTTGGTTTGGTTTGGTTTGTGGCATATCAACCTCAGTGGGTCATTTAATGCCGACAAAGTTTTGAAATAAAGTCATTCTTAATAGATCAATTTTCTTTTATAAACACATTTTTCTATTTAACCCATAGATGGGACCCTAACAGGTACTATCACTCCAGGTCAGAGTGGACCTGGGAGCAATGGTGATGAAGGGGTGCTCTACATTCCTCAAACCTCTAGAACTGGAACCTCACCATCAGATAGAGTTTAATATCATTCGCAGGACATGTAGTCCCTCAGCCACCGCCTTCTAGCATATATATGATAAAAAGGGTTGGAGCTTGCCATAAGGGTAAATAGCATTGGGGCAATCATATAGATTAAGTTGTTATAAAAAAAAATTAGAAGAAAAATACTAAATATTAAAATATTAAAGTAAATAATAATTAAATACAAATACATCTATACAGTGAAAGTTATTTAATTACTTACCATATGAAGTGTTATTTAAAAATAATTTCAAACCAAAAACATAACATCCAGAAAGGGTCTCATTGTCAGTCTTTGTAACTGTATATTTCCTATTTGATACACAACTCAAGATGTGTTGAAATTATGGGTTTGTCATTATAGAATGTTTTTTCTAACAATAAATCATGCTTTTATTACTGGTCTTTAGTAGTAAATAAGACATTTTTGTCAAAATACTGACCATCCCCATTTGTACTTAAAATGTTATCTCTTGAATCCAATGAAAATACAACAATAGTTTACTAAAAATAACCCAAGACTCAGTCTTTCTTTATATTTTTAATATCTGTAAAAATAAAAGTAAAATAGGCAAAGTGGCCTATTGTTGGTATCAACTGAACAACAAAGGAGTCTATGCCTTTTTCACTTGTGGTAAACCAGAAAGATTTTTTTGTGATGGATGTGGAGCGACACACCTACCATCAGCTACTTAACTTTACCACACAAGCTGTGCTACTCATGCACTGAGTTGGTAAGCACTAGTATCAAACTCAGAACCTTGTGGTTTCAAGGTGGATGCTCTAACCGAGTGAGCTAAATCTGTATAAATACATTTTATTGCTGATTCTAAAAACTAAAGGGCCCTGCCTGGTACCTATAATTAATCTACAAGTAAAAAGTTCTACTATATACAATTTTAAGTGAATGTTAGGGAAGGTAGATGAGAGATTGTCATGGATATCCATGCTAATTGCACAACATGATGATGATGAAGTGTCCTGTTTATACTAAACTGCATCTGGTGGTGAAGCTCTAACTCTGGGGTTTATGATTCACTTCTTTGTTGCCATTACTCCCAGATCCACTCTAGCCTGGACTGGAAGTACTTGGGTCAAAAATATTTTTGTTTGTTTTATGAGTATTAGAAATCAAATAACTGCAAATTATTAGTATCAAGAATAATTACTTGTAATTATAATTGTTTACACATGATTATCATAATTAGTTACTTGAAACCATATTATCAAATTAACCAAATCTATTATTTGGCAAATAGTGTAGAATAATCTAAAATGGTCACAAAAAACTGTTGGGTCCTATGAAGTTAATTTTTATAAAAATCAAAAGGACAATTATTAGGTATACTTTAAATCAAGAAAGAAATGTTTAAAGTATTAAACTTGATTTAAGTATTAGACTTGATTTAAATAACCTGGCAGAACCTATGCCTCTCCAGGTCTATAACTGATTTGGATTCAGAGTTTTCCTTCTCCTAGACTGGTTGCCATATCAAGCTTAAAGATCCAAGTCAGCCCTACTATTTACCAGAAGCTGGAGGATTTGAACTCGGGTAGCCAAGTTCACTTCTTATGATGCTAACTGTTACATCACAAGTGCCTCCAATATGCAGATGTTTTATGCATTAGAAAAATATTGCAGATATGTATTTAAGAAAGTTGTTTTATACAATGACATATTCCAAATAATAAGTACTACCACCATTATCTCTTTATAGTAATTTTTGTATGATAAAGTCATTTCACTGCTACAAACAACAACTTGATTATATTAATGAATATAGTTTGGCACAAATCACTAAAAGAACAGGAAGAACACCAACTTGCAAAAGAGCAAATATTTAATTCAATATTCAATTATGGGTAAATTGCCTTCTTTGAATCTCTTCAGACAAAATAGATATTAAGATGTTTATCTGGAATAATTCTGTAAAAATTCTTGAATAAGAAACATTATCTAAACTTATCACAAGTTCTTAAAATTATAAACAGCTGATAACAGAATTATAAACATGCATCATAAATGATTATATTAAGAGAATTGGATTTGAAGAATTGGATTGTAATGCTTTAATACTTATAATAATCATTTCAAAACAATATAGGAATTATACAAAGCAAAGATGATAAAGTTAAGCAGAAAAAATAGGTGTTTGTAAATTTGTAATTTTTGAAGATACATAATTATAAGAAAGAATTGCTTTCAATATGAATGTCATTCCCACCGAGAAGAAAAGATGTTACAGTACTAACAAAATGTCAAAGGCAAAGAATGAATATTTTAAAAAAATCAGTTTTTCCATTTTAAAAGTTTCAATGAGGATTATAATATTTATTGTCAACATTATGTATTTTGTAATATTTATTGAAGGGCAAGTGATCTTCAGTACTAACGACAATTAACATTTATGTCTCTATTGTCCATCTCTTTAAAAAAAAAAAAAAAAAAAAAAAAAAACATATCAATCTTATAAATCAATGCGGAATGAAAAAAATAATAGTATATATACTTATTATAAATTTGATATAAAAGATGATATAGAAACATTTAAATAATTACATGAAATAAAATTGTTTTACAATAAATCACTTATGTTTATCACAAAAAAAAATGTTGACATTGAATATAAAAACAGCAGATATTTCTCTTCTATTATTGAATTCTTGCTTTCAGATATAAATTTTATTATATGCCATATCTACTTTAAAACTTAGATTAAGAAGTTTAAAAAGCTTACAGTTAATTTTTTAACATTTCTATTATACACTCACTTAAGTTCAAAATCAAGTGACCCCCTATTTATAAAATTCATATTATAATTGTTATCTCCCTTGAGAAATTATTACTAGGATGAGCACAAACACTGACCCCCCACACTATTACGATTAAGTCAGAAATTGGATTGGAAATTGCTTTATTAGAACATTTTAACCCAATTGTGGTAATGAAAATCTCACCATAATGTATCATTTCTGGTGTGTTAACGTAACATACATGCTAAAATTTGATTATTATAATATACAGGTTGCTCCGAAAGTCTTGTCACTCCTACATATTGTTTTAACTTTCATTATTTTTTTGTTTTAATAATATAATATATAAGTTATGTAATTATTTTGCCTCTAAAATTTTTTAAAAAATTGAATTATTTCCAAAAATTTCAGGTTGTATTATGTAATTATTTTACCACTTTAAAAAAAAATATATAAAAGAGGTAACAAGACTTTTGGAGCACCCTGTTCATTCTTTTTAATATTTTGACTAAACCTTATCATTACTTAGATACAAATTTTATTTTACACCCTATTATAAAGCTATATCAATGAATTTCATGTTTGTTTTCCCTAGAAATTTTACACTAAAATAAAATTCAAACAGTAAAAAACATTATGTGAAAGATATTTTCTTACTGAAGAATGTAACAGAGAATGATAAATGCCTGTGTAGTTATAATCCAGAGAAAAGTCACCCAATCAATGCCTTCCAATTCTACTTGTCTCTACACCAGCAAAGTCTAAATGACATACTAGTTGACATAGTTGAGTTGTAAGCATCCCCAGGTGAGGCTAAAAAGATATTCAAACAAATAAAAAAAAAATAGATAAATAATGAGAAATATATTTCATATAGATTATTGCATATTCCAGTTTCCTAGTGATATAAATTACTTTTTTCAAAATATATTACCTACAGATAAATGATAAATGAAAATTTATTTTTTATAATCAACATTTTTATCTGCTTAAGGCATTTAGAATATTATAAATACATACTATAAAATTTTGAGGTCTGAAATAGAAAAATATTCCAATTATGATTGAAACAATAATCATCTGATTTAAGACTATTACTTTAATTACTTTTAATAGAATTATGTTTCTCTAAATTTTATATAATCTATATTACTCGCAGGACCTGTGGATATACCATAGTAGGATAATTCAATTATTACAATACTTGATATGTTTACTTAAGAGCTCTTGCCAAATAAGTAAAAAGTATAATAATCTTGATTTAACTCTCTCAATCTTTCTTAAAAGGGTGGTTGTAAAATATTTACATTGATTTGCCAATAAAAATTTATAGGGAAGTGTTTAAAACATCTACATTAATTTGCCAACAAAAAGTGACAAAAACACAATTTGGAAAATATCTAAGTTGGGCCAGAAATTACCAAAATATATTCTGTAATTCACAATTTCAATATTACAAATAAAACAAACATGTAACTTTTTTTTTCTTTCAATTCATTTTAATTTTTAGGAACAAGTGTATTAATGTATAATCAGATTTCTGCATGCATATTACCATGACACAGCAAAAATGGCACATTGTAGCAAGATTGTTATCAGCATAATAGTGTTAAAATAGATTCATATTCATCTGATCCTTTTTTTTCCCCAGGGGAGATAACTATCAAATATTGATTATAGAGTAATTATCTTTTTTTTATGGTTTATTAAAACATTAATTCTACAAATAGGGTGTGACTCTACAGTGAGCTTAATGACCATCATCATTTGAATTAAAATTTAATAACTATTCTTTTTATACATAAAACAAATATAAAAAGATATATACAAAATTTGTAAAAAATACTTTGGTTCAATTAAAAATTTTATCAAGATTTGGATGCAATGAAAAAAGTGAATTACAAATTAATCTTATTATAATGGAGATTGTGTGTTTGTCTATCTGTAACCGAAACTATATTACTACTCAAGACACAATTCTCTTCGTTATTGACATCACATTCTCCATGATTTTATTTTTATCTAAACCTCAATTATTAATAAAATTGTCTTA
Organism: Doryteuthis pealeii; assembly: GCA_023376005.1. Lineage (NCBI taxonomy): Eukaryota > Metazoa > Mollusca > Cephalopoda > Myopsida > Loliginidae > Doryteuthis > Doryteuthis pealeii. The sequence continues at coordinate 79,757,963 of CM042159.1, read as the reverse complement.
CATTATTAATACTGTTAACCATATCTACATACTAACAACATGCAATTATATTTATATATACAACAAAATAGCGGTTTACAGTGTGAACGGGAAGGCTAATTTGCATATTAATATTAAAAAATCGAATTTAATAAATATGTGCTTAGTATTATTAATTTCTAACTGTTTTGTTTTATTTTAATGAATATAAGCAAATATCTCTTCAATGAATCTTAAATGAAATCCATTAACAAGATAAAATAACTTATTCTTTACTTCCTCTTTTAACTAAATACTTGAATTAGAAAAAATAACAATGAAAGACGAGAGTGATGGAAGAGTAAGTTTCTGTTGTTCCATTTTTTATTATACTCCCTCTGTTTCAAATCTTTTTATCTGTATTCTTATTTAGTTTCATTAGCCTTTCTAATTTAATACAATATTTTATTACATTAAAACTTAAATACTTGCACCCGGAGGGTGCATATATTTGCTAGTACAAATAATAAATTAGTTCAATGTTTTGTATATAAATGCACTGAAAATAGGAATGAAATTTACAAAATGCATAATTGTAAATACATTGAAACTTTATCATATTTCACCATCAAAATTTAATCTATTAAAACTATACTTCCATTTTTGTTATTCATATCATGGTTGGTTTCTTTGTTTAATGGCATATCAACATTCATGACAAAGCCATCCTTGTAGAAGAACAGTAGTGGTACTATTTAACCCCTAACTAGATTCATATGATGATCAATGACAGCTCTGTGGATGACAATAAACTGGGCAATTTATATATTTAACAAAAAAAATGAGACTCCATTAATGTACTTACTTTCAAAAATCTAAATTGGCTCGTACAATTTGTTTTGTGGGGGGAAGTATTCTAACTTTGGTTTCATTAAAGGTAAGTTGAGCTGAAGTAGTTGCAAATCCATTGATAGCAATTTCAATTATCTTTAGACAGACAAAAGCTCAGTGATATGGACCTTTTGAAAGGAAATGTGCCCTTTGATGATAAAGCATGAATTGATGATGGTGGTGGTGGTGGGTAAGGTTAGAATATTGAAGTAACAAGTGATTACAATACTGCAGTCTTTATAAGAAGAAGGCCAGATTCCTGACAGTTAAAGGAAATAGAAACGCTTGCTTTCCCAGAGCAAAATATGAAGAAAGTTCTTTGTCTAAGGAACCATAGTCATTCAGAACATGTTAATCCAATCTGGAGTCAGCCATAATCTAATTATTACTTCTGAGTTGTTGAGACAATCTTTTCCGAGCTAAGGAGATATCTTCAACGAAATAGGAAATTTAGGATCTTTTGTATTAGCTATTAAAAATGCTACAAGAAGAAAAAGATAACATCATGAGATACAAAAGTTAATGTCAACCATAAAGCTTACATACAAATCTATGTGTTGTGTGATCCATGACATTAGTTCAAATTCATGTTTTTATCATTATTAATGATTCTGAGTATTATTATCCTTCATCTTAATTCTCATTGCTTATTATCAAATCTCCCTCAGGTCATCATTTTCATAACAGCAAGGAACAGCATGGACCGGAACAAGGAATAAAGTTTCCTCGAGGCAAAAGGGCACTCAAGTTCAAGTCTCAACAGGAGTTTAGTACATATTCTTCTTTCCAATGTGAATACTGTTTCTTGTTCTTATAGAACATTGTGATAATAAGCAACTAGAATTAAAAAGATGAAGGATAATACTAGTTAAAAATCATTAATTACAGACAGAACTTTATCTAAAACTTAAAAATATATTCTGTCTGGTCAGTGAGTGAAGATTTAAAAATTCCATTGGTTAAAGATTATGCAGTATTTGCATAAAATCAAACTAGTTTGTCTTTTAAGTAACTATCAACAAATGGGTTGTCATTACTATCACATATACATCACTATTTGTAGTTACTGGATTGTATAATTTTATTATATCTATCTAGTTATTAGTTTTAAGAAACTCTTTGAGACATAATGGTCAGATGACTAATCTGGTAGATCAATTACTACTGATTAGTAACTTTGATTTTTACTAGGTACCTCATACTTTTGGCCTTATGCCAACCTGTGGTTCATTGCAATGCAGGTTAGTGAACTAGACTAGCAGATAATTGATTCTCACTAAGTGACGCATAATTCTGGCTTAGTGTTAAACTCAGTAAACAGTTACTCATTCATTACTTTTGAAAATAATGATGTCAAAATTTTTGTTAGTATATCTTAGGTTCTTCATACTGATGAAGATTTGATAAATATTGAAGATGTAAATTAATTTCATTTTTAGATAAACTTATTATAATATAAATGACTTATTTCAATTTTCAAATACTGATTAGTCCAAATCATAGAACATTTACAACAATCAATATACTTATATTTTAGATCTTGTGGAACAGAACTTTTTAACATATATCAAATATTTATACTGATGCTAATTATTAAAGAACTTTATATATATCATACATTATTTACACCATGCTAATTATCTTATAAAAGATGAAAAATTTTAATAATTTCCTTTTTGACAATGTTCCAATTGATTGCAAAAGAAATTAAAAAGTTTCATCTTTGGAATCTCAGAATCAAAGAATTGAAACTCCAAGAAAACAATTCTAGTGGATGAAATCACCTTGTTTTTTAGTTACAGATCAGCCACAAGGACATGAGGAGAACAAGAATGCTAAACAACTTCTTGATGCATGTCACAAATAGACAGTTACAAAAGAAGATCCCAGTTTCTTCTGCACTCAAATGATCAAGTTCAATGGACTGAACTAAGCACCTTTCAAAAACGAATCATTTTTCAGCATCATCTCTTAGGGTGCTATCCATTATATTTTTTTTACATTTAAGAAATCAAGGATTTTATTATGGTCAAAACTAAAGAGTTGAAATATTGCTAAATTACTTTAACAATTGCTTGTTCATGATATTAACTTGACTACTTATAAAAATGAAACTGGTATTTTCTTTTTAAAAATTATGATTTTTTGAATGAGAGAAGTTATGTCAAAAAAAAAAAAAAAGAAATAGATGCATTCCTATTTGAAATGATTTGGAGTTTCCTTCTTAATTTTGGTCATCAGCAGCTTTCATTATAATTTGCTTAAAGGACACATTCAGCAGCCATTAAGCTCAACTTCAAGTCACATCCTATTTATAAAATTTACATGATAATTAATTGTAAATAAATGCATTTTTTTAAATAACCATGAGGATCATAAGGGCTGCAACCACACCACCATGTCTGTGATGGTGCTGTATTTTTCTAGCAAGTTGTTTTTTATGGGATGGACTTGCTAGCCCCACATTCCCTAATTCTTCCTTCTCCTAGTCTAGTTGCTTTACCAAGGTTAAAGAACTCAGTTTACCCTACTTTTTATCTATAGCTGGGGAGAGAAGAAAGGGATTCATGCCTTTCCTATGGGTATTAGTGGGACAATGAAATGCAAACAGCCTCATCCAGGATTTGAACTTGGCTTGTTGAATCTATTTCCTATAACAATAACCATGAGGTCATGAATCTTAAATAAATGAAGAAATAAAAGAAAGTATTGTATAATTTTCATTTCATAATTATCTTCCTTGATAAATAATCAGAATGAAGAGTGAAGCAGACTATGCAATTATTAAGTTGCAAATTAGACTGGAAGTTACTTTATTCTTAAAGCATTTTAATGCCATTGTTCTAACAAAAATCTTGCTACAATGTGCTATTTTTTGTTGTGTTACAGTAACATAGACACAAATGCAACATTTTTCTTATATGAATTAATCCATTGGGCTAAACCACTCCACCATAAAACAGATGCTGTTCATTATGCGGAAGAAAAGTGATTAAAAACAGTATTTTGCTGCACAAAGTGCTTGACACTTAAAGACAAAGCCTAATAGATTTCTAGCAGGGGGTGTTTATGCTGCAAGTACATTTATATAAGTATGAGTGAGTGTGTGTGTGTGTTTCTCTCTACACCAGATAATTAACAGCTTTCTTCACTGTAAAGATATATTGATCATGTGATACAACATTACCAATCATGGGCATACAGTTAAAAGGTTTCACTCAGTTTATATAAAATTTGCTTTTTAGTTGTAATATGAAAGTGCAGCAGGTGACTCTATTATTAAGTACATTTGTACTTCAAAATCAAGATAATATTAAGAAATAATTCCATAATACTATGAGCAGATTGTGGAATACCGTTAAAGGTCAATGATTTATAAATGTATTTATAAAACCGATTTACATTGATTTGTTTCAATTTTTCCCATTGATATGATTACTACACATATTAGTACCCATATTACACGAATGGTCATTATATTTTCAAATATAGAAAATATATACATGTTAATTTTAATGATCCAAATTTTAAAAATAGATGCCAGGTATTATGGGACATCATTTATTTTTATTTTTTTTTACATACAGGTATATGAAAAGTCAAGCATAAAACTTACATAAGTTTTTTTTTAATATATATTTATGTCACTTTATATCACATATTTTACAAGTTAAATAATGAGCTTAAATTATAAGTCTTAACCAAGCAATAAATGAAATGGTGACTATGTGGAGAAGTAGGGTTGTGATCCACAGAAGACCAGCTTCATTTCTGTATTGGTAATTATACCTGTCCTAAACAAAATGGCATTACTTTTTGACCAACCCTTGTACTAAATTTGGTAGCTCTAACACCAACAGGTTTTTCTGTGTATAAAGAACAGACAAATAACTCTTTACAATTATCAATTATCAATATAGATAAGAGAGTTTTATAATTTGCTTGAAGCATTGTGTATATATTGATTTGGAGGTTGATTTTGAAGGCTATCACAATGCAGGTGTAAAGAATAAGGTAACAATGGTGTTGTGTGTTAACCTGTATTTTATTCTTGAATTTTCAAGATAAAATCTCTTTTTCAGAAGATCACTGGAACTGAAGTCGTCTTGTTATGGCATTTCTAGTTAAATAAAACTAGAAATGCCATAAGACGACTTCAGTTCCAGTGATCTTCTGAAAAAGAGATTTTATCTAAAAAATTCAAGAATAAAATACAGGTTAACACACAACACCATTGTTACCTTATTCTTTACACCTGCATTGTGATAGCCTTCAAAATCAACCTCCAAATCAATATAGATATTTGGATAAAATTTTCATCTACATACAAAATTTAGGTCTCATTTTGTTACAAAAATAGAAACATTTTTGGTAATTCTGAATATTTTCCTCCTTTTTATATTTGCATAATGCTTAAGTAAAAAAACAATTCTTATATACAATCAATGGTTAGCATGCTAGTTTCACAGATCCATTACTACTTAATAGCAAGTTCAATCCTCACTGGATGCCCCATACTCATGATCTTGTATCACATCCTACTCATTGTGAACAGGCTAGGTAAATACCTATACAATTTTTCAAGACACATGTTGATATCTTCAAATGCAATGTGGGAAGGTATTTCAGCAAACAGCACCATTAAACTAAATAATATTTGGTACTATTAATATGAATTAGTCATTTATGACAAACACTATTAGGAAAATACTTGGTCAATATAGATTCTTTAATGCTAATTTTTTATTAATTTTAGATAAATATGAATAATTTCAATTTTCTGACATATGTAGATATAATGTCCTATTACACTAAGAAATTTCCTATTTCTATTCTGACAAAAACGTGAATGATCAACAGTTCTATTGCAGACCAAAATATCTATTCAGCTTTTCATGAGACTTAACAGTCTGCTTTCTTTTTGTACATTACATGAAATGGAATAAATAATATACTTACAGTGACATTTTGAGTTACAGCAATAATTCAAGTAACCTAAGATTCATCTCTTTATTTTCAACTAAATAATGTTATATGAGGACAAGCAAAAACTGATAGAAGAGAAAATTTCTGACAAAAAAAAATCTAAACTGTATTTGCTCAGGTTTAAGCAAGATAGCATTACTGTTTTATTGCAAGTAAATGTCTTCATTCAACCTATAGGATTCATATAAGATTTTTTCTTAAGGTATTCACAGAATAATCTAGCAGAGAAAGGAAACAGCTAACAATTTGCTTTCATAGATAAAATGATTGCTTTCTAGATAAAAATAAATAAAATCCTCATTCATATATATATATATATATATATATATATATATATATATATATGACGGTGTCCTGTATTACTTTTCATCATTTAAAAATGTACTTATCTGTTATTAATATTTTTTTAAATTAAATCCCTGATTTTTGAATGAACCTTCTTCTAAAAGATCATGTAATAAATCCAATGTAAGTGAGAAAAATGAAAATGAATCCAACAGATATGCTGAAAAAATGATAGGAAGAAAAATATATATACTTTGGTTTAGATAACAGCAATAAATTTCATCCAAACCAAAGTATACATATTTTTTTCCAATCATTTTTTTCAATAAATTTAACAAACTGTATAAGTTTTTATCGCATCTTAAAGAGCAGATATCTAAACATAATTTACTATAGCAAATATTTACTAGCATTACATAATGGATAGGCATAGCTGATCATTTTTGTAAGGAAATGTAGTTTACATTTTAAAAATAATGATAACTCGATTGAAAAAAATCACCATAAGTCTAACATCAAGTTCATATGAAACCGGGTTCTCATTGGCTTAGAAAGTCACATGACCAGGCAACTCTTTAAAAACTAAAATTTAGAGATAAGCCAGGCAGCCCTGTTCTATGCCTGAGCTGATTCTCCCTGCACATGAGATAAGAATGTATTAAGGAATTAAACAAAAGTGTGTACACCAAAAAATGTCTGAGTGGTTTCTTGATTAAAAGAACTAACAAAAACGGAACACAGAAAAACAAACAACCCTGATGGAAAATGTCCAATTTGATACGAAAGAAGAACCTCTCACCTGAAAAGCAGATCTTAGAATAATTTAAAAAGACAAAGACACTCAATAGAAATAAGCAGAGGACAATGCAACACTAGAAATTATACAAATTAAAATTACTTAAATTTTAAGATAAATTTCCATTGTGAACATTTTTATTTTATTTTAAACATTTGAAGAAATACCTGAAGAAACCCAGAGGGCACATCGGCCGAAATGTTGTGCAGAGTCTGAATAATCCAAATGATACAAATTATCAAACCTCATCTCAAAAACTCAGAGAAATAGTATTTGAAGAAGACAAACACATGTATGATTAATCGAGAGAATAAAATTAATCTTTTAGAAATAAAGCGTTCAGGAAACTTATGAACCTAAAAATGAGCTCTAAAATTTCTATGACATAAAACAATAATCTGTATGAATAAAGGAAAGGTTTCCATTCTTAATTGCTTGGAATTTATCAGCTAATAATTTCACAGGTTCCATGGTTGCCAAAGTGATAATATTTCTTTTAAGTATCAAGCATACTCTTTATTATTGATTTGTAATTTTATCACTATAACCTACCATATAACTGAAAAATCAATTTTCTGTAAAACTGGCAATTCAATTACTCAAAAAAAAAAAAAAAAAATGAACAAAATATGTTCATTTGTTTGTGGTAAGTTTATAGTCAAAATGTATTCATGTCTGATGGTCTTTAAACATTTACAATTAAGTAGAATTTGTTTGCAGTTTTCAAAGGAGTTTTGGTGCATGTCCAATAAATGCGTCCTGGCCTCTTGCCCTAAAAAACCCTACGCAGTGCCTGCTCAAAATCCAACCTGTGCTACTATAGAACACCCTAGCTGTTTGAAGGTGTTTTTCCCGAAAAGTTAATTCGATATGAAAGCGATATTTACCCCCGACCCCAAGTCTTTTCTCAGCAACTAAATGTAAATATATTAACCTCCCCTCTTTAAAATATTTTTTAGCAGTTTCATATTGCATTAACTTTTCTGGAAAAATGCCTTCAAACAGCTAGGGAGTTCAATAGTAGCACGGGTTGGATTTTCAGCAGGTACTGCTTAGCGTTTTTTAGGGCAGGAGGCCAGGACACATGATACCTGGAGCTTTTTTTTTAAGAAATAAGTTTAAAAGTATGTTGACAATTTTAAAGATATACATTGTTATTACTTTTAAACAGATAAATGTATAAGTCAAAATAATTCTATTTATAGCCAGTCAAGATGACTGGTTATAAATAGAATTATTTTGATCTTGACATATGCTAGAATATTTTAAGTTAAAATTCAAAGAAATAAAAGCAAAATAGGTAGTATATAAGTTTTGCTTCAATATTTGATAGTCCATTCTAAATGCTCGTTTGAAGAAGGTTAATTGTCACAAATTTATATTAGAAAAGAAAACTAAAGTAAAGAATTCTTTACAGCTGCTCATACAAAATGATACAATATGTTAATATTAATCATATCCATTAAAAAAACAAAAACATTTTAACTATTTTCTTTAATACTATTAACACCTAGAGAAAGATTAAGGCCTGCTATATCAACACCAACACATGGGAGGCTTGTGCAGAAGACAGTGTGATCTAGTGACTCCTCGTCAAACAAGGAACAAAAAGTAGTGAAAAAGAGAGGAAAGAAGCCACCACGGAAAAGAGAGCCGAAAGGAAGGAGAGACAACAGCAACTCCAGCAAGCATCAGTTTGTTTGCAGTCACTGCACCAGAGGTTGCCATTCAAAAACTGGTCTGTTCAGCCACTCACACAGTTGCAGATTAAAAAAAAAAAAAAATAAAATAAAAAAAAATTTTAAAAATGAACACTACACCATCGTCTTTAGTAGACGGAAGAATGCCAACAATAATTAACACTTAGAAAAGCAAACAAAAATAATGGACAAAAAAAGAGAAAATCGTGTATGTATAAACAAGGAGGAAAACTGACTTTTGTTAACATTAAATTTATATACTTAAAAAAAGATCAATAAAATACAGTAACTTGAAACAAATTGATCAAAGGTGATAAAGATTTTTGTTTCTCTAAATTTTTGAGATGAGACTTGATAATTAGTATCATTTTGATTATTCGGACTATTGTCCTCATTTTTATTGTTATCTGTACAACGTTTTGGCCGATGTGCCCTCTGGCCTTCTTCAGCTATTTCTTGTTGGACTCAGGAACCTTTCCGAGTTCAAGAAGGTTCCCGAGTCCGACAAGAAATACCTGAAGAAGGTTGGAAGGCACATTGGCCAAAACGTTGTACAGATAACAATAAAGATGAAGACAATAATCTGAATAATACTAAGATTTTTGGTTGAAATTGATTTTTTTCATGATCAAATATAGTTTACTAGTTTAAGAACAATAAATTTACACATAGGTAATAGTGGTTATATTTTGTAAAAGTTATGCTTTTGTTGTTTACATAAATCTTAAAAACAATATGTATATGAATTTCAGTGCTTAACACAATTTAAATCCAAAATACCAGTAAATGGGTCTAATTCTTTAACTTCATATTTAGGGCAAGTGATAACTTATTTATGAATAATTTGTAATCAGGGACATACAGTGATCTGGGCCTCAGGCTAAAAAAGAACTACTAACCCCTTAACCTATCCTGTATAGATATGTACAATCTTAATCTGACATTTGTTCCTAAAACTCTAAGTTTCCAAATAATATAAAGAAATCTCTTGTGATTTTTATATCCAGTGCCACTAGCAGGTGATAAAAGATTTTTAGTTATAACACATTGATTCATTTGAGGTCAATTCAAAATTTAGACTTTTGCTACTTACTTAGATCTTTTGGTGTTTTACCTGACCCTTCAAGTTTATCTTTGTTTGTAATCATTTCTAGAGCAACTTTTTAAGGGTTGAATATTCAAAAATATTCACTGAAGTACATCATAACATCATGGATTATTTTCCAAGTGGTTTATCAAAAATGTATTCAATTTACTAATTTTTTTTTTTAAATATTAATCTAGTGTCTATCTTAATTATTGACAGATTTTTAAATGGAATATTCACAAAGTAGATTTTAAAATGATGAACTTGCTTTATTTTGTACTATTTGGATTATTCACACTATTGTCCTCATCTTTATAATTATCTGTACAATGTTTTGATAACAATAAAGATGAAGACAATAGTCCGAATAATCAAAATAGTACAAATTATCAAGCCTCATCTCAAAAAGTCAGAGAAATAGTACTTGCTTTACATGAAATAAGATTAGATGATATTTAATCATTAGTTCATTTTACTTGTATAAAAATAAATATTTACTCTACCATATAATTCCATAATTTTTATTTGAATTGGATCATTAAAAAGATTAAAGATTAGTAAAATGGACCTAATTAGCAAAAGAGTATAATAATTCAAAAGAATATACTGATAAAAGACAGAAAGCAAAACAAACAGATAATAATGATAGTTCCAACACAAGCATACCAAATATGCATTACCCAATTAAAATTACAGAAACTAATACCTGCATTTGACAAAGTAGGAAGCTATGATTCTTTTCCTTGCAGATAACCAATAAGAAGGATTTCAATTAATCTATTATTGACCTTTTCTCTCCTCTTCAGCTTAAAAAAAAAAAAAGATTTACTCAAATCAAAGGAACAGCATTCAATCATTTTTTTAAAAATATTTTGATGATCCTCCTGTTATCATTTAAAAGTATTTAAAACTCTTTTTGATGCCAATATTTACTAATAAATGTACAAATCTATGAAATGGGATGAGAACAGACGGAAAATATTAAACATTCATATCATAATTATCTGATTTTCGTATGTTACTGTAACACAACAAAAATAGTATAGTGAGGTTTTTGTTAGCACAATAATGTTAAAATTCACAACCTTAGAAAATAAAGCAATTTCAATCCTATTTGCAACTTGTGGCATCTGCATTATAATTTCTCAAGGAAGATATTAAATACTGATCATAATGTATAATAGTTGTCATTTTTTATTTGCAATTATAATATAAATTCTATAAATAGGACCTTCAAGCAAATAAATATTAAAGAATATTCTCAAGAGAAAAAAACTGGAAAGAAATTCACAGTAAATATCATTCATTATGAAAAACTAACCAACGTTCCCACTGGTGCTCAGACAGAAAAAAAAGTAAACATTAACTGCTTTCCATATGCACACACACACACGCACACATACAGCTGATTTTTCCTCATAAACAAGGAACATTATTAAGTCTGAGTAAGAAAAGTCATAGTTTATGTAATTTTGTAATGAAAAAGAGCTGTAAGAGTTCTATTAATCTTTCTTAATAAGAAACACCAACAACCAAACATTCAAGCAACACCCACCTCCTCATCTAAAAGGAAGGGGTGTAATTTAATTGTCTGACACCGGAGGTGCCCCCTTTATGGGGGAAATGCTGATGGGTCTGAACAATTTTTGATACTGCTCACCTGGGAGAGTCATTCTTGGGAGGTTCTCCATGTTAAACTGCCATGTCAAATTCTACCACCATGAGTGGGTAAATCCTAACCCCTAACACACACACAATAGATTATATTTCAAATTAAATAAAAAGTAATTCTCTCTGTTCATCCAAATATTTGCCAAATCCATTTAATATTTTCAAGTTTACAAATCAGAAGTTTAGAAACACAAAATATTATCATATCACCTTATGCACATGAAAAACATTTCTAATTCTCAAAAATTACAGCAGTCATTTTCTTTTTACATCTTAAAGCAAAATGTTTCAATTGTGTACATATTAAAATTATTTGAGTCTTAAAATATTGAAGGAAGTTTGGGAAGATTTTTCAATCTGAATTTGAATAATGAAATTCTGATTAGAACATTTTCAATTGTTACTTGTATTTGAAAACTTAACTGATTTTATTTTCTGATGCGATTACATAAATTAAAATCATTTTTCTAATGTTCTTATAACATAATAGAAATATGGAAAATGATATTCCAAACAAGTGTTTTTAATAATCAAATCAATTCAAAGATATTTTATGATGAAAATTAAAGATTAGATAAACTCATCATCAACAAACTTTTAAAACTTCACTCTTTCATATCATTGAATTTATCAGATTTGCTATCTTTGTGCGATATCTAATTTCACACAGAAGTCAAAACTGGTAAGAA
>CM042159.1:79565900-79740900 GCA_023376005.1 Doryteuthis pealeii | reverse complement strand
CAATGAATTTCAAATACTTAAGATTATCGGATTTTCTAATAAATAAATAAATCAATAATATAAAGGCGGATAAAAATTGTTAGTATTTGTAAAGTGTCTATATAACTGACATTTGTTGATAACAAGTTGAATACGTTTTGCAAAACGATTTATAAACTGAGGGAAAATTGCCTCTCTGCTTTACAGAATGAGATTAGATTTTGTGTAAAGCAATGATTGAGGTCATGTATTTAGGTATAAGAAAATCAGATTAAAATTACACTCAATCCATCAAAATGCTCAAACATAAAAATTGATTAATGCTGTTATGCTTGAAAAATCTCGCTTTATTTTAATCCTACCATTTGCTTCTCTGTTTTTATGCCTTTTGCTCAAAACTTTACACTTCAGAATTCTTTTATATAAGACAAAAAAACAATCACAAGAAATCCAATGCAATCTGACTAAATAAATAGATTTATTATTACAAGTTTTGATATAATAAATTATAAACAATGAAAACTGTTATAAAATCTTAGCAAGTAACTTTGGGGCTTAACCACTAGATTATCAATTATTATCAATGCTTGATAATCTATCAAAATACTAATACTCTTTGTTTAAGTGTCTATATGAGAGAGAAAAAAAGATCAATATTTTCAAATACATTTATTGATTTTATTGGAATTATGGATTTGACACTTGGAAAGTCAAAATTGATAAAATATTAAATTACTTTGAAAAAAAAAATCTTTTGGAATAATATGAATATTACTAGTTTACCTGTATTATGAAAATATTTTGAAAATTCATTGCACTCATAAAATATCATAAATTATGTTGCTATACATTTTCTTATTTATCTCAAATACTTTTTCATTATTAATCTAAAATAAAAAGGTAAAATTAAGTAAAAGTAACAATTGATTCTCTACCTTGTTATAAATGAAACTGATTTTAATATATACACATTTAAAATATATCTTTTGTTCAGTTTGTTCATCTACAGAGTTAACTGTAATATAAGAGTTCCTTTTATAAGGGGCCGTTTAGCTCAATCGGTAGAACATCCGCCTAGGAATGGCAAAGTTCCGGGTTTGTTACCAGGTTCTGTCAAATCAGTGAACAAGTGTGCTACTCATGCACTGATTTGATATATATAGCTTAGGCAATATGATCTATACAATAAAGCATCTAGCTGACAGTAGGTGTGTCACTCTGTCTCAGAAAGAAAAAAATTCTAATCTTTTTAGCACTAGTGAAAAGGGTATAGACTCCTTTGCTGTTTGGCCGATACTGACAATAGGCTACTCTGCAGACTTTACTTAATACAATAATTTTAATGCACACACACACACACATATATATAAGGTAGGTAAAAGGATAGTGAACAAAAAATGATAACTCAAAACAAATCTAAGAGTTGAAATATTTTGTCCGATTTATACGGACATCATCAGACAAAGATTTTTATTGAAAGCAATTATTTGGCTGATGATGTCCGTATAAATCGGACGAAATATTTCAACTCTTAGATTCGTTTTGAGTTATCATTTCTTGTTCACCATCCTTTTACCTACCTCATACTGTCGAATTCTACTACATCCATCCTATCTTCATATATATATATATATAAAATCTTGTAAACACATCTGTTGGTTTTTCAAATAAAAAGATTTTACATCCCCACAAACTGACAAAAATTCTATTCACAATTGAATAATTATGGAATTATATTTATCAAGTTTAATACAGAATTATATTTCTACAACATTAGCAAAAAGTTCATAACAATCTCTATGTAAAAAGAGTATTTTGGTGATATAGAAAAGTGTTATACACTCAAAATGATAGCTAATGATTCCATAATAGAATTTATCTGTAATGAGATTAGGTTGTATTAGATTATTAAATAATGTTTCAAATTTTGACAGCCATATGTAGTGAAATCAGAGTTGCGTTTGAGGAGAGTTATGTAAGGTTAGGGTCATAAAAAAATGGACTCGATCTGAGTTCAAATCCTGACCGAAGCTGTTTGCATTTCACATACTGCTAATACCCTTGGAGGGGTATGCATTCAACTACTCTCCATCCAGCTATGGGTAAATTGGAGAGCAGATTGGGCTCTTTAAACTTGGCTAGGTAACCAGTCTAGAAGAAAAAATGAATTCAAACCTGTTAAACTCTTAAGAAATTGACCATGTATCACATCCTGTTTGTGCAAAGGGATTGATATATATATATATATATATATATATATATATATATATATATATAGTGTGTGTGTGTGTGTGTGTGTGTGTGTGTGTGTGTGACTTGAATTCACTCATTTTTACCCCAGGAAGCATATCTTATCATGAATGGTCATAAAAATAGTCTGAATAGTTGTGATGAAACTGAAATTGAAAGAGAATACCAGTCAAAAATTAATAATGGTTGACAATGCTTTATCTCATAAAAATTCAAAATAATATGGGAGTTTATGCTGACTAAATCTCAGTAACAATGAAAAGTAGGTAATTGAAAATTGAAATACTTCAAATTATGAGGTATAAACTCAATAATTTGAAATAGATATAAAATTAAATCTGATTAGTTTCTCACAAAGCATTAAAAAAAAAAAATGAAAAACAAGAACAAAATAAAACAAATTAAAATGTTTGGTGGTTGATTTTGAAGGCTATCACAATGCAAGTGTAAAGAAAAATAAGTTAACTATGATGTTGTTTGTTAACCTTTAATTTATTCTTAATATTTCAAGATAAAATCTCGTTGACAGAAAATTTCTGAAACTAAAGCTGTTGTTAGTGATCGTCCATTCTGCTTTGTGTCTTATATATTCCAAATTCTGTGTGTGTGTGTGTGTGTGTGTGTGTGTGTGTGTGTGTAACAATGATTATCATTCCAGGTTTGGCCTACCCTTTTTGTTTTTAAAATGTTATATTTTACATGTTTAGGTTTGAACTACAATACTTTGACAGTTATCATGTAAAAAGGAAGAAAGGGAGTGAGAAGATCCAAATTCCACATCAATGACAAACCAGTAATAAATGAAGATACTAAAGGCCTTATCATCAAACAACTAAAGATGAAAATTGGAGGCCTATTTCTAAACATTTGTGAGCTACACATTTTACTTTCAGATTGACATTTCAAAAGTTTGTTTCTATAATCAGCTCAAGAAATTCAAAGAAAGTTTTGCTTTCACCATTATCCAATTAAAGTATAAGATCTATTTATTTTATATCCTTCAGACTTAACTATATAATTTTACATTTATTATAAAAAAGACTTTTTTTTTTTTTCAAAATGAGAGAATATAAACAGAAGAAAATATTTCGATATATAAATATCTTAGAATATCAAATTATCAAATTTATTGAATCTAATTATGACATTAACTTTACATAAAAATAATCTTTAAATGGCCTTTTCATTAATTTTGTAATATAAAAACATTAAATTCGCTTCTTTTAAATTTAAAACTAGACTTAAAAATAAAATTCAACATTTGTTTTTAAATACCTTTAAGAATAACAATATAAACATAAATTACTCATAAAAAATTAAATTTTGTTTTTACAATTAACAATATCAGAGGGAAAAATATTAAAATAACTGATAGAATAAGGACATTTTAAAATAAATTTCATCGTTGAAAAGTCTTAAAAAAATTAAACCTAACAAAATATTGACATAACCAAATTCTTAATGACATTTCTTTAAGGTGTAAAATGTTACATCATGGTAAAATTAATAAGAACTGTGGTAAATAATTAACATAGATTTTTACTTGTTAAAAACATATGCAGATTACATTTAATGATAAACTTGATTTTTTGTGTCATGGTGATATGCAAAAAAAAAAATGTTTACCATTAAGCATATTTATTTGCTTTTAGAGAATATCAAATTTAAGTGAAAAGAGTTAAATTAAATGGAACATTTTTCTCTTAAACTTTAAGTGAAAAATGTTAAACTAACTTTAAATTAAAAATTCTAAATAAATAAACTAAGTCCAAGAAAATTTCTAAATTAATTTTTTTGAGTAGCGAATTTTGGACCAAATATAATGTAAAATAACATAGTTAAGTATGAAGGATATAAAATAAATAAATCTTATACTTACTTCAATTGAATAATAGTAAAAGTTATTCCAAGTGAAAAAGCAACATTTTCTTTGAATTTCTTAAGCCAACTAAAGAAGCAAATTAGTGAAATCTCAAACCAAAAGTAAAATGTGTAACTCTCAAACGTTTTGAAATAGGCCTCCAATTTTCACTTAACTGTTTGATTATAAGGCCCCAAATCAATTTATTGGCATAAATATGCTAAAAAAAGTATTAGAAATGACCCAAAGGTTCGTCTGCTTAAATTTAGTTAAACTAAACATTTGGTATTAATATGTTTATATAAGAAAAAGATAGAGATCCCACAAATCAAGAAACCATGAAAATAAGAGGAATGTGTTTAGAGCAATTTTTGTTTGAATTTCTGAGATAAAGTATTGTTTCTATTATACACTGATTCATTCAAGCTATTTTGTTTATTTTTACTCTATCACAGCATGTCAATGCACTTTCTGGCCTTCTTCAGGCATTTGTCCACCTTCAATAACCTTCTAGGAGTAACAAAAAGAATGCTTTCTTTAACCTCTGACCCCCCCCAATATATTGGTCTCATTTCTATGCCTGTCATATCTAATATCTTTCCTAGAGAATTTCAGAACTCCTACCTGTCAATTCTTCCTTGTGACACTGATCTACTTTCTAGATCTGATGTATGCACTGCTTGATCCAGGGATTGAGCTGTGGACTTCAGTACTCAAGCAGTGATCTATTTTTTTTAATTAGTGACTGGATAATTTGAGAATAGCATGTGTGCTGTTTCTCTATAAATTATTATTCATTCCTGATTTCAAAGCCTTTCCAGAGAGAACTTTTTTTATGTTTGGAAACCAGCATATTATTATTTAAAATACTTAAATAAATTGCTTTCTTTCACTGAATTTTGGTATAATTTTCATTGAAAATTATACTAAAAATTTCTATAAGACTATAACACTTAACAATAATCAAAGTAGAAAACAATGATGTTATTTGATAAAATGAATGTTATTTTTAATTTTTGAAATAAAGACTGAAAACAAACAAAAAACTGTTCTGAATGCTAACATCATTTATTTAGATTATATTCTCCAATTCTCCAATTTAATCAATGCTAAAATAAATTTCAGCTTTGATTTTTAAATATTAAAATGTCCAGTTCTGAAAAGAAATTAAAAAAAAAAAACTTGCATTTAAATGCATAAAATTTAATGAATAATAACTAATTTTAAAGAGTTATATGTTTGAAGATAAAAATTTCATAGCAAAATCTGTAAATTCTTGAGTTCTAATGATATCTAATTTTCCACTCGAGTCACAAATAATATGAATAATTTTTCAATATTCAGCATAAAAACTTTTAAAAAAAACTCTTTATGTTTAACCCTCTTAAAGAGAAAATGAGAAGAAAAAAAAATCAATCTTGACAGTTGAAATGCAAAACAGACCAGAAATGTAAGAGACAGGTCATCATATTTCTTAAGATACTAAGTTATCTTTTTAAAAATAGGTATAGCGATATATAGATATAGAGATGCTGATAGGTAAGAGTCCTGTGTCCCTGATGCACAAAAATCTAAAAGGACGCTGTAAAGTCATCTATGCATTCCAGTGTTTTTCTTTTTTCTTCCTCACCATTTCAAGCTAACTTTTCAATAGTTTCTTAGAAATGAATTACACAAGATATGGGAGGGGCAGCAAAATGTAAGTAATTTTAAGGTAGGATTTAGCCGGCTTTAGTTGAGACCTATAAATTTTCCCGGAGACTCATTCAAAGTAAATATGTGCATCCCAGGATGCACTAAATCAAAAAGCTATCAGCATCACTGTATATATATATATATGACCACTCCTGAAGCCAAAATAATAAATAGATAAAATTCTCCATTTTCTAAAAGTTAGAGAATCATTCTTTTTAAGTAATAAACTAATTATACAGTTATTCAAATATAAAATTGCTTATATTTTAAAAGATTACTTAATTAATGACCTTATAATAATTTCATAGTAAAAACATTTCATTTTTAGCTGAAAAATCTTAAAATAGAAATGGTTAGAATATTTTGTATGTATTCATTAAATTATTTAATGAAGGATTTTTTAAAACTTTTTTGTGTGTGTATAAAAAGCAAAACCTTACACTATGATACATTCTTAATCTGGGATGATGAAAGTGTGAACAAGTATAAAAACTAATGAGGGTTAATGCTTACTAAATTCCACATTAGTTTTAGTTGGACTAATTTCAAGAGAATTATTCAAAGGTCAGTAGAGATAAACCACTAATTCAAGTATTAACACCTTCATCAGCATCAATTTATTTTGTTTCAAGAATAGAATAAAAGGGATGTTCCTTCACAGAGACTAAATAGCATTAATGGAAAAGCAGATATTATTAGTCACAATTGTGTGACAGACAACAAAATGAAGATTAGGTTCAATTTTTTTTAAATATCTAAAGAAAAAATTGATTAACATTGTTTGGTAAAATATCTGTTAACAAATAAAATATCAAAATATTCTTTGGTACTGAATATATCGATGTGATATAACAAAAATAATTGATTCAATTTTTAGAGTATAATAATAAAATTGAATTAACATCTTTCAGATCTAATCTTAGAAATGAATCAACAGGTTAGATTTATTAAAATAATTCATCATATTCAAAAAAATTTTTTAAATAATTACAAAGTAAAATCATAAAAAAAACATTATTATTAAGAATTTTTCTTTAAGTAGATTTTTTATAAAATATCTATATGAAAATGTATCACAATATCAGAAAACAGTTACTATTATAAATGCCCATTTCATTTTAAGTAATTCAACTAAATTAAAATAAAATTAAATTAAAAAGTTAATTGGGATAAATATTTCAAGTAGTCATTTAAAACTAAGATTTTTCAGTATAAATTCATAAATGTTTCTTTTTTTTTTTTTTTTTAGGGGGAGGGGCACTATTTAGCTTGTGCATATCTATATTTTTTCACTTGTTAAAATTACTTTCCTTTTGCTGCCCCTCCCATATTTTTTCATTATTGTTTTTAGATATCAAATATTTCTTTTTATCAATATAAAAATGTTAGTGAAGTTTTTCCCAAGATAACTTGAAGCAAAACTGTTATTATGAGTATATTCTCTAGACCCAGTGATTCCCAGGCTTATTTTGCCAAGGAACCCTTATGCAATTTTCCAAAGATTGCAAAACTAATACTTCTATCTTATCAAACAACTATCACCCTAATTCTAAAAAGACATTAAAGGAAGTAAAAATAATTTGGAGAAAAAAAATGATTTATTCATATTAAAAACATTTAAAAAATGAAACATCAACATAAAAAGCAACTGCTTTTTTTATTTTTTATAAATTTGTAATTATTGTTTTAAAAAATTATCAATACTGGAGATTTTATTTTCAGATTAAATTTTTTTTTTCACATCTTTCCCTTGCAGAAAAAGACAGGATTCATTCAATTTAAAAATAAATAAATAAAATCTACTGATTTCTATAAGGTATTTTCTAAATATTTTTATTAAAAGACACTTACTTGCAAAACCTCAGATTTTTTGTTTTAGAACCCAAACAACTTTAGGAAATAATGTACTAGAACATTTGAAAAACCTTTAAACAGAAATCATTTCTGAGTTCAGTTTTTTTCTCTTTATTTGGTATGACAAAAAAATCATGAATCAATGAATAATGAAGAGATGTGTGTGTGTATGTGTATAAATATATACACACACAGATATATATATATATATATACACACACACAAGTGTATCACTATATAATGGGAAAATGGCTATATTCAAATAAATCTGATATGTTCTAATATCTAGAAGAGAAAGATAAAAAATAAAAAAAACTAGCGAAAGTTACATGTTTGTACAGAGAAAACTGCTTTTAGTTGTCATGGGAGTTGTAATGATAATTTGAAATATGATTGACAAACAATACGTAATCAATAACAGTTTGACAATATGGATAGTCACTTGACACACTTTTTTGAGATTTAATAAAGTTCTAATTTCATCTTTCTACAAAAAAAGGAATATGCAAGATTCACTTAAACTTTCATAACAGTAAGTAAAGTTGTTGAGGTGACTTAAAGTCTATATCAACCAGACAGCGAAGGAGTTTCTCCTTTTTTCACTAGCGCTAGACCAAGGAGATTGTTTTTTTTTTTTAGTGTCTGAAGTGGAGTGCCCCACCTACAATCAGTTCCTCATTTTACCGCACAAATCCCTGTGTTTCTCATACACTGAGGGCCAGTATCAAACCAGGAACCTTGTGGTTCCCAATCGGACGCTAAATATTCAAGAAATACATTAAAACTATTTAGAGACATTATCTAAGTAAATCATAACCCAATTAATTAGGATCCAGTGGTAATCTAACAAACAATTCATTAAGATATAGCAATGTGTACATTATACATATCTATGTGCAAGCAATGTATATATTTATCTATTCACATATGTAATCCACATAATGATCCAAGTTACATATGTATGTTACTATAACACAGTAAAAATGCCCAATCCCTGTGAGATTTTTACTAGTATAAAAGTATTAAAAGGCTTCAACTCAGAGATTAAAGCTATTTCAAGTCCATTTTGCAAGTGGGGTTTATATTAGTCACCCACTCATAATTTCTAAATGAAGATAAGTATTGAATGGTGATGATAGAGTATTTCTCCTTGTTCATTTGCAATTATAAATAGGATGTGAATCAACACTGGACTTGTTTCCTTAAAAAAAAACTACATTTTCTTTGGTTGTTGGTTCAATTAAATCAAAAAACAAACTCCTTACCATCCACAAGTTGCTGTTATTCATCATTTTCTCTATAAATAACTATAATCAACATCCATGGTAAAAAATCAACATTCTAGTTAAAAAATTCCACTTAATTTATGAGTGTCTTAATTTTAAATTTACAAACCATACAAGATAAAAATATATTGTATGACATACAAAATGTATATAAGTATAATTAGTCTGGTACAAGTAACTAAAAATAATATTTGTGTAATCAAAAATAACCCACAGCTTTTGGTTCAAAATATTTGCAACTAATAGTTTCATGTTTTGTGACCATTGTACCAATGCAAAAGTACAGCTCTGTTAATACCCAATGAGGATATACAGTGTATTGATATGGGTTCTGGAACCTGTACATATATTGACCTGTGCTTCCATTTCGGTTTCCAAGAACTGGAAACCAATCAGGTTCAGGACCATTTCAAGATGACCAATGTGTTTCCAGGGGATGTCAGTTAATCTGTACACATTTACTGCAATTCAACTGTATATTTAATCTTGAGTAAATCCAAACATATATTCAGAATGTTATTTTATTTTCTGTCAATGTGTATTATGTGTATTATATTCATTTAATGTTATTTTCAATGTAAAACTTATAATCTATTTATGTTTATGAATCATAATAGGTTTGGTAATTTCAAATATTACCTACACACATCAATTTTAAATGTTTTATTATTGTCCTTTCTGATACTAATGTTCTCCTTCATAGATATAGCTAATGCTGAATAATTAAATTTTACATTTAATTTGACCTTACATTAAACTATAAATTCCTACTCCAAAATATAAACAGGTTTTCTTCTTCAAATAATAAGATGTAAATAAGCCATAAAAAATTACTTGAACTAAATTACTGACTCAGAAATTTAAAGAATAGAAGAATAAAATAGATATTAACAAAACTTAAACCTAGTTAATGCAAGTTAATCTGATTTGTTAAGGTTTTTATTAATGTCATAACAAAATCAATTCTAGTGTTTGTTATTTAACGTTTTACTTATGATACCTTAATTGCAACTGAATGAATACTATCATTTAATATCAAACATATTTTGAAGTACATCCTTGAAAATAGCAAAAATAGTCAACCATATATATATATATATAGCAAAAATAGTCGACATGTATAGATTTCAACACAATATTGTTTTCTTTGTCTAACAAAGTGGGTGTTCAACTCTCTTAGTATAATTTGGAATCCCCCAGTTATTTGGTGCACTTTGTGTGGTGGGAATGGATATTAGTGACCATTTTCTGTACCATTATTGTTTTTCCTAAGAAAAGAGGATTGCACGTTTATTTCTCAGATTATACACCTGACAAGAGTTGAAGAATAGATTGGTTCAAATGTGCTAACATCAAGAATAAGAATAAGAATTCAACTGTCTGAAAATGTTTTGATATAAAACTATTGTAGAGGCAATCATCTAAAAAAGAAGACTTTATCATGAGTTATATACCTTATAAAACTATAAAAATTGTTAAACTATGATACATGAAAAATAATTATCAGTGAAGTTGAGTTGATTGTTTATTAAAAAGATCTAAGTTTCATGTGCAGTATTTAAAATTTTTTTGTTTTTTTTACTTAAAAAATTGAAGCTGATTGATCAATAATTTTCTGCATTGAGTTTAAGAAATAAAAATGAGTTACCTTACTTGGATGATTTTGTTTCCTTTAATTAATATGCTTACACTTATATTTTAGGAATATATATATATAATGTATTTAGGCAACAGATGTTCTTGTAGGTATATTTTATTAAAGATGAAAGACAAGGATTTGGTGTTGATTTTTTTTTTTATTGGCCTTTTTATGTTGGCAAGCAAGATGTTGCAACTATGGATGAAGGCAGTTTTTAAAATTTTCTGAAATCTTTGATGTTACAAGCCGAGTACACATACTTTCTTCAACCATTGTTGGTCATTATTGAGGATGTGGTTATGACCATTCTGTAGAGATAATCAATGTAATAAGAGTGTTCATTGCATGGAGTTGATGTCATGTTTGAATGGGGAGAGAAAACTCAACAGCCAATCTTTGGTATCTTTATTAAAATATGTCAACAACAACATATATATATATATAAGATTTTTGGATGTTTGTTTTTTAGAAGCATTGTTGAATAAAGCATATATTATATTTTTGCTTGAAGGCAATTACAATGCATGTATCGCATAAAATTCAATACTTTTTTTTTTTGTATGGTGTACATCGCTTTTTTTTTATGGTGTACATCGCTGATGAGACTTAGTGGAGTCAAAACAATCTGTACGATGTTCTACACACCGAGCGATCCTTTGCCAGGATTGCACTTGTTAAGTTCATTTTCTATTAAAAAAAAAGTATTGAATTTTATGCGATACATGCATTGTAATTGCCTTCAAGCAAAAATATTATATATATATATATATATATATATATATATATATATATGTGTGTGTGTGTGTTATTGGTTTTCTAAACCAGCTCTATGTATGTATTGAGCACTTTTATATATTCATTATTCCAACTCATTCAGTTCCTTTCTTTTTTTTTCTCAACAGTCAAAATTGTGACTCACTCAATGATTTTTTTTTGTCTTTTCCTCTTTATATATATATATATATATATATATATATATATATATATAACTAGGTTGAACAAATACAAACCTACTCAATATGGCTGAAAAAATCTAATTTTATGTGCTACTTATAGTACTTAAATCAAAAATATGAATATGTAACAGTTAAAAAATAAGTCCACTTTATAGATATATTCATGCAATTTTATTTTTAGCTATAAAGTTTAATGCAGTAGAATTTGATAATAAATGACACTTAGTAATATCAAATTTGATTGTATGGTATTCCATTAGAAATAACAAAATCTAGGTATCTTTAGTTCAGAAGAGAATTTACTCTATAAAAAAAATTCTTAGATATATATATATATTTATGGGTATTACTGTAAGTATACTTTTTATGAAATTATCATTGTATATTGAATGTATAATTTTATGTTTGTTTTAAGATTTGTGCAAAAATTATACTTTTGGGAAAAGAAAAAAAAATTCTTAATCATTTTATGTCCACTTAAAAAATCTTCCAAGTAACTTCTGGAAAACTTATCCTTATGTTTGAAAAAAAAAAAAAAAAAAAAAAAAAAAAAAAATCAATTAAATTTTTTCTTTTTACTCTTCAAAAAAAAAAAAAAAAAAAAAAAAAATGACAAGTGGCAACACACAAATTTTGACATTATAAAGGCCAGTTTATTTTCTGGATGATTTTATCCCAACTAAGAATATTTTTAGAACAAGTTGACCATCTGACTCTTAGACACAAAGATAGAAATCAATAATGTTTCTATTTCCAGACACAGCAATGCTTAAATCTGTCAGGCTTAGATTTTCTTTGTGATCTTACAAGTTCTCTTCTAAAACATATTTATCAATGAGAAATGTTTTGAAAACAACTCACTTCAACTCTTATTGCTTTTAAATGCATTACCAATCAAACACTCATTGAGACTTTTTCTTTCTTTCTTTTTTTTATTTTAAGATTTTAAGCAGTTCATTTTTTTTTTTAAAACTCCAAACAGTAAACTTTTCTATTAGATAAAAAAATGTATATGATGGACCCTCTGAAAATGTACACTTTAATACCATTCTTATTAATTTTTAAATTTTGGAAACCACTGTTGTTATCTTCCGTTAATAAGATTTATCTAAGACCAATATAAAAATGAATAGTTGGGTGATTTATTTCCTTTAGGTATTTTTTTACATATTAGATTTAATTAGCACAAAAAAAAAATGAAAATGCTACATTCTCAGCATTGAAAATTAATTTCTCATACATTTCAAGTTCAAAAGAGTTTTATAACGTTCAAGTGATTAAAAAAAAAGGATGAGAATAACCCTTGTATTACAACTAAATAAATACTAAAACCAGAGTTTTTTTTAAAGATTTTTCCTATTAACATTATGGCATAAAATATACAATAATTGATAAAAATCTAAATAAAAAGATCACTGATATTATCTAATAAATTATAAGATACAGAATGTTTTACCTGACAATGGTTTCTAATAGTGATATAAAAAATAAAGGAATTAATACTTTCAAATTGTGTGTAAGCAAAATAGATACTGAATTGTACTGGAATGGTGGCCATCAATGTTTGAACCCTTTGAGAGGTGAATATAACCACAAAAATAATGTATAGCAAAAATTCTTTAAGTATTTTTACAAGATATGTTGATTTATTCATATCAACTAAAATATAGCAAAATACTGCCCCCCCCACTCCAATTTTTTATCAGAACTGTAAACTCTGCATTGTTTGGAACTGCTTTATTGCAAAAATATTTGTTTTGAGGCTATTCATAATGGTGGAAGATCAGAAAATGCTCCAGGCTTGAATCCTATTTTTGGTGGCTGAAAAGAGCAAACCCTGTGAAATTTACAGAAGATTGTGTGATGTTTATGGAGAAGTATGTTTTAGTCAAAAAATGTTTACAAATAGGCTAAATATGAGTTTGCCCCTATAAGCCATAGTCAAAAAGACCATGGAGTGAAAACATACTTACTCTTCAGTAAAGAAAAAGTTCCAGATACAACAGTCAGTAAATAAGGTCATACTGAAAGGACCCATCACTATTGATTTCATTGAAAAAGGTTCAACTGTAAACAGTACTTCCTGTTAGCAATTTCTTAAGCAATATTCACCTTATTTATTGGATAATCATCATACACACACACACACACACATATATATGTACACTAGACAAAACGTGACCCATTGGGTCACCCATTCAGCTCTGGGTAGATAATTGAGATTAGGCAAAAGGGAGTTAGCAAAGCGAATAAAAATTTAAAAAAAATAAATATGGCCTGATGAAACCTTAAAATCATTGTGTTAGCTTTCTAAGAAAGGAAATGTTTGACCTTATTTAAGCTATGTGTTGCTGGTTGTGAAATTTAACATAGAAATACATTTCAAATTCTCCTGGCTTTCTTTCTCTCTCTCTACCTTCTAGAGAAAATAACATTATATAACGAGGAAGTAGTCAAGAGATACATAGAGTAAAGTAAGAAATTGGTTGGTTTTTGACTTAATTGCAAATTACAACTAATTAGAACCAATTAAAACATTTTTTTCAAACATAATTCAATCCTAAAAGTAAGGAATAATTTAGTATAACTTTTGTGTTATTAAACTAAACAATAAAAAAAGCCTTTAAGAAGCAAAAGTTGATTAACTCAGCTTTAGTATAATATATATATATATATATATATATATACACACACACACACATATATGTATGTATGTGATTATTTTGATATTTTAAATTTTTTGTTAATATATCTAATTCCATAGCTACAGATACTACACTCTGATCCTAGGTACCACACTTTAATCTTATACAAGATATCCAGATAATACACTCTCATTCAAGTAAAAGTTACAGATAGATGTACAAAGAAACAAACAAAAAAGTTACTGTTTTATTATATAAAGAGATAGTAAATGGTATTAATTTTTCTTTACTTCTTTCAACAATAAATAAGTTTTTAAGTGCGCAAATCAAGAGTAATACATAGTATTACATGAGTTTACATAATACATAAAATTCAGTCAACATTGGTACAACTACAAGTATCACATAACTGTTCATCCTTATAAGATGAAGCATATATTACAAACAATAATGTTATCGATAAGGTGGTGTTTTTGTTTAATCTATTGTGTATATATTAAATAATCTTTTGTGACTGAACACCATAAATAGGTCTCTCTTTCTCTTTCCTCCTTTTGTAGATATTGAAATTAAAAAAGCAAAATGAAAATCTGATAATAAAAACAATGAAGAAGAGAATTTCCTATTATTAATAGTCGAATGATCTACAAAAAGCAGAAACAAGTTACCATAACAACCAATATTATGTAGTATGCACCATTTTGCTAGTAACAAATGACAAGCAAGAGAATGAAAATCTAATGATCAACTAAAGATGTCACATGGAAAAATCTCCAATCTATTGCTAAACCAGAATAATCAATTGGCAATAAAAACTAACTCCACCCACTTACAATGAATTAAGAAATACATTGCTATTTCATTACTAACATATACTCTTCAAAGTTATATATATATATATATATA
Source organism: Doryteuthis pealeii (assembly GCA_023376005.1). Taxonomy (NCBI): domain Eukaryota; kingdom Metazoa; phylum Mollusca; class Cephalopoda; order Myopsida; family Loliginidae; genus Doryteuthis; species Doryteuthis pealeii. The sequence goes on along the minus strand of CM042159.1, from coordinate 79,725,829 downwards.
TATATATATATATATATATAAAACTATAGTCTGGGATAGTCACCACTTCAGCTTTCACTGGAATGGTGCGCCAAATTGCAGTAGTATTAGGAGAATGCTCGATATAAAGAATAGAGCTATTATATAATATAATAAAATAAATATATAAAGGTATTATATACCTATTTATTTGATGGCAATAGAACAGTCACAACCTTAGGTTTCATACATGCAAAATCGCATGCATTCATCAGGTGACGTTGATCCGAATATCAATATCCGGTATTCGGATCAACGTCACCTGATGAATGCATGCGATTTTGCATGTATAAAACCTAAGGTTGTGACTGTTCTATTGCCATCAAATAAATAGATATGTAATACCTTTATATATTTATTTCATTATATTATATATATATCTATGATACTAGACAAAACTTGACCCGTTGGGTCACTCATTGAGCTCTGGGTAGATAATTGGGATTTGGGAAAAGTGAGTTCGCAAAACGAATCAAATTTAAAAAATAAATAAACACTGTCCAAGAATTTTAAAAAAAAAAAAAAAAAAAAAAAACATTAAAATCATTTTATAAGATTTCTAAAAAAAGGAATGTTTGACCTAATTTAAATTTATTAAAAACCAAGATGTTGGAGCTACTAGCTCACTGCTTATGAAACTTAACATACAAATCCATTTCATTCTCTCAAATATCTCTTTCTATCTCTCTCTCCTCTCACTGAGAAACTAACATAGATAACAAGGAGGTAATCATGATATACATAGAGAGGGGGAAAATGATAGGCAGAATGTGAAGTTAAGAAATGGGACAGTTTTTAACTTAATTGCAAATTACAACTAATTAGAACCAATTAAAATGGAATTTTTTTTTTCAAATATAACTCAATCCTTAAACTAAGGAATAATTCAGTATAACTTTCATGTCATTAAACTAAACAGTAAAAAAGACATTGATTTGTTCAGCTTTAGTATAATAATAAATAACTTTAATTTCTCATGTCTCCCATGTAGAACATATGGCTTATAATTTGATAGCATAAAGACAAAGGACTGTCCAGAAATGGTTCTCCTATTTGATTTGTTATTGATAATAACAATAAATAGTAACCCCCCCCCCCAGGGCAATAGTGTTTTAGTCCCATTCAAAGTACTTCCCTTGAAACTTCACACTTATTCCACCATATCTTTCATTTTTCTAAACAGTCTGCAAAATCTCTTTATGGGATCACCATCAGCTGCTTTGTTGCACTCTCCTTAATCTCATTCATGATCTGAAATCTTCTTTCAACAGTGATTTTAACTTTGAGAAAATAAATCATAAGTAGCCAAATTTAGATTGCAATGGGTACTGACAGACCTGCATGATGTAATGCATTGCAAAAAAAAAAAAAAAAAAAAAAAACAAAAAAAACTTGGATGAGATATGAAAGATGGGCATTTGAGATATTCAAAATGTCTGGATATTTTCCAGATAATCCATAGATTCCTCAAATCTAATTCTTACACTGTCAATTGCCAATCTGTTTTGACTGCATCTATGTACTCAACATTTTTGGCAATATTCTGCTTGTTGAAGGCTTTCAATGGATTTCCACCTAACCTTTTCATATATATATATATATTTATTACCCCTCCGCATGAGCAGGATGTGACACAAGATCAATTTCTTAAGCAGAGTTTTAACAGGTTTAAATTCAGAGTTTTCCTTCTACTAGACTGGTTACCTAGCCCAATTAAAGAGCCCAATCCACCCTACTATTTGCCCATAGCTGGTGGGAGAATTGGATTCATACCTTTCCCAAGGGTATTAGCATTATGTGATAATGCAAACAACTTCATCCAGGATTTGAACTCAGGTCAACAAGTCCATTTCCTGTGACTCTAACCATTACACCATGCACCTCTAAGAATTTTCATAAGTAATTTTATAAGGAAAGAGAGTTAATGATAGGGTTCTTTTGAATAAGATAGTTCACTTAAAATGTCATTCTGAAATCTGTTTTAATAAAATAAAAACATTTTAAGAGGCAGTTTAAAATATTAATATAGTCCTTAAATACTGAATATAATGAAAAGATATATAAGCTAATCTTTTCCAGAAATGAAAACAATAATTCTTTATAGAATCTAATATCCACCACTTTATGAACCATTAAGATTTTAGACTTGATTTTAAACTGGTTAATATTTCCAATCCAATCATACTATATAAGTAAATAACAAATATAAACTTTAATTCTTCTCATTTTTAATAGCAAGATTTTACTTGATTGCTGTAAAAGTAAGTTCAAAATTTGATTCTGCAAAAATAAATATTAAAAAATAAATTATTTTGTTTGAAATAATACACTGAAAAATAGACTTAATCTCCACTTAAAGCTTTCAAAACAAAAAGACAATATAATTATTATCATCCTTGTTATTTAAGCATATACAGAATATCTAATTAACAGTTGATGTAATAATGACATTCATATCTCAAAAACAGCCAGGGGCAACTGGCATCTTTTTATGACTTTCATACTTAATTTCATAATTATACCAGAATAACTTTTGTTTAAAATTTTGTTTCTTTTATTTTATTCTTGCTCATTTACACTTTCTCTCTAATGCAGATTGGTGCATATGAATTGTATTTATTTTTTTTTATTTTTAATAATTTTTTCTTTTTTGTGAACTTTATACTAAATACAATGTTTGGTAAATGTTTCTTTTAGTGGTGTGACCAGATTTATGATGAATCACCTGAGGCCTGCTGCTCAAAAAAGAATGTCTATGCCTCAATCTAAACGATTCACACCCATTCTCCAATAAGTAGCAAAATATTAAAAAGAATTTCCTTCCCCTTAGCAGACTGACTGATTGATTTTAACAGCATGTCAACACACCTGGGGTTATTTTATGCCTAGAGGTTAGGGAATTTTGTACACTGAATCTTAATATCTAGACTTTTTGTGTAGTTTTTAAGTTTTTTTTACACAGTTATATGATATCAATTATTCTTATCTAATACAAATAACTTGCAAACAGATCAATTTGAGTCATAGAAGAGACTCGAATAGGTAATAGTTCTCAGAATTTTGACACAATTGGACACATGGCGTAGTGGATATAAGAATTGTGTTAATACAGTTCTAAGTGACTAGGCTGCAGGTTCAATCCTGGTCAAGAGCAACAGTAACATACAATAATTAACACAGCTAATCACTTGTATGCAGTCATGGTTAACGGAATGAGAACAGTCGGGGGTCAACTAAATAAAGGGTTGAGTTTGAATTTCCGTGAAGGCTCCCGATTACAACATGAAGGTTCCCGAGTTCAAAAAGAAGGTTCCAGAGTCTGACAAGAAATACCTGAAGGCGGCCAGAGGGCACATCAGCTAAAACATTGTGCAGATAATAAAGATGAAGACAATAGTCTGAATAAACCAAATAATACCAAATAGTTACTACCAGCCATGTCAGATTAGACCTGGGAGTAATAGCACTGAAAGGATACTCCACACTCCAGAACAGGAGCCTCATCACCAGATACTATTTAGTGTCATACCCAGGACAGCCCCCCCCCCCACCTTTTTTTTGGGGGGGGGTCTTACTCCTCTGCAGATTTAGTGTGAGGAGCCATTTAGAGCAATGGTTATTCATAATCCTAAAGCAGGAAACTATTTAAAGAACAGGTCATTCAATCCTATTCCAACATTATCCAAAAAGCTAAGGTTACGTGTACATTCATGATTTTTACAGTCAACATATTCTAAACCCCACCAGCAGGGCAGATTTGTCATCAAAGTGATTGATTTTGTTTAAAGAAATCATTAAATGGTGGACTCTATTAGTTTATCTTTTCTCTTTTTTTTTTCAAAACCAGGAGACATTAATTACCAGAAATGTTATTCTAAATGCTATTAGAGAGGAGAGTAGCCTCAATAGCAAAGAGAGCCAGAAAGAGAGAGAGAAAACAGCAGCCCCAGAAAGCATCACAGTTTGTGTGCAGTCAGTGCACCAAAGACTGTCACTCAAGAATTGTCCTTCACAATCACTTGCGCAGATGCAGATCATTTTTTTTTTGGACACTACACCATCATCTTTGGATGGAAAGGTGCCAACAAAAACAATATTCTATTGAAGTTAACCAGTGAATTGAGACATTAAATATATTTGATAGTTAGTTTGATTAAGGGATACTAATGGCATGCTGTTCTAAAATATTTTAAAACTCCTATGAAGTATTATTGAATATTCAATCTAATACAGTTGGGTGAAATGTATAAATATATCCCTTATTCCAGCAGATCATGATAATGCTGCCTATCAGATAAATACAGATACAGAATTATTTTCATTAAACATTAATCTTGACTAAACATATCAATCTGAGGTTGATATGTTTGGTATGTTTTGTTTTATGACATATCAACCTCAGTGGGTCATTTACTGCTGACAAAGTTTTGAAATAAATTCATTCTTAATAAATACTCAATTTTTTTTATAAACACATTTTTCTATTTAACCTATAAATGGGATCCTAACAGGTACTAGCAATCCGGGTCAGAGTGGATCAGGGAGCAATGGTGATGAAGGGGTGCTCCACATTCCCCAGACCCCCAGAACTGGAACTTCACCATCAGATAGAGTTTAACATCATTCCCAGGACATGAAGACCCTCAGCACTGCCTTCTAGCACATATATGATAAGAAGGGTTGGGGCTTGCCATAAGGGCAATAGGGTTGGGACAATCATATAGGTGCTAAGACCAGCAGATTGATTGAAGGGGGCCCTTTCCGACTGCCTGTCTAGTCCAAGTAAGAGCCTAAGTGGAGTGTTACATGTCATGGAATTGCTCATCCACCAAGATTCTGTCCTTAAGCATCATGGGTCACCACCCACAGCCAACTGGTGGTCCCATTGGTGGGGAGGGGGTCTTACCCTTCTGCCTCCATTGCAGTCTATGTATTCTAAAGCCCCAGCTGACAGGGTTGATAAGTTATCTGTACTTTCTCATTAACCAACATGAGATGTACAACTCCTATAAGTTCATCCTTATAATTTCTCATATTTTAATTGTAAAAACACTTTTTTTTAAATTAAAAACTTTTTGATTTTCTGATACTTTATATATAGCATGCTTTCATTTTAATTGCATCATTGTCTGACTCCAATTGCCACATTATCTAAAAAGCCAAAGCTATGTGTATATTGATAGGTATTGTTTTTTTTGTTTGTTTTTTTAATAGCATCTACTTAGAGGCATAAGTAAATAAATATTAATTTATTCACACATACATTTAATAAATATACATTCAGTGAAAATTATTCAATTTACTATAAACATCTAAGAGAAATAACTATATCATTACTTTACAATGCCAGGAATTCTCAAAATTTCAAAAACGGTGTTTATTCTTGGTCAATCCATTTGTGGGTTATTTAATGCCAAAAGCCATCCTTGTAGAAGAACAGTATGACACTATATAACCCATAGCTGAGAGGGTGAATTAGTTTATACCTTTCCCTAGGGTATAATCTGAAAGGGAACATAATAGCATGAGTGGAATTGAAAGTCACTAACTACAAAGTCACAATCCAGCATGTTAGCAATTACGTCACAGGGGGAATCCCCCAGTGAAAACCTTGTAATCAAACAAATCATTAATGAGGAAAAATAAATCAGTGCATCTCATTCAAGTAGACCAGAGTCATTCAGAAAATATATCTTTGTGCAATTAGATGGGGGAATTCCAATTCCCATTACAAATCAACAGATGGGATACTATATATATATATCCCTCTGAGCTCAATCATGATAATATACTATTTCCTTCATACTGGTTATTATGGCAGAGCAACAAGAAGAAAGCCACTTTCATCATAGAAAGCAATGAGGATATATTAGGAAAACAATTGGAATTTGGCACAATGTCATGAGTTCAGATTAATCATCATTTGGTTAATTTTACTTAATAAATACAGGTGTTGAAATTACCTAAAAAATTTGGTTGGAATACCAGCATCTTACTATTAAACAAGGTAGTTTTTCAGTAATTTAGTCAGTTTAAGCCTTTTAGAGCACTGGTTATTCACAATCATATGGCTTGGTAATGTCAGGAGGATGGACAAAGGCTGCATCCCCAAAGACCTACTGTATGGCGAATTAGTAGAAGGCTCCCGACCAGTAGGAAGACCATGCCAACACTTCAAAGATGTCTGCAAGAAAGATATGAAGACATGCCACATCAACACCAACAAATGGGAGATTGGTGCAGAAAACTGAGTGGCCTGGCACCTCCTTGTCAAACAAGGCATGAAAAGGAGTGAAACAAAAAGGAAAGTAGCCACCACAGCAAAGAGAGCCAGAAGGAAGGAGAGACAACAACAGCCCCAGCAAGTGTCACTGCACCAGAGACTGCCATTCATAAATTGGCCTGTTCAGCCACTCGCGCAGATGCAGATGAAAAAAAATAAAGATAAAAATAAAATTTTGGACACTACGCCATTGTCTTTAGCAGATGAAAGGATGCCAACAAGTGTGAGAAGCCATTTAAAGCATTGGTCACAATGCCAAGAGGCTTTTAAAGCACTGGTCATTTAATAATAGTGTGTGAAGCTATTTAAAGGAAGGACTATTCAATCATAGTTTAGAGTCATTTTGGTCATTCACAATTATAGTGTGAAGTAATATTTAGAGAACTGGTTTTTCAAGGTTTTTGGAGTCAATAGAAAATTCATATATATCTATTTATTTTGTAAGGAATTTTTACATTCATTAACAGTTGGACAAAATAACAATGGAAGATGGAACTAAAAATTAAAAGGAATAAAGAAAATAACAGAAACCAGAAGGTATTTCATTTTGCATCATCAGGAAAGAGGTTATATTTATAAAAAAAAAATGTTTTTTACAATTTTACAATTGCTTTAGCTATAGGATATTTGGTAGGAAAATAGAAACCAAAATTATCTTATTAAAAAAAAAAGAAATATACAAATATGAAATGAACAAATATTCCAAAACTTTCAGTAAAAAACTGAAGCAGAAATTAGAAGGAAAAGTTAAAATATATGTAAGTAAAGTCAGTGGAGTGGTCTATTGTTGGTATTAGCCAGTTCATAGTCAGGACCTTTTTAATATCATTCATTGAATGAAATATTATCAGTCTAGCATTTAGTGGTCAAAAAATTCAGGTTTAGAAAACTTGGTCTCACTCAAGATTTAGTTATCAAGTATGTCTATTTTAAATAACATATAAAGCTACTTTAAAAGTAAAAAAATAAAGGTACTTAAGATATTAATAGTACTAGCAGTATTTACCTATATGGCATACAATTTGTAAGATGGTCAGTATTAAAAATAAAGTACATAATATTACTTTTATGAAATTTTAAATAATTATTTATATTTAAAAGCTCATTTCATTTAAAAAAAATCTTTTATTTACTATGGTTTAATGCCTTGAGTATAGTGAATGAAAAAATGCTTGTGGTTCATTCAGTGATCTCAGGTGCCTTTGAAAACCCCTAAAAATTAATGAATATTTCGAATAGATATTTAATTTTATCATTTAGGAAAAAAAAGGTTTGTAAGCCATTTTTAAGGTTGTGTGACTGTTAAGATGAAATTAATTCCTTTTTAGCATGATACAGGGCCTCACCAGAGGTTCTAAGTGTATAGGAGAGAGTTAACTGGTTTTAACAGAGGGTCTGTGCATATAGGGATGAAAATAGTTATCTGGCCTCACCAGAGGGTCTAAGTGCATATAGGGATGGAGAGAGTTAGCTGCATCTTATAATGATGAAGAGAGTGTGTAAACACCATAAGATGAGGGGGGGGGGCAATTGTATAGTTTAATATCTTTCTAGGTATGACTAATAATTCTTGAAAGTTTGGTTGAAATTAAGCTAAAGATAGCAGAGCCTTATTGATGATATGGATGGACAGACATTTTAGTTAGAGGTTTGATTTATAATAAGACTTATCACTTCAATGATTGAACCAAATTTTCATAGCACTTTAATATTCAATCAGATCTCAAACTTTTGTTAAATTATCAGATATAATCAATGAAAAAGTCATATAAAACTAAAATTAATCTTTAAAATTTTCACAAAAGTATAATAGTCTATTAATATTGAATTATATAATAAAGAAGAAAAGAAAAATTAGCTCAACATTCTAAAATGTGTGAAACAAACAGATTGTTCTATTATATAATATATCTTATTCATCTAAATGTCTGTCTGTCTGTCATACACCTCAAAGATGTCACCAAATTTTCTATACATATTAATGGGACTGTAGAGTATGTTTTCAGCATATTCATTTTTGAAAATTCCAAAACTAACATTTTAGTTAGAGGTTTGATTTATAATGTAATTATAATGATAAACTTAATACTTTGTGCCTAATCAGGTTAACTAAATCTTTTTTGTTAACCATATAAAATAGACATCAAGTTGGAAATTTTCTAGCCAGAAAAAGTTATAACTTTCATCATATATAACTATATTTGTAGCACAACTAATTTTTTCAATGACAATATTTCTTTGTCACTTGAAAATCAAAACTTTAAAAAAATCATATATAACTATATTTGTAGTACAACTAATAGCCACCAAGGAAAGCTATCAATGCTTTAAAAGGAAAGGAGACATCTCCAAACTTGATGGTAAGCCTTTAAAGCCAGTAAAACAATTCCCGTACCTAGGTATTAATATCTCATCTACAGAAAGCGATATTAATGCACACATGGAGAAGACATGCTGAACACTGCTGGAGAAGTACTCGTAAGCGACGTCCTCCTATGGAAACCAGCACATGTACATGCCAGTGCGGGTCATCCAGCAAAGACCCACATAGACCAGCTCTGTGTGGATACTGCATGCTGTGCAGAGGACCTCCTGGGGACAATGAATGATAGGGACAGTTGGTGAGAGATTGTCCTGGATATCCGTGCTGCTGGCGTGACATGATGATGATGATGATGATGATGATGATGATGATTGTTTTTTGTTTTTTTGTTATTTTTTGTGTTTTTTTTTAAATAAAAACATAACTTATTGTTGCAATAAAAAGTTGGACAAAGAGACTTTTGGTCAGTTAATGTAAGTGAAAATGCCGCCTATAAGACAGATTCCAGCTTTTATCTAAAAATGAAGAATAGTACAGAATATAGATTAAAGATGAATTGATCAAAACCATTGAATCACATCAGATAACCTTTTAAGACAATGTATTAAAAAGAATAAAGATGATACTTATTTGAAAAATGTTCTGAAACAATACTTCCTCTTAATTTACAAATTTCAAATTTCTTCTTAGTTTTTTGGATTCATCAAACCTGACATTCTGTATGATTATAATAAATGTCAATGAACTTCTTTACAATATATTTTTTACAGTATTGTTACAAAGAAAATAATGAAGATTTTAAGTAATTTCTTTTATCTGATACTATCACAGATTTTCTGCTAAAAATTCTATTAATGCAAAACATTATCAAAAAAATCTATTAATCAGATTACAGATTCTGTTAAGTGGATAAAATCAGCTCATTTAAGCCATCAGAATTTTTTTAAAGTTCTTTTTTTTTTAAATGTGATGATATAAACAGAAGTGAACCTTAAAAATGTCTTCACCATGAATCCCGCCATTAAACAATGAAAGATTTATTGGCAATTTCAGAACCATAAATCTTGACATGTGCAGAACAAAGAAGAATCATGTGATAGGTTTTATTGTTTAACACAATACTTTAATATTAAATCTAAAAACTGTCAGTTATTTCTGCTCTTCCTTGTACATATTAAAAAAATTTTAATATTAATATAAATCTTCCCAAAATATGAGATGGTAAAATGTCAAGTTTGTTGTTCTACAGACCAATTAAAATTGCACACCTTCCACTTTAAAAACTTGATTTCCTAATGTCTTCTCAATAAAAAGCAATCTCAAAACATCATTAAAGTTTTTCATTTCATTAAAGTAGAATGTATTAAATTTGGATTAAGTTATTAGCAAAAAGTTTAAACTTTAAATTTTGTTGTAAACATACTACAAATTTGAGTCTGTTCTTATTTGTAGAAAATGAATTTCAATCTGGCTTTTAAACATGAAAAGTCCCCCCCCCCCGATTTATAGTGATAAACTTTACATAATGAAAGGAAAACTATTATATAAAAGTTAAAATATCAACTATTAAATAGACCAAAGAAACTTAATAAGACAACTGTTAGCCAAGTATAAGAAAAACTAACATAAGACAATAAATAATCTCTTTACATAAATAACTGTATTTATTTGTTTGAATGTACCTACTTTTCTAATTAAGGTGGAACATTAAAGGGCTAAAAGCTTAATTTATGAGCTGATAACATTAAGATTTTAGATTTTGTACAATCTTTAGATTACTTGAAAAAAAATGCTTTCTCTGAGATGTTCATTAATTCTAGCTCACTTTCATAATTACCAAATTTGATAAATAAAAAGCCATAACCAACTTATATCTTGTATTGCAGGATCTGCTAGCTTATAATCTTAATTATTAGGCTATGTTTTATAGTAAAATTAAAAATTTGCTTCCAAACTAAATTTCAACTGTTAGTCATATAAAAAAAAACTGTAAAATTATTTTAAAATAACTAAAAAAAAACTTACATATTTCTTTCAAGTTATCTTAAAGATCACAGACAACAAAATATTTTTAAAAAACAATTCTTGTTGCATTATTTAAAGATTTCACTGGAAGTTCTTTTTCTCCTTTTTTTTTTTTTAGAAATAAAGTTTTCAGACATTCGCCTGATTATCAAAAGTTGTTTTTTGTTTTTTTTAATCTTATTAGTTATTGGATTTTTATTTAATTGTCCTCATTCCTTTTCAATAATTTCATTGTAAATTAAAGTTAATAAAATCCTAAATTCTTTTTAATTTTCATCACAATTTACTTCATATGTTTATTACATAAACCTACTGTTCTTAACCAAAAAGAGAGGAAATTTTATGTATCAAAAAATTACAAACATTACTAGACTTATGTCATTATTTTCTTTTCATGTTATATATATTTAAGAATAAAATAAATGGTTTGATGTCTGTTGAAATGAAGGTGGTGCATAAATAAGATTCTATTACTATAATGTGTGCCTTCCAATTACAATATTCAATATACACTACACACAAGAAAGAAAAAAAAAACAACATAATTTAAAGATCTTCACTTCCTTGGTTCCATAACCTCTTTTGGCCATGGGGGTACTACTCATTTAGTGTGTCTTTGGCATGAATAGCCTGGCGAACCCCATCCCTCTCTAGATCTACAACTGGTTTGAATTCAGAGTGTTTTTTTTCCTAGACTGATCGCCATACCATGGTTAAAGAGCCTAGTCTGTCCTATTTTATCCCAGGCTGGAGAGAGAATAGCTCGATTCATACCTTTCCCAAGCATATTAACACTGTGTGAAATGCAAACAGCCTCATCCTGGATTTGAACTTAAGTAGTAGAGTCCACTTCCTATGATGATAACCATTATGCCACAAGCTCCTCCTTAAGGTTATCCAGAACAACAACAAAAAATTAAAAAAACAAACAAAGACTGACTGATAACTTAACATGTGAGCATTTCTAAGAGATTTTTCATGCCAAACTGTCAGTTCTATGAAAAATTCTAGTTAGTTGTAGAGTAAGTTATAAAATTATATTGCTGACAATAAAAGTTGCCTGTTGATTGATGTTAATCATTATCAACTATAAAATGTAAGACATTATAAAGAAAGAAAAATAATTCAGTTTATGTAATCATCACTCTTGTTGTGGAAGAAGACATTTTGTTTGTATGAATTAGAAAAAGGTAAAGCACGTTAATAAAAACATCTGTTCATGTTCAACTTAATTGCTTTATCTGTCAACTACATTTCAACATTAATTATGGGTATGTGAAAAAAATTTAAAAAGATTCTTCTTTAATGTTTTATTTGTAAAATTAGTAAAAAATTTATTTACATTTTTATTCTTGATTTTTCTTGAAATTCTGATGAAATTGTTTTCCCAATTGTTTAAAAGTTGAAACTTTAAATTCACTGGTGAAAACACAAATTGAAGTTTAACCTTGTATAACTTCAGAATAATTGTAACTCATTACTTCTTCTTTTTTTAAAACTTGTTCTATCATCTTTTTGAAAAAAGAGAAGCTAGAACTGAGATCAGTATGACTCTAAATTTAGTGCAACTAGCAAAATAAAAAAACGACCTCCGGGTGATGTAAAAATACATTTTTGAAACATATTGCTTGAGGAGGTGGAAGTTAAAAATTAAATGTCGAAGAGTTTGAACCATAAATCAAGAAATCATCAAATTTATTAAAGGAGTAAAAAAAAATAAAACAATTTGAAATCGAAACTAAGTTCTATTAACTTAGAATGTCTATTAAAATAAAACAAACTATATATAAATATATGATACTGGGGATGTATCTATTAAAACTTGTTTTAAAAAACAATGAGGACTGTCTAATGTTGCATGCTCAAATTTTGAGAGTATTTATTCCACGTTATGATGATTTCGGGTATAGTGATGTAAACAGTGACATAGTTTTTGTTACAGACAAAAACCGGAAGCGAATCTCCATTATTAATAGATATGCTTTACAAAAATGTAAGACACCCAGTGAGAATCTAACTTATTGTGGTTGTAATGTTTAGCTAAACTAATCTGCAAAGCACTACTTTAGAAAGTTAACCTGTATTTACCCTTATATATGGTGTATACAAGGGAAGTAATTCAATATTTCTTATTTCTTAATATCTTATAAGCAAAACTGAAGTAACCAAGCAAAAGTTAATTGCAGCAATTTTTTCTGAATAATATAAGATCAACCAGTTCATTTTGATTAGAATTGAATCTCTTACATTGAGATTTAGTACTATAACAAATATTCTAATTATAATTAATTGAATCAACTTAGTAAATATATATATATATATATATATATGAAATAATAAATAAATAATATACAAAATATGAGCTAAAAACATTATATGAACTTTGATAAATGCATTCCAAATTTCATTTTCATTTTATATTTTTCAATATAGCATTATTAAAACATTACATTTCTAAGCAGTGATATATTAAAAACTTAGTTTTAGTTAACTTTATCACTAAGCATTATCAAAAATCAAATGAATTCATATCATAATGATCTGATTTTTGTATGCAGCCATAACAGCAAAAATAACACATCATAGCAAGACTTAGCCCAATACCATTAAAATGATCAACTTGTTAGCCAATACCATTAAAATGATCCAACTTGTTAGCTCAATACCATTAAAATGATCCAACTTGTTAGCTCAATACCATTAAAATGATCCAACTTGTTAGCTCAATACCATTAAAATGATCCAACATTCCAACTTGTTAGCTCAATACCATTTGATTAAAATGATCCAACTTGTTAGCCATTAAAATGATCCAACTTGTTAGTTCAATACCATTAAAATGATCCAACTTGTTAGCACAATACTATTAAAAGGCTCCAACTTGTTAGCACAATACTATTAAAAGGCTCCAACTAGCTCAATACCATTTTAAATGCTCCAACTTAGAGAATAAAGTAATTTCCAGTCCAATTTTCAACTTAATGATAATGGTCTGATTTTTATGAGTTTAGATGTCTGATCAAGGGAGATAACTCCAAGTATAGATGTTTCAATTTAAAATTTAAATTTCAGTGTCTACATTTTCTAAAAGTGTTAGACAAAAAAATCTAAAAGTTATAAAAGCTGAATGACATGAAGGTAAGTGTATAATAGAATAAATAATTAAATGATATTGTAACTAACATCTAAGAAATAAATAATATCAACATTAAAGGAGGAAAAGAAAAGTTTAATTTATAAAATAATGATACCTTCATTTTAACAATATTATTTTTTCCCATCGTGATTTGTTTTTCAGCTTTGAACTGAAGTGACAGGAAAAAAATGTTAAAATATGAAATATATTGTTGAACACTTATCGTACATTTAACTTCAAGATAAATTTCAAAATTGAATAATTTTACCAATTGCTTGGTAAAAAATTGGTAAAATTCTGAAATGAAACAAAATCTTGCAAAAATCTTGTAAAGAATTATTTTCTTAGGTCAATATTGTCTTTAGAAATTTTCTTTTATTGCTAGTGAAATTCAGTTATCTTTTGAATTACTAACATAAAATCTATAAATAAGAAGTAACTTGACATTGAGCTTAATAGCTGCCTTTAGCATCCTTTAAACAATCACATCTTTAAAAAAAATATCAAAAAATCTTGGAAACTCAAGAGAATCAATATTTTTGTCTTTGTAAAAGTTGCAGGGTAAAATACTATTTCATTCCTCAATATTTGTCAGTTTATATATATATATATATATATATATATATATATAGGAAAAGCTAAACACAAAATCCTTGTCTGTCATAAAACATAACTACAAGAGAATCTGTTGCAAAATATACATCATATATATATTTAAGAAAAATGGAAATAAATCCAATGATATGCAAGTATAAAAATATGAAAAACAATTATTCAGAGGATACATTTATTCATGAATGAATAGTTATGCCAATGTTCAAATGTTTCAGGGTTTTTTTTTTATATTAAACCATTTTCAGGGCAATGTTTAAAATTTAAAAAAAAAAAGTATAGCATTTATTGATAGTGTTTACTTTTGGTAATTTTCGAAAAGTTTTTCTAAACTACATACTTATATGTCATCTTGGAGAAATTTTTTTAGATTTTCTTGATTCTTATGAAGTTTTGATAAATTTTTATAAACCGTTAGCAATGAACTTTATACTTTCTAGTACCACATTTAAAATGGAATGCTAAGAATTTTTTCATAGTTTTTCATTTCAATTTTCATCTGAAAATGATTATCTGGACAAAGCTTTTTAACAGTGACCTGAAGATGGTTTAATATAAAAAAATTTTAAAAAAAAAATGAAACACTCAAATGCCATCATAACTATTCATAAATAAATACATGCTCTGTATATTTGCTTATATATAGGGCCAGTTCAGCACAGTTAGGTATATAGTAAGGTGGATTGGGCTCATTAACCTTGGTTAAGTAACCAGTCTAGAAAGAAAACTCTGAATTCAAACCTCTTAAACTTTGATTAAGAAATTGACCCTGTGTCACTTCCTGCTCATGTGGAGTGTTGGTAAATACACATATAAAATATTCACTCTATTCTCATGATGACTGTGTTTAAATTTAATTATGTTCAAAACTTCAGGAATGCTTAATGTTTTATAACCGACATAGATAATTATTAAAATCGAAAAGGACAGTTACACTTTTCGATGAAAATAGTTAGGATTTTTTCTTTAAAAACTTCATGACAATATTTAAATCTTAAGTTTCAGCTTTGTTAACTGATAAGAATTTTATTCCCGCCAGTTCATGTTAATACATATGCACACCTAACAGTCCTGCTTAGATTTCCTTCTACAGCTAATATTTCATTCTATTTAAAAATGTTCATTGATATTAATTTGTTACAACTTAAAAGATTTGATATTTTTGTCCAAAATTAAAGAATTGTTTATCAAATAAAGAATTAATGTTGAATCTCTATTTTGACATATGGATTTATTTTCTTTCTTCACTCCAGTTTTTATCTTTATTTCAATATTTATCATAAAGACAAGTTAACTAATTTTACCATAATTTACCAAATGTCTTTGTTCATCTATCATTGTATAACTCAAAGACATCTTGAACTATGGACACCAAATTGTCTATAGTTACAAATGAAACCATGGAGAATATTTTAGCATATTTGTCTTTGAAAATTCCATAACTTTTAAAGGATTCAATTTACAATGTATGTATAAATGGATACCTACTTTGTTTCTGTTAGGTTAGCTAAACTGAATCTTTTTCTTTAATTATATAAAGTGGATATTTAGCTGAAAACTTCCTAATCAGAAACCAAAACTATGACCTATTTTCTAGGACTTTTAACACGAAAATCAACTTAAAAAATGTGTTAACATTTGTAATATAATAATGACCAGGGATGTCATGAATTTAATTCTCAATAATGTTTATTAACTTGTAAGTCTTCACAAAAACATACTTCAATATTGTTAGTTTAAAATCCTGCCCATTTGGTGGGTTTTTAGCTAGTTTAGTTAATTCAAAATACCAAAAATTACTTTTCAGACAAATTAATCTGATAAGCACTCATTGCTACTAAACTGCAAAAGAAGAAAAGAAATATTTGTAAATTCTGTAAAAATTACATTGAATGAATATCTACAATCATTTTTTCTTTTCAAACTGTACACTAATCTGTAGATGACTACAGGTATATCAATTAAAATTCTGGTATTTAAAAAAAAATGTGTGATCATTATTTACTATTCCATTTACTAAGCATAGTTTAGTTTGGCACAAAGCCATAGGTATGGGATACTCAGTGAGAATCAAACCCACTAATGATGATACCTTAGCTCAATAACCATCACACTATGCAAAGAACCCAGGTTCATTAAAAATGTTGTCATAAAATTTTTCAAGCATTAAAATTTTTTCCTACCATTACAACAATTACAATATGAAGTTGCAGAGTTTAATATATCTACTTATGCCTATCTCAATATACTTATAGAAAACTGTGTGCATAGTGTTACATGACTAAAATTTAAAGTCAATTTTTAGAAAATTAAGATTCCCAGAATATTTGAATAATAACATATTTCCTGTCTCTCTAAAGATCACCATTTTACTTTTAGTATCGGGTATTGTAAGTAGACAGTTAAATTCTCCAATACTTTAAATTGGTAAATGGAGAGAAATGCTAAAGTAAAGTAAACTAAAATTGAAATATTTTAAATGTGTGAATAAAATTGAATGACTTACTGAAATGTATCTTATGTCTACAAAATAAAAAATGTGTTTCACACATTAAAAAATTTAAAACCACCAAATGTGTAAACAGATGATGAAACTGCATTAGAACTGCAAATGGACAGAATTCATAAATTGTAAAATCAAACTGATAAATTTTGGTTCATAAATGTAGAACAGAAATATGCAATTAAAATAAAAGAATTAATTCTATTTAAATGATTTAAAAAAGAATGTAATAGAACATCATAGATTTGTTTTACTTAAATTTGTAATTCAAAACCCTATCAATCAGAATGTAAATAGCAAAAGGGGAAAACAAAACCTTAAAAACAAATTGCCTTGAATGAAATACATTCCACCCTCAAATTTATTATATTTTTATACATTTAAAACTAGAAAAATGTTTTAAAATATTCAGTATATCAGTGATGCTGATAGCTTTTTGATTTAGTGCATCCTGGGACACACATATTTGCTTTGAATGAGTCCCCGGGAAAATTTATGGGTCCCAACTAAAGCCATCTAACTCCTACTTGTAACCTAAACTGTGTAATTCGTTTATATGAAACTATTGAAATGTATTTACAGTTAGCTTGAAATGGTGAGGGAAGAAAAATGAAAAATACTGGGACACATGGATATGAATTCCCTGCATCCTTTTAGATTTTTATGCATCAGGGATGCAGATGCATACCTATCAGCATCTCTGGTATATTATTTAATCAAAATACTATATTTAATCAGTAAATGCATACATTAGGCTAGAGATGGTCAATATGTAACAATGAATAAATATTACTGCAGTACACAAGTAAGTTTGTTTCTTTTAAGATAAATAATCAGTACTTTTACTTTTGTCAGTGCACAGTCTGGGTCATATCAGATCATCAAAATATGAAACATAACTTTGAATATATCATACAAAACACTAGAAGAAACTAATTTTGTATAGGCCATCAGGTCCCAAGATATAAACAATACTAAATTTACAGAATGATAAAACTGATACTTGAGTTTCTGTCAGTTAATAGAAAGTGGGTTAAAGAAGTAATTGTCACACAGTAGTGAAATCAAATCCGATATTCTGCTGCTGCTGTTTTTTGTTGTAGTCATAATGTTGTGTAAGAACAAAAGGTATAGCAGTAATAGTAATTATGAACAACCTTAAAACACATTTGATAAGCGTAATTAACCATAATTTTCTTACAGGCTCAACTTACCTGAAGTATTTTTTCTGTGTTCTTCAAGTATTCAATCACAACTTATATCCTATTTGAGATCCCCTTTAATCTAGATTTTGAATAGGTGAATGGATCTATAATTGTCATAATAGATCAAAGTGGTATTTATCATTTTCCAATATTATGACACTTATCTGACTAGCTGAGAAGATTCTGGCATCATCAACAATAAATACAACCAGAAGAAATAAATCCAGTAATTTTACAAAAGAATTGTCAGACAAACACAAACAATGGATCCTACAATACATATATATGTACTAATACTGTATGATTCTACAGTACATATATATTTACCAACCCCTCCACATGAGCAGGATGTGACACAGGGTCAATTTCTTATGCAAAGTTTGAATTCTGAGTTTTCCTTCTCCTAGACTGGTTGCCTAATCAAGGTTAAAGAGCCCTATTTGCCCTACTATTAACCCATAGTGGGAGGGAGTAATTGGATTCATACCTTCCCCAAGGGTATTAGTGCAATGTGAAATGCAAACAACCTCATCCAGGATTTGAACTCATAGTGTCCATTTCCTTATGATGTTAACCATTACACCACCACATGCATCCTTATACTTTCCACTTTATCTGAACTTCATACACAGGTCTTTGCTTACACCATCTCTAAGCCGTAGTTTTAAGAAATGTTTATTAGTGAAAAGTTGAACAACAAAGCCTTGAAAAACATTGAGAAGTTTCATTAATGTTCATCTGTTCAGGATCAGCAAAGATGGTGCTATGGGGAAAATTATTTTATTCATTTTGTCAGTTAATATTAATGAAGCATTTTCTCTATTCCTTAAAGAGAGAGAAAAGAAAATATACTCTATGGTTATAGAATTGTTATCTAAAAGACTGCCATTAATAAATCATTTGATGAAAGTGATTGTTTGGTTCAGTCTTACTAATGAAACTTTAAACTGGAAGAAAGAAAAATCATTTCATATCTTCAACGAACTTCCAATGATTAAAATGAATTCTTCATACAAGAATGAAATAAATATTGAACTTACAAGAATAATGTTATGATAAAGTAGAAAATCTGCAAATGAAAGTTATCAGTACCAAAAGAAGAAATGTTTTATCATAATTATAATATATACTAATACTCTTGTTCCTTAATCTTCTGACATCCTCTGGTTAAAAATGAGATCGTCCAAATCATCCAAGGTGAAAGGCAAAAATGTAAATACTGATTATTTGGTGTCGCTTATCTGACGAATTCTGATTTCTTATGAGTGATGTCACTTCAGCTAAATAATGTATCATTCCGTTTTTATTATAAAGAAAGGGAAGGAAAAGGACATGCAATACAGAAAAAAATCTAAGAAAGAAAGAAAGTAGGAGAAAGATAGAGAGAGGGGGTGTGCCTGAGAAAGCAATAACATTAATCTGTTTCAATAGAACAAAGAAAAGAAGGAAGGAAAAAAATAAAAGAGTGAGAGAGAGTTAAATCAAGATTATTATTACACATTGAACTATTCGCAATAGCTCTTGAGTAAACATATCAAAAGTTGTAATTATTAAATTATCATACTCTGGTATATCCATAGATCCTGCTAGTTATAACAATAATATACAGATACTTCTATACTTCAGATATAACTAGAAATAATTCAGGTGATTCCCTATTGATAACCAACTTTAACCAAGAGATTATTACACTAAATTAAAAAGTCAGCAATCCAAGAATTCTAAAATAATCTAAGTTTTAAGTTTAAAGAGGTTATTTTGACAGAATTTGCAGTATTCTAAAATGTCCAAATTACTTAAAAGAATTCTTTCACTACAATAGTTTATATTTAAGGAGTATATCTGTAGGTGTTTTAGTTGAAACTCTCAAACTTTTGAGGCTATTCTTCCCAGGCTGACAATTGGAAAAATTTGTAATATTAAAATATGTGAAAATACAAAAATGGCAAAGAAAATGTGTTAAATCTATGAAATATCCATTTCTTTGATTAAACAAACATTGGCTAACACCATTTTTATAATAAGAAGGAGAAGGAGGAAAGAGTAGTGGTAGGAGTAGGAGAAGGAGGAAAGAGTAGTGGTAGGAGTAGGAGTAAGAATGTAATCAATCTTTCCTTTTACTTAGATTACATTAAAGCTGCTTTAACAAAGCACTGCCAAGAGTAAAGTTGATTTTTCACCCACATTCAGTGGTTTTCAAATGCTTTCCCATCTTAGTAATCTTTGAATGCATTATGGTTTAAGTTGAGTGACCAGACAAGAACAACCAACAAAATTTCAATAGGCAATTACTGTAAATCAATCAGAAACTGAGCAAAAATATACAGTTTTTTTTTTCTTCTTTTTATTTTAGTAAAGTAAAACAGATTCTAGTTTGATGCATTATTCTAATTTGGTAATGTTGACTTTATCAAGCAACGTTGATCATTCATTGTATGCAATTAGGTCACAGTTTTTGAATCCCTAATCAAAACATACAAACTTGATTAATGCCTTAATTACTACAATTTCATAAAAAAAAAAGGATTTCAGAATTTTCATTCATTTATTAACATCAAATATAATAAAAATGTATTCATTTATTTGAAAATTGTCAGAAAGTGTTATGAGGCATTGGGAGGTTTTTTTTTTTTTTTACAATTGTTTCACCTAAATTTTCAGGTTATAAATTATATTTATTTTTAATTCACAACTAACAATATTCATGAAAATTAACATTCATTAATTCAATAATCATTTCATTTTTACAATAGCAGATTTAACAAAGAGAAAATTACCAAAAAAATGGATTTTGTAACAAACTGTTTTGATCTCTCTCTCTCTCTATATATATATATATATATTTACCAAACCCTCCACACAAGCAAGATGCGATACAAGGTCAATTTCTTATGTAGAGTTTAACAGGTTTGAATTCAGAGTTTTCCTTCTCTTAGACTGGTTACCTATCCAAGGTTCAGTCAGTCCTGCTATTTACTCATAGTTGGTGGGAGAGTAGTTGGATGCATACTTTTCCCAAGGGTATTAGTGCTATGTGAAATGCAAACAGCTTTGTCCAGAATTTGAACTTGGGTCGACGAATCCATTACCTATGACTATAACCATTACACCACGTGCCTTCAATGATCTATACACAAGCAATTAATACACAAAAATAAAAAAAATTGAATCGAATTCACAACATACTAATTGAAACTAGTTTCTAAATGTTCAAGTTATATAACCATTTTTCTTATACATTGGAACAATTTATAAACAAGAGTGTGTTCATAGAGCACCCAATAAGAACCAAAGTTACTGCCAATGGCTTAAAAGATTAGCATATAAAAGATAAAGAATATAACAGGCATTTCTTAACCACACATAATCCATACTTAATGATGTTTGTTACTCAATTTAAAAAAATTCCGCCCATGTATATTTCTAGACAAAAGTTTTGTAAAAATATATATTTCTTTTAACATCACACTTAAAAATCAATTTTAATGTAACAAAAACAAAATATTTATAAATAGGCACTGTGGCATGCTACCAGAGTTCAAATCCTGGATGAGGCAGTTTGTATTTCCATAGTGCTAATATCCATGAAAAAGGTATGAATCCAACTATTCTCCATCCAGCTATGAGTAAATAGTAAGGACAGAGCTCTTTAACCTTGGTATGGTAACCAGTAAGAGAAGGAAAACTGAGTTCAAATCAGTTGTACACCTGGAGAGGGATCAGCTCTGCCAGGCTATTCCTACCCAAGACATGCTACATTACCAAACCAGGTTATCGGAATAATGAAGAAATATTTAGATCAATAGCAGTTCACCCTTTTAATTTCTTTTTAATGTTTTTATAATAAGAATATTCTTGTTTAAAAAAAATAAAAACTGATAAACAATAGCAAAGATGAGAAAATCATGAAGATAATGTAGAAATAACTCAACAGCAGAAAAAATTTGATAAATTCCATCACAACAAAAATTCAAACAGTTCTCAGTGCTTGTATAAAAGTCGTCGTCAGGATGGCCTAATGTCAGTATCAGCCAGACAGTGAGGGAGTCTATCCCCTTTTAACTAATGCCAGACCAAAGAGATTATTTTAGCTTCTGAGGTGGAGCACCACAGCTACCATCAGCTCCTCACTTTACCGTACAGACCCCTGTGCTACTCATATGTTGTGTTGGCGAGGGCCGGTATTGAACCAGGAAACTTGTGATTCCTAGCTGGATGCTCTACCGACTGAGCTAAACCTAATCAATAAGGAAAATTTCTGCAGTGATATATGGAAAAAAAAAATGATATAGAAATGTAATACTTACATTCACTTTCCAGATAAAAGTAAATTTCAGTGATTTCCTTCATTTAAAAATGACATCTTCAACTCAACAATCCGCCATATTTCTTTAGTCTTTCCCTCTCCCAACCACTAAGATGTCAACTTACAGCAATATAGCAGTTTTGAGACTTAGATGGAAATGTTCAGTAAAAAAAAAAAAAAAAAAAAAAAAAAAAGCAGATCACTGAAACTTACTTTTATCTGGATGGTGAATTGGTGTATTACATTTCTATATGGTTTTTTGTACATTACAGCAGAAATAATGGACTTTTTTTTTATTGAAAGATTCTATATAAGCACCCAGTTTCTTAACTCTAAATAAACTGTAACTGATATAAATAACATATAAGGTACTAGGTTAACCAAAACGTCTTGGTGGTTTATTAAATAAAAATAAAAGTTTACTTTTTTTTTTTACATTAAACATTTTGTTCAATAGAGTTAATGTCAAAATGTTATCTTCTACAAACATTCAGGCAACTTCAGTTCCATCTACTCAAAACTTTCTCAGCAAACAGCAGTTCTAGGTGCATTTTACAGTATTCAAAAAAAAATTGACTTTTTTTTTTTCAATAAGAGAATCCTATAAAAACCAGAATAAATAATAAATTAAAAGGTAAAATATTTTTTTGAATACAGTGAATAGGTGAACATTTCCCAGTGAAGTTGTAAAAACTTTTGTCTGGTGAAAAAAAAAGAGACATGTAATTTAGCAACATCCAGTTGGAATACTAGTTCTTATAAACATTTTTTTAAAAACTATTGCTACCTTTAATTGGTCTAATTGGTAGCAATACTTGTTTAAATCAATCATTTGCTTCTCTAGAAAAGAGAATACATTTGAATCTTATCATCATATAAACAAATATCTGCACCTCTGCTATGGTGCATTAGTGGTGCAATGCTCTATTACCTGTTCTATGATCTCTTGCATTACACAATGTTGTAAAATGACCCTTTTCATTGCCAGTCTTAATTTGTTTCAAGAACATAACATTTTCATTATATTCAACCAGTGAATCATATATAGAAATATAACCCTGTAGGTTTGTTGCTTTTTTTAAAACTTATGTGGAAACCACATATGAAGCAAACTAACATAACCAGACTGGTAGAAATGATTTTTCAACATTTGATTTGGATGTTTTGAGTATGTTGGCTATCTGCCATATTGTATAAAACATTGATTATTCTAATGTCTTGACTCGATCACTATCAACCTCAACTGGTTTACCCAACTGTGGAGTCATTGTTCAGTGAGAAAACTTCAACACAACAACTTTACAGATCACTTTTGACAGGTTTCATCATTCACACTAACTTCTCTAGAAAATGCACATATCTTTTTTTTTTCTTATTTAAGTCAGGGTTTGTTTTTTTAAGTTTTAGATAAAATAAAAATCATAATCTATTGAAAATCTTCCATTTTTAATGTTAAAATCATAAAACAAAAATACACCAATTTTGACAATATACAAAAATACCCACAAAAAATAATACTGATATGATAGTTATCAATCATAAACAATATTTTTTAAATGAGATTAGTTAAAACTAGATGATTATGATGTCATCTAATAACAAAAACAAAACAAGTTTTCTGGAGAACAATTCATAAATCTTTGAAAAAACATAGGAAAGACTTTTTTTCTTGCCACACAGAAAAATTCTACAAGCTAGAATACTGTTCCAGCCATAACTGTCATAACATACAGTTAACTAATATAATTACTTTGAAATATTGTTATTGTTTATTAAAACTTGTTAATAATTTGTGAAGATTTCATAAAAGTAAAAATGAGATTTTCTTAGTGAAGAAGAATAAGAGCAAAATTAGGACTTGCCAAAGGATTTGAAGGTCTGCTTCATAAAGCAACTTGGTTGACTCAAACAAAAGGTTCTTCAACTAATTGCTTATTGGTTATAAAATATAATATCTGTTTATATAAACATTTAAATGATAAAAACTATAATTCATTAATGTAGAGCTAAAGTAGATTAGTGAATTAATGGCAAAGTCTAAATATTCCATTTGTTAAGATTACCAAAGAAAAAATTGATTAATTTCAATTAAAGGTTTGAACAAATTTAACCCTTAAAACCAGAATGGTCGTTATTTGTACCACTACCTAGAAGTACATATACCCAAACAACCTGAATTTCAACCAGGGAATCCTCATTTTTACATCTCAATTTCTAAGCAACAGCCAATCAGGATGTTAATTAACAGATTACAACATTTTACATTTTCATCTGGGATGGGGAATGCCTCATGTGGTTTAATAGTTAGCAAGCTGTATTAACAGACCATTGTTAATGAATTCACTGAGTGACACATACTTCTGGCCTTGTGCCACATCTAAGTTAAGCTTAGTAAATAACTATTTTTCAGCCAGGAACCAAAGGTAGGAGGCCCATAGATGTGGGAGGTAGTGGCTCAGGGTTCAAAAGGTTAAGATATTTTTCAAATATGTTTTTATGGAAAATTTGATAATTCATTTTTTTAAATTACATTAATATTATTCACTTAAATACTTCCATTGGCAGTTGTTGAATCATATCCTATTTATACTTTCTTTAATTTCATAATTACAAACAAATAAAGAGAAGTACTCCAGTAGAACATACACCTCCAATAGTCCAACACTTCCTCATTGCAGAAGGGCATCTTGGTAGTGTCAGAGCCATGTCATTGGGAATTAAGTTTCTTGTAGGGCCACCCAAGGTGGACAGATCTGATACCCAGTGGTATTAGAGCCACAACCCGGCCAAAGGAGCTCTGATGAAAATATAAGAGTGTCTCCATCATCGTCAGGAATCAATGGCTTTTGTCGTACTTGTCATTGCATCTGTGAAAAATCTGCATCAAACCAGGGCATCTCCTTCCTCTGACTGGGATATGTATGTGGGATCTGGGGACCACTTGGGAATTTCCTATTCCCTTGTTACTCCTTCCATGAATTCACCACAGGTGAATTCGTTGGATGGAGCCAGCTCAACCAACTAAATGCCATCACAGAAACAGAATATAAAGATCACCCACCTAGAAACCACAAGATTCCAGGTTAGATACCAGCCCTGGTCTAGTGCTAGTGAAAAGGGGATAACTCCCTTGCCATCCAGCTGACACTGACAATAGGCCACTCTGTTGACTTTACTTTCTATGATATTATTAGGATTTAATACTGTAAGAGATTAGAGTCCAACAATAACTGGATTTTCAATGCCAAATTTTATAACCTGCACACCCAACCCTCAAAAATTGTCCAGCAGCAATATTTTGGGAAAATATTACAATACTAGAATTGACTGAAGCAAATTATTTTGTTAAGACTACTAAACCACAAGGTTCCTAGTTTGATACTGGCCCTCACCAACTTAGCATATGAATAGCACAGGGATCTGTGCGGTAAAGTAAGGAGCTGATGGTAGGTGTGGCGCTCAACCTCAGATGCAAAAACAATCTCCTTGGTTTAGCACTAGTGAAAAGGGGATAGACTCCCTCGCTGATTAGCTGATACCGACCTTAGGACACTCCGACTTTACTTACTTACTACTACTACTACTACTCACTTAATGACTGCCTCTGGTAGCCATTTAGCTTAATACCAGGCCACATCCTATTTATAGAATTTGTATTATAAATAAATAAGAGAGCATATCCTATAATTAAGAGTAAGAAATTATAATGATCAGTGCGAGCACAAATGCTGACTCTGTTATTAAGTTGTAAGAGAATCTTAAAGTTATTTTATTAACAAACATCTTGCTATGATACAGTATTTCTAATGTGATAATTGCAACACATATACAAAAATCAGATTGTATAAGCTTTTAAAGTAATATTCATTTTAATGCTAAAATTATTAAGAGAAATTTGAAATTGTAAGAGATATTATAAACCAATTTGAAATTTATGTAATTAAAAATGTAAATCCATAAATGATGCTAAACAAATACCATGTGTACAAAGATTATCTATAGAGTGTTTATTTAAATTACTCTTTTAAATTATATTAAATTTAACCAATAATAATGAATGTCATGATCTGTTAAAGACTTTCCTCCTAATATATCCTAATTAACCTACTGAATGTTGTACATTGAATTGCAATTCACGATCCTTCTTGCTCTGTAAGCTGCCAGCTTTTTACTTTGTACACAACTGTTTTAGTTATTCTGTTTTCAAACAACTTTTGCTTGCTCCAACTTGTTGGATCTTATGTCAAGGATTAGATTTGATACAAGTCACTATCTCACGTTATCACAAGGCAATGGGGATGACAAAGTAAAAGATCCAAATAACTAACTGAATTAAGTTATATTATAACAGTATTTACAATTCAAATTAATAATTTAGTTACATAATTGAGAGGGGGGGTTAATGACAATTTTAACATCTCTTTATTATTGTTAAATTAAGTTTAGAATATTAAGAAGAATTCTTCATGAAAGCAAAAAGTAATAAACTTAAGTAACATTTTAGCATTACTCAAATTCCAAATAAATATACCATTTGTTTAATAAATAATGCCCATCAATATCTTACACAAAAAAAATACTTAGTATGTTTATATATAAATTCAGTTTTATCAGATATTTCTTTCATTACCATGGAGATTACAGTAGAGTCACTAGCAGTCAAGTAGTCATGATAAGTGAAAGTGAGCTATTATCATCATCTCATATTTTGACTGTCTCCTTGTCACTGGCCGGGAAAAGTACAGGTGAGAAATGAGAAGAGACAAGGATATTGTTGGATTTGCAATAAAACAATCATTTCTTGCAGATTCTTTAGTCAGCTTTTGCTTTTGTCAAAATATATTCCAACAAAAATATTTCATTAAGAATTGTTTGGTTTTATTATTTATTCTGTTAACATCCTTTTTACAAATTTGCATAGAAAAGCAACATATATATGCACCTGTATGTGCGAGTGTTATATATATATATATATATATATATATATATATATATATATACACACACACACACACACACACATTTTATTATTATTTTTCTATTGTTAGTATAATTTCATGTAATAATAGTGACAAAAAGATATTTAAGAAGCAACAGTTTAGTAAAAATAAACAGTTATTTTATTACTCTTAACAAAGGGAGTTTTTTTTTCATCAACAATCTTATATAATAGGCCAAAATATCCTATATGTATATTAACATAAGTTGAATGTTTTTAAATACTTACCCTCCTAATGAACTTCTCTTAATTATCACATGTACTGATATCAAGATATAAATATATTTTTCATATCATTCAATAGAAATAATATTTTACTATCAAATGGTTGTCACTCAATAAAATTATTTAAATCCAGTAAAGTATTTAAAACATTAAACAAATTCAAAGTTTCAATTTTTTTATATCTTAATTTTTAACGATAAAAATAATTGTTATGATTAAAAAAGAAATTATTGAAAATGTAAAATTCAGACTTCACTTAGAAAACCAATTTCACTTATAAACTTATTTTAAGAGTAGTTCCATATATTTTAAAGAATACTTGAAAATAATTACAGTAATTTAATATCCAAGTCACATCTAGTAATTTACTCATTATCTCAGAATATTGAAATTGCAGTAATTTCATAAATGATTATTCTTATTTTGATTACTACTCACCAATACACACACCCACACACACTTCAAATATGTTTACCTGTACAAACACCATTTAAAGTTATTCTTAATATATAAAAGTAAAATTAATTTGCCATATAAATTTGATATTTTAATTAAAAATATCAAAATATCAAAATTGTCTAGTTGCTACAAAATGTTAACTTTTAAAGTACATGAATAAACACACTTGATTGAAAGTTGTATTTTTACAGGATCTCTTAGTTTTCAATAAAATGCTTCTAAATTAGTTTCATTATTGATGAAAAAAAAATCTAAACATCATCAGCTTAAGTAAAAATTGCAGCTAAAAATAACTCATACTTTAATAAATCTTTCAAACCTGTTAAAAAAAAAATCAATACTTTTTTTTAGAAATTAAACAAAAATAAAATGAGATTAAAATTGTTACAGATTTTATCTAAATGTTTTACTAGCTTTTCTAACAATGAATATCCATTTCAAGCCTAATGTAGGTTTAATACAATTCAATATAATAAATATCATAGAAGAAAATTTATAAATTGTAGATATAAAACAAATTTTATAAGTTGTAGATATAAAACAAATTCGATTTTATGGGTTTTATTATATGATTTTATTGTAAGAAGTAAATTAACTCATAATTTCAGAATGTCTGTGAGGATGAATGTAATGATCTTTCCCAATAAAAAACTAATAAAAATGTTACATTGTTATAAATGGACTGTCATAAATTTGTGTGGTAATATTAGAATCTTATTGCTTATACAAATGAAGATTTAATATGATAAAAGATGAAGGTGGAGAACATCATCTATTGTTACTCCTTTTGTTACAGGCAAAATTATTTTTTCTCAGCCATTAAGAATATTTCTAAAGAGGCTGGAATTATATTCTATCAACTCATGAACAGAGTAACTTTGTCATTTTTTTTAAGATCTCAAAATATCAATGGTATAAAGAGAGCTTATCTAAAAGCAATAAGTTTATCTCAAAAGACTGATTGAAAATACGTATTATTATGAATGTGTTATTTTAAATGTTGTCATAAAAAAAATGTAGGCATTTCAAAATTAAGCTACCAACAATACAATCATCTTTCCTTTCTATATTGAATCTATAAGTAAGTGAAGTTGACTAGGTGGCCTAATGTCGGTATCAGCCAGACAGCAAGGAAGTCTATCCTCTTTTCACTAGCACTAGACCAAGGAGATTGTTTTTGTATCTGAGGTGGAGCGCCACACCTACCATCAGCTCCTGACTTTACCATACAGATCCCTGTGCTACTCATACGCTGAGTTGATAAGGACCATTATCAAACCAGGAACCTTGCGATTCCTAAGCAAGTGCTCTATTAAACCATAAACTACTATAACAATTTGAATCCTGCCCTCATGAGCATCCATTGCCATGAGTGGGAGAATCGACAAAAGGATTTGAAATATATTTTACAGACAACCATGTTACACAAAGGCAATTACACCTGTAGAGAAGGTGCTGCACTTACTACACCATTTTATACTGTAATTAACAGCCCACTGGATTGGTTTGGCTGAATTAGTGATTAGGAAAAAAAAAATAACAGTAACACAAGTACTAAGAATTCCAAGTAGATGTGTGCATGGTCAGTGAAATGCAATAACAAAGCCCTCACTTAAGTTAAGAAGGTTTGATTGAGTGTTGGGGATGCAAATGACTCCCCCCCCCCTTACAATCCTCCAAAGCTGATGCTCATATTATGAAAGATATAAAAAAAAAATCGAATTACACAAGTTAATGTAAAATGTATTACTTTAATAATGGTATGTCAATTTGAATTCTAAAATATGTTTTTTAATTAAAAATCATATCTTTTTTTAATGCAATGTCTACAATGAATTTACCAAATTTCATTAAAACAAAGATTAATTCTACACACACATTTCTAATGGCATTAATTGATATTTTTACAATTACTTCAAAATCATTTCAATGAAATTAGAATTGCTTCTGCTTGAATCTGACACTGTTGGTTTTTTTTTTTAAATTGTAGAAACCATATAAGAAAATTGTTTAAGATTAAAACCGAAATTGATAAAGCATTTTGAAGAGTTCAGCTCAAAATTCTTAGTGAGATCAAAAACTTCCAGCCAGTCTATGTCACTTGTCATAAACTCACAGATTGAATCAAGTTAGAATCAATATGAACTTGTGACAATGCATTAAAGCATTTCTTCATTGCACTTCTCTACCAGTCTATTGCACTCGCTTCTTCATTGCACTTCCCTATTAATCTATTGCACTTCCATTTCCACTTCCACTATTAATCTATTGCACTCACTTCTTCATCACACTTCCACTATTAATCTATTGCACTCACTTCTTCATCGCACTTCCACTATTAATCTATTGCACTCACTTCTTCATCGCACTTCCACATTGCACTTCCACTATTAATCCATTGCACTCACTTCTTAATCACACTTCCACATTGCACTTCCACTATTAATCTATTGCACTCACTTCTTCATCACACTTCCACATTGCACTTCCACTATTAATCTATTGCACTCACTTCTTCATTGCACTTATTTAAGAGTTTAAACATAAAACAAAAGACAATTGCTGTCAATTGCTAACCCTTCCAAGACCCCCAACCAGGCTCCCCCCCCACAGTCAGGGGTTCAGTGGGGGGCGGGGTGTAATACATAAAAGGCCTGGTGTGAAGAGTGGATAAAAAAATGAACATCATTTCAAAAGAAATAAATCAAACTTATAGAAATGTTAATTTAACTTTTTGTTTTTTTCAAAAGGTAAAATTAAACAAATCTCAAAACAATTAGAATGAGGTAAGTATAAACATTGAAATCAGTAAAAACTTCTTATGGTCACTGATAACACCAGTTCCCACTAGATCATTAAAGTTAAGCAGTGATGAGTCTGTTCAATACTTAATTGGGTGACCACTTAAGCAACAACAGGTACTGTAAGCAACTTGAGTGCTTTGTTTATCAAAATGATGTAAGTAAAGTTGTCAGGGTGGCCTAAAGTTAGTATCAGCCAGACAGCGAGGGAGTCTATCCTCTTTTCACAAGCACTACACCAAGGAGATTGTTTTGGCGTCTGAGATGGAGCATCACACCTACCATAGGCTTCTCACTTTACCACACAGACCCCTGTGCTACTCATACGCTGAGTGGGCGAGGGCTGGTATCGAACCCAAAACCTTGTTTTTCCTAGTCAAATGCTCTACCGACTGTGGTAATCACCCGAAAAGGTTTGATATGCCATAAAACAAAACAAGCAACAGTTTAAACCTCCATTAGTAAAGAGTTCCATGTTGCATTAATAAACATGTATTGTCAGGTTATTTCCAAGGACATACAAGGTTGGGTCATTAAGTGCAACCTGAATTTGTATCTGAAATTTTCACTGTATAAATATTCACAACTGAATTAAGTGCATTTATAAAGAAGGAGATTATGTTAAAAAAATAGATGCTTTTTTTTCTTTCTTTCTTTCCTCATAAGGCTGCAGATTTATTGATGTAGCTAGCTACATATATTCTTGTAGAACATTTGTAGCATTTTTCAAATTTCAATTTTGCGATTTCTCCTACATCACTACCACAAAAAGAATTCTTACAATGGAATTATTTTATATAAAGATATAATTACAAAAATTGTTCTTGTTTCATTTACTAACAAATGAGATAAATTGTCTAACATCTGAGAAAATGGTTTTATAAGATACTATAAGTTTGATTGGCATTTTTATTGCTATCAGGTTGTCAATGTTACAGAAATCTTCTCTTATATTCCAATTAATCCAACTGCTCAAAGTTATTCCTTTATTATTAACCTAAAACTTATTAATTCTATACATTAGTAAATGTAAAGGTCACTGAGCAACATCCCACATGTAGTTTATAGAATGCTCTATATCATCTTTATCTATCTAGATAAACTCTGGTTCAAACATATAATTAAATGAAATAACTATTTATGAAAATTACTACATTTGAAGAATTTTTATTTAAAAATGTTAGTTCTCTCACTGCAGAATTTTACAAGAAAAACATTAAAACATTCTGACTTGCAGTTTTCATTATCTTTATTCAAAATCTTTACACCAAATAATTGCTTCCTACAATGGCTGAATATTAAGTTTGATGAAATCTATATGGCTGAGAACTAAGATATCACTTTTTTTTTTTAATTTTAAAAATATATTAACAATAAACTCAATATTTTCCATCATATATTTTAATATAATTTGAAATACTGGCCATAAGACTTTGAAATTAGAATTCCCAGAATCATTATTAGCTGAGAAAAGTAAATAATTATCATTGTTCTTTTATTGTTGAAATAATGCACAATTTCCAAGGGAAAAATAACTTAAATATCTCTACTCTATTATTTTCAGTATGTTGACTATCTAATAATATGAATTTGATTATATAAGTAATGTTTTCACAAGAATTTTCAGCCCAAAACTTAACAAACTACTTTTGACATGCACAATCCATGGCACCTTCTTCATAAATTCTAGTTTCTTTCTTTTTCTTCATTTAAAATTAAATGTTTACTTTTCTTAAAATAAAAAGGTATAATATGCCTAAAACATTACTTATTTTCTTGAATTTTCAATTAACAAAAATATGCCAATTTTAACAATTGAAAAAAAAAAAACTGCCTATGACAAGTCACAACAGAATAAAAAATGAAGTAAATTCTTCTAATGCTATCTAATAACAAACACAAAACACAATTTCTTTGAAGACAAAAAATTCAATCGAGTAGTTAATGGGAAACTTCAGAAAATTAATTAATCAATTTATTTACATTAAAAAAATCTTTCCTAATTTTCTTTTATAAAAGAACATAAATATAAATTTAAATCACTGGTAAGTGCAGAAGGTTTTATTGAAATCCAATAATCCATTGAATTTCCATAAAAGACTTATCCTGTAACTTGGTTTGGTTGGGGGTAGGGGTGCTACTCATGTAGAGCGAATCCCTCTCCAGGTCTGATTTGAATTCAGTTTTCTTTCTCTTAGACCGGTTGCCAAGTTTTAAGAGTCTTGTATGCTCTACTATTTACCCATAACTGTAGGGAGAATAAATGGATTCCTACCTATCCCAGATGTATTAGTTCTATGTGAAATGCAAACAACCTCATTAAAGATTTGAACTTGGGTAGCCAAGATCATTTCCTATGATGTTAACCATTACACATTTTTAGGATATGGGAAGATTGTGTGTTAATATTTACACCAATTGAAACTCATTACATTTTTAACAATCAAACAATTTTCAGATACAAATATTTCTAAAGATAATTTTGATATCAGAAATTTTGGATAATGATTTTTCTTTCTAATGGCCTGAAGTTATAAAGATTGAGTTTTTATATCCAATACAAGTTTGTTAGGGTTTTTTCTTATCTGTGTCGTAACACACAATGTTTCATTGAATATAACAATATAAGAAAATAAGCAATTTATATGAAGAAGAAAAAAAAATGCCCAAGTGATTGCACATGACATCCTAAATCAAACAAAACAGTCAGCTGAAGCAATCATGCTAAAACAACATACTAAACTAACCATGCTATAGTAGCAACCAATATAATACTTCCCACGGTCTGACACAGAATCAAGAATGAAAAGATTAGTACTTCCATACTAAAGTATTGATCTCTTCATTCCACTTCCCTTAATTTCTGTAAAATGGTCTTTCTTTTAGGACTGGAGTGTCATCAAAGTTATGACTAGTGAACCAAACCTCAAAAATATTAAGTGAAGTCTACAATGTTTGTAATGTAAACCTCAATTTCATTACCAAGGTTGTATCTGAAAAATGACCATTTAAAAATTGTATATCTGGTAGGTAAAAATCAGTATATCTTTGGGTCTTTTTATGAACATCTAATTGAAACAAGCCTGAAGCTCTTATAGAAACCACTTTTGTCTGAATTTTTGAGATGACACTTGATGAGGTTGCAAGTTCAATCCTGACTACAAGCAAAAATAACAGAATACGTGGCATAGCTTAACACTTGTACCCAGTTATGGTTAATGGAATGAGAACAATCTACCCCAATGGATTGAATAAAGGGTTTGGTTCAAAGTTCCATGAAGGTCCCAGATTATGACAAGAAGGTTCCTGAGTTCGACAAGAAACACCTGAAGAAGGCCAGAGGGCACATCGGCTGAAACATTGTGTATATAACAATAAAGATGAGAACAACAGTCTGAAAAATCTAAATAATACAAAGAAACCTCTTTATTCTTCATTAAAAAAAATACAATTCTTTGTGTATAAAACAAACAAACAAACTTAAAAGTAGATTATCCTGAGGTAATACATTTCTATGTGAAGTAGAAATATACGCTCCATGTGTTAATGTCTCATTTCTATAAGTGGTAGCATGATTAATGCCAAAAAAATTGGATCATTTTTCATTATTTATGCTCTAAACTTACAACTAGCCTATTTCCCACAGTTCTATATGTTTAAGCCTGGGAAGATTTAATGTTTTATTATCTACCAAACATGACAGTATGTATATATATATGTGAAAAAAGAAAATAATTACATTGATTCCAAGCATAAATATAAGATAATTTTAGCAATGAAAAGGGTGGGTAGATAGGACAGCTTAACTAAAATAGAAATTATATTATTTACTTATCTCGGTCATGCAACTTGGTCTCACTACAGAGAAATTCCATAGTTAGAGTAAAAGGAAGAATTACTTGAGGCCACTCGGGTTACCATAACAACAATGGAATTTCTCATGACTTAGTAGTGAGACCAAGTTGCTAGTATATCAGGGGGGAAAAGAACTTTGTAACAGCATCAAAATATAAAGAAATTATATATGACATTGTTGCTGGAGTCCTACAAGGAGACACATTAGCCACATTTTTATTTATAATATGCCTAGACTATGTATGCATGATGTCATTAGGTCTAATGAAAGAAAAAGGCTTCATGCTAAAAAAGGCAATAAGCAGGTGATATCTCACAGAAACTATTATAGAGGCAGACTATACAGATAATCTAGAACTTCAAGCAAATACATGTGCACAAGCCAAATCATTGCTGCATAGCCTAAAGGCAGCAAGAGGCATTGGCCTTTATGTGAACTCACATAAAACAGAGTTCATGTGTTTTAAATAAGATGGCAAGACTCTGAAATTAGTAGACCAGTTCAAATACCTAGGTAGTAATATCTCATCTACAGAAAGTGATGTCATTATACACATAGAATCATCCAAGTAAGACTAACAAGACATGCTGGACACTGCTGGAGAAGTAAAGACCAACTAATAAGTGACATTCTTTTGTGGACACCTATACATGGACACACCAGAGTGGGCCGACTAGCAAAGACTTACATTGATCAGTTCTGTGTGATGCCATGAGAAAGACTTGTCAGAAGCAATGAACGATAGGGACAAGTGGCATGAGATAGTCATGGGAATCCATGCTGTCAGCGCAACATCATGATGATGAATACTTGACTGTTTACAATACATTTTTTATAGTAAAATACAATAATTACTCATAATATCCATATTCTATAAAAAACAAAAATGTGACAAAGCACTCATGAAACTTAAGAAAAGAGAGTTAATAGAAGAAGGAGTGAAAATGTACATTAGAGATCCAAGAAACTTTAGATGAGGCTGAAAATGAATCCTAACTTAAATAAGACAAAGTAGATTTAATATCATGAATAGGGCCTAACTTAAATAAGACAAAGTAGATTTAATATCATGAATAGGGCTAACTTAAATAAGACAAAGTAGATTTAATATCATGAATAGGGCCTAACTTAAATAAGACATCATGAATAGGGCCTAACTTAAATAAGAAGTATTAACTTAAATAAGACAAATATCATGAATAGGGCCTAACTTAAATAGACCTAACTTAAATAAATAAGACTTAAATAAGAAAGTAGATTTAATATCATGAATAGGGCCTAACTTAAATAAGACAAAGTAGATTTAATATCATGAATAGGGCCTAACCAATAGGGCCTAACTTAAATAAGACAAAGTAGATTTAATATCATGAATAGGGCCTAACTTAAATAAGACAAAGTAGATTTAATATCTAACTTAAATAAGACAAAGTAGATTTAATATCATGAATAGGGCCTAACTTAAATAAGACAAAGTAGATTTAATATCTAACTTAAATAAGACAAAGTAGATTTAATATCATGAATAGGGCCTAACTTAATATCTTAACTTAATAAGACAAAGTAGATTTAATTCCAAATGAGACTCAAAGAATGTGAGCAGATTTGTAGAGGAATGAGCAGTACAAATTGTGATTGAGACTAAGAAATGATGCTCAAACATTGTGAAATGAATGTGGGGGAGGTAGGGGATGTCCAAGAATTTCAGCACATAATCAATGAAACTATAAAAATCTGAGGCACATTATCAATAACTCAAAATTTGATTTTGCACAACACAGCTGCAGTGAAATGAAAATACTTTGCACATTTTGCCAGGAAAAATATTACATTGTTAAAAGACCTATAGATTAAAAATTTAACAGTTTTCATAAAGGTAAGATACCACCTCCATGTTTTTGGGACCTTAATTTATTTGGTATTTGTCCAGAATATCCCACTGAGAAAATATATATGGTAATAAAACTAATATACAAAAAATACAAAGAAATGTAATACTTACATTTAACATTAAGATTAAGTTAATTTCCTTTGTTTTGATTTTTTTTTTTTGTTTTTTTTTTGGGGGGGGGTCTGAAATTATATATCAGCAATCAGTCGTAAGTTGCCATCTTAGTGGTTGGACCAGGGAAAGACTAAGAAACAAACTGGCTGGATAAGTTGTATTGAGATTATATAATTAGTAAAAAAATTCTGATCGTGAAATGAACTTTTACTCTTAAATAGTAGGGCAGACAGAATACATTACTATTCAATAGTAAAGGATCAGTGATATGAAACTAGCTTGTCAACCATTTCTCCACACTATTGTGGATGGCAGTGGTAAATAAAGGGTTAAATAACTTATATATGGATTAACTTAGAAACATGTTTATACCCTACCCTTTTCCATGTTTATAATGACATCATGTATATAAGTACAAAATATAAGAAAATTAAAAGTAAAAATTCACAAAGACATAAGAAAATGAAAGAGAATGAAGTTCTAGTTTATTTATCAAATAATTGAAGATCAACAAAGAAATGAATTTAAACCAACAAAACTTTTTATAAAATTATTTTGGTGATATTGATTGACTGTCATCCAATTTTGGATTTATAGTTTCATTCTAGAATGCAAAATTTCAAATTATACTGAAATTCATTGTATTTAAAAAAAACATTATGCTGAAATTTTGTTTTTTAGGGGTTTTTGTTTATCAGAAGAAAATTTAAAATTGTAGTTTGTGATATTTGATAAAGAAATATTTCTAAAGGCCTCTGCAAAAAACAATGAAAATTGATATTCTAAATTATGCTGTTTTGTTTGCCACAGCATGTATATATAGTATCATATATTTCTATTAACTGAAATACCAAATCATAGAGTATGGATTCACTGGATGATTTTGTCATCAACCACATGTGCAAATGGACTCATCTAAATGAAGTATATGTGATAGGTAAAAAGGCAGTAAAGCTGTGGAAGCCATAGAAATAAACAGGATTTAACACGAACCACAGAATGATTGCTGGGATTAGAAAGATTGGGCACTTTTTACAAAGTGGCAACTACTCAAGTTTTTAACAGGAAATAATAGAAAAGGGATAGGAGGAATTCCAGACAGATATCAACAGCAGTGGAAAAGTACAGAAATCCACAGGAAATGGAAAAGAGGACCATTAATGACGGACAAGGGAACATGGGATCAAATCCCATCCCAATTGGGGATGTTCAATCTATCAGTCAATACAATGTACAGTTTACACAGCATTACGTAGGGTTTTATAGTTGTTGACTAACAAGAGTACCATTACTAATAGCCAGGCACATTGCCAGAGTTTTGTAAGGTGTGTATGGGGGAAGGGTTATCCATTAAGTCCAGGGGTGAGCTGCAAGTATAAATGGAGAGTGCATAAGTAAAAATGGTTTATGTTATAAAAATTAACTCACAAAAATCAGTTTCCACCACATTCAGGGTGGGGGAAGCGACAGGCTTATTGATACCACAGCATCAGTTACTGCACCTTACCTGGGACAGAACACATCACCATTGAACTGTGGAAGACTGGTGCTGTGTTATATGTTTACAAACTTTACCATCTGCCTGCAAGAACTGGATTTCTGACTTGTCACATATCCAGTTCTTTCAAGCAGATGGTAAAATCTGTGCCCAAAGAAAACTGCATGAGACTATGAATCCAACTTAGCAGCAGGGTGTTGCACAAGTTAGTGGTGGATGTATGATGGTGTGTGGGGGGTGTACTCTGTTGGAGTCTGCTCAGGCAGATGTGACATATACAGATTTTATTGCAGACCATTTGAACTTCTTTATGTTCAACATGGGTGATGATTTATTTCAGCAAGATAATGTAACCTGTCATTGTGCACAGGTGACACAAAACTGTTTCCAGGAACTCTCAGCTAGCATCCAGGCATACATTGCCTACCTTTAAGATTCAAACTCCCATTAAGCATGTATAGGACATGTTGCAGATCTTACTAAATTCCATGCAGCTATACTAAAGCAACTTAGTCCTGGGATGTGCTGCCTGGATCAACAAAATGAATCCAGCACCTCATAAAGCCATTGGCATTATTCAGATGAAAGAAAAATCTACATGTTATTAGCTCTCTCTAATTTTTTGCTACTTCAGTTTATGTGAACAAGTTACAATAATGTCACTCCAAGTTTAACTTTTAGCAACCATATGAAGAAATTTTTATCAAAAGTCACAATTTCTAATTATAATAGTTTGCCACTTCCTTCTTTCTGATAGTTATTATCCATAGCTAAAAGAATCTTAACTTTTGTGTGTGTGTGTATATATATATATATATATATATATATATATATATATTACACCAACCCCTCTGCATAAGCAGGATGCGACACAAGGTCAATTTCTTAAGTGGAGTTTAACAGGTTTAAATTCAGAGTTTTCCTTCTCCTAGACTTGTTACCTAGCCAATGTTAAAGAGCCTAGTCTGCCCTACAATTTACCCATAGTTGGAGGGAGAATATTTAGATGCATAACTTTCCCAAGGGTATTAGCGCTATGTGAAATGCAAACAGTCTAGCGCTGGATTTGAACTTCTTCAACTCATAAGTACCATGCACCTCCAACTTTTATGTATATATGTGTTTTGGATATACTAATATGTATATGCCATGATAATATCAAACAAAATTGTTTTCTCATCTTTGAACCCATAAGAATAAAATGTTATATGTATTTTTTTAGGTTATTGGATCAAACTAGATTTCTTTTGTTTCAATAAATTCAAATTCGTATGGGAAATTGAACTTGAGATATAATTTTTCATATCATTTCATTGATAAAAACAAACATTTTTAACTCTAAAATTCTACTGCCAATTCTCGATTCCAATTCACATTTTAAAAAAATAAATAATTAGGTTAGTGTCATAGCTAATAAATTTATAGATAAGTGTAATAATACAATCAAACAATTAAGTTCTCTACACATGAAACCCTCAAAAGAATCTTTGTAGGAGGTCTGGATTGGGTTGTTGTTTTTTGGGTTTTTTTTGTTTTATGGCCAATATTCTGTTTTTCCTGTCATTTAGTAATATCAATAGAAAGCAGTAGCAACAATTTATTCTGCATCAGTTCTTGTTGCTATAGTAACACTGTCATCAATAACTCAATCACAGCAGGAGACTTGGTTGGGAGAAACACAAGCAGCACATGCAGATGGAGGCAAACAGGAATTTAAAAAAAAAAGAAAAAGAAAAAGATAAAATCAAATTTGACAAGGAAATATACATATCTATATTTTTGTATATATATATATATATATATATATATATATATATATATATGTTTCCCTCTGTATGTACATGTACAAATTTGTGAAATATTTGTTTCAGTTAACAAAGTTTGTTGAAAAGGAAAATGGGATTAAATTTTGAGAACAAAAGATTTAACGGCAAATGAAAAAAAAAAAAAAAAAAAAAAAAATCGAAATAAAAATAACTATGGGATTTTATTATAAGTACCTAAATGGATGAATTACAACAGGCTAATATTTAATACTGTTGGTGTAGCTCAGTCGTTAGAACGTCTACCTGGGAGCCACAAGGTTTCTGGTTCGATACCATCTCTCACCAACTGAGTAGCACAGGGATCTGTACGGTAAAGTGAGGAGCTGATGGTAGGTGTGACGCTTCACCTCAGATGCTAAAAAAATCTCCTTGGTCTAGCACTAGTGAAAGGGGGATAGACTCCCTTACTATCTGACCAATACTGACTTTAGGCCACCCCGACAACCTTACTTATAATTTAAACACTGATATGTAATTAATGTCAACAAACATGTTTCAAAAGAAAATATCCATGCATTCTGCCAAATTAGCTGTGACACTTACATAGGAAAAAGTGTGTGGCGTGTAAAATAGGAATTTTTTTATCTATACTAGCAAAACAAAAACACACTCCAAGTGGTGTAAAAATTAATTTTTGAAGGTTTTTTAAAAATTTTTTTTAGATACACTCAATTTTGCATAATTCTACAAAATATTATTAAAATTGAACGAATATTTTATGATAGAGTAAAAAAAAATTTTTTTTAATTTATCTCGATTTTATCGATGTCTAAAAGTATGTAAAAGGATTTTTTGCCACACTCTTTCATTTAAAAAATGTAAACAGATCTTTCAAATCTTATATTTTTTAAAATAATAGACAGATAAAATAGTCTACTTGTCAAAATTCAAATATGTTTTCTTTCTGATAAAATCAAGTTACTTACAGTTAAATTCAAATTAATTCAAACAAGATTGTTCTTTATTCTATGTATTGATGATTTTGGGTAATGTGACGTAAGCAGTGACGTAGATTCAGTTACAGACAAATGGAGACTGTATCTCCATTATTAATAGATAATATACATGTTGAGCACTATGTATGTATATTTTTAGAGGTCTATTTTCTTCTGTTCTACTCAGGAATTATCAGAAATTAAACGCTTTAAATCAAAAATTCATAAATTGATCATTCAAATAATTGTTAATTTACAACTGTTGCATTAATCTCATTAATTTTGTGTATTTTATGGGCGGAAAAAAAAATCATGGGATTTTCTCTTTTACATTTTGATCCATTCTTAAACAATTATTCAAATGTTCAATGTGCTTAATGGAATGGATGAATAGGAATTGGGCATGTAAAATGAAGAACATTGTAAGGTTTTCGATTTTACACAATTACAGAAGCTGAATTAACAAATACAATCAAAGAGAATAATACAGAACCAAAAAATTAGTTTTTCATCTTTTTAGTTCCCAGACAAATTCAGTTTTTCCATGCAATTGTATTGAAGAAGAAGAAGAATTGAATTTCTACACATTTTGATTTTCAATGATTTCATTCTTTGTTATTAAACTGTAATTTTAAGAAAAGTTAATTTGACAATTATTTTTATCAAATATTTACTTTCTTTCATTTTGATAAATGGATTTTGATTATATTCACCAGAATTATGAAATCACAAGTTGAAAATAGGAGATAAATTCTTTTTTTCTAAATAAGCTGCACAAGTAGATATTTAATAAACATTTAAAAACTAACATGTTAAAAGTCATTCTGTAATAACTTAATCACTGAATTTAGTTACTGCAAAATACTAATTATCAAGCCTCATCTCAAAAATTCAGAGAAATATTTTGTAGTGTTTAAATAGAATAAATAAGAGCAGAAAAAAATAAAAGATTTATCAATAACTTCACTTAACTATAAATTATTCATTATTTGTTTATGATTCTCTCTCGCTATCTATCGGTGATCATTTCTGGCATGTTCTTAACACAGTAGCCAGTGTTCACACAGAACTGGTTGGCAAACACTGGTGTATCCATGTGTAGTAGTCCACAGGGAAACTTCACTTATGAGTTTGTTCTTACTTCCCCAGCCCCAGCATGTCTTTTTCATCTTACTCAGATGGTTTGTGCGATAGGAGGTAAGTGGTTGTATGGGTGCTATTTCCAGGGTTTGTTCAAAACAGCACACATCATCCTTTTGTAGTTATCATCTAACTTCTTCTCCAGGCATTTTGTTAAAGTCCATGTGGTGCAGCTATATAGTAGTACTGATATGGTCACAGCTTGGAAGAATTCCAGTTTTATTTTTTCAAAGTGACTAATACAGGTTAATTCATGTTGTGTCCTCCAAGAGGGACCTAAAATATGTTTAGGAAATTTGCTTGATTATTTTTCTGAGGCCAGTTTAGCTCAGTCGATAGAGGTTACTGGCTCGATACTGGCCTTCGCCAACTCAGTATATGAGTAGCACGGGGATCTGTGTGGTAAAGTAAGGAGCTGGTGGTAGGTGTAGTGCTCCACCTCTGACGCCAAAACAATCTCTTTGGACTAGCACCAGAGAAAAGGGGATAGACTCCTTCGCTGACTGGCTGATACAGACTTTGGGCCACCCTGATGATGACTTACTTATCCTATACTAAATGAGAATTATCTATCCAGAATGACTTTCATAGTCAAAGTGGTCAAATAGAATATTGCTACATATCAAGTTGTCATGGTTACAGGATGAGTGTTCAAGTATCATCCAAAAGGGATTCTTTATTTCAAATTCTCCTGCAATTTCATTTGAAGGACAAAGCATAGACTTGCCAAATGATTGTAATAAAGAAGCAAAAGAGAAATTGTTTCAAATGATGATGTTGTAGCAGCATTCACCCAGGGTGGGTTGAGCCAGCTCCATCTATTGAATTTACTGAGTCCCTCATAAAGACCAACAATGCCTGATGATCTGATACGAGCAAATGGGTGATCTCCTGCTAGTCATGGTTGCAGCAGTGCAATCCATAGACATGAGGGGCCGTATTTCATTCAAGATCAACCCTCACCATTATTAGCCACATTTTATGTTGACCACCACCACCATACTTCTTGCAGTCCAGAGGATGGTCTGGGGGTGATCACTTCACAGATCTATTCTCTAGGTTGACAACAAAGAGCATTAATTTGCATTTAGATTCTTTTTATTACCTATCTTAAGGGTGATGGACACATTGGGTTTTTTTTTTTGGGTGGGGGGGGTAGAAAAAGGAAATGATCATCTAAAATATCCAGGTTTATCATCCAAGGTTGCCCTGCTTACTAAGAGAAGAATCAGGTCTTGAAACTTAAAGCAAGTTTATTCTCCTGGAAGAGGGGTGGGGAGAGAACCAGAGAACACCCATATTTTTATTTTTAAAGATTTCCTTCTCAAAAAGGTAATTCTTATGTCATAAAACAAGAAAATTAATATTTGTTTATTTTTTAAGTATAAATATGACTGAATTCTTTCTTTAGTTTTAATATATATTTTTTCAAATTTTTAGTAGATATATTTCCTGATAGAAAACCCAGTTTGAAGGATAAAAATGAACAGTTTGCTACAGATCAAAACAATGTCTTTTGTTTCAGTATTTTTATTTTCAAGTCCCCCTCCCCTCCTCGTTCTTTTTTTCTTTTCTTTTTTAAACTCTCGTTTTCCTTTCCCAATGATTTTTTATAACTCAGTTTTAAGTTTTTGTCTTTTTTTGTTTTTTTTCTCAGAGTGCTTTGACTTCTCCTCCCCAACACACATAGCCTTATATAGGATATAAAATGATATCTTATTGAAAATATAAATAAAATTAAACATTGTTACTTTAAAAAAGAGGATGGGTACGGCCAGGTAATCTCCCCTGAAAGCTAATGAACATACTCTGCATACCACCCTGACAACCTAATGCATCATGGAAAATATCCATAAAATAAAAATATTAAGCTGATGATTTCAAGTACCTTTCAAATAAAACTACTACTCTAAACCATCCTAAATTCCTTTTATAACTTATTTAGCATTTTAACAGAATATTACATGATAGAAATAAACTCAAAATTTTCAAACATTAATACTTTCTTAATTTGAAAATATCCTCACCAATAAACCATTATTTATTTTGAAAAATAATTTTACAGCTCAACAAAATGTATCTTAATATCTATAAAATGTATCTATAAAATGAATTTCAAACAAAAACAATAAATGATTGCCCTTCAGCCTATATTATTTCTTCAAAATTATAAATTATTCAATGTAAAAAAAATTAAAAAATAGATATATCTTTTAAAAAGCAAATTTGCAAATATGTAATAATAATAAAAAATTTAATCATTTAGGAGCTGAAGAATTCACTAGTTATTATCAAAACAAAATAGCTTTCCTTTTCCTAAAATTATTCAAAACATCAAAATAAATGCCATTTATATAAAGATATTCTAGCAGAATAGGACAATGTCTCTCAAAGTCAATTCAGATGATATAGTTTAGAATAAACAACTAAATCATCATTCTACCAAAAAATACTATTAATGCTCTGACTATATAAGCATGAAAATAAAATTAATTTGAACTCAACTGCTTCAATGTCTTTGGATGAGCAAAAAAATGTAATCTAGCAATGATAAATAACTGATAGTGAGATTCAAACTTAAAAACAAAACAGACACTTTGAATGCTTTAATGATTATAGCAAATTAGATTAGCAGAACTTTGTTAGTGAGTGCCCATAAAATAACTTCATACAGACAAGTCAATCTGACCAGCTTATATGTATGTTGACTCAGTAACACTGTCATTTTATAAAGAAACATCATATATATATATATAT
The DNA here is from genome assembly GCA_023376005.1 of Doryteuthis pealeii. Classification (NCBI taxonomy): domain Eukaryota; kingdom Metazoa; phylum Mollusca; class Cephalopoda; order Myopsida; family Loliginidae; genus Doryteuthis; species Doryteuthis pealeii. The sequence goes on along the minus strand of CM042159.1, from coordinate 79,680,917 downwards.
ATATATATATATATATATACATACAAATATACATACACAAATGTCTTCCTGGAGAAAAAAATACATAAAAAAAAGAAAAGACCAAATCATATGCACCTCCTGAAAATAATCAGTTGGCACTATTATAATGGCCAAAAAAAAAAAAAATACTGTAAGAGTTGCCTAAGTTACCTACATAGATATTCTCCGACTCATTAGGTTTACTTTATCACACACACACACACAAATATACACACACACACACACACACACATATATATATATATATATATATATATATAACCAGGTCTTATTTTCCTCTTATACACATTTCTTCCTTTTACTTTTCAAAAATCCTCAAGAATAATCTCTGAAACAGAAAACAATCTAAAGATTAAAACTAATTATTTGAACAAAAGTTCAAACAAAACAAAAATTGAACAAATAAATATTTAAATAACTTCAATATGACAATCATAATTTCCTTTAATAAGCTTTAAGTAATTTTCTTAAAATAATTAATATCAGTCAACCAAGAGAATTACCCATAATCTATAAGAAATCTAATTATGAAAGGAATTAAAAAAATTCAAATACAATTATTTAATGACTAGAAAAAATATATTAAGCTGATGAAAGTAAAAATAACAATATAATTTTATCATTCCTGACATTTAAAGATTTACAATTTTTTGCTGGCTATGAGGTGGGGAATGTAGGTTTTTATTAGATTGATCATATATTTGAAACTATTATATTACCAAAGCACCAACTTATCAGAATATTTGATCAATTTAAAAAGAAATAAATGTAAATATGTTTAATACATGTTTCAAACTAATTTTCTATTTTATTCAATAGATATAATAAGTACACACTTTTGAAATAATTATCAAATTTCTACAGATTAAAAAATTGTTTTCTGCCTACCAATTTAACAAACAAACCTGAGATTTTAAAATTTTAAAGGTAATATCTATAAATTGCAATTAATGAAATCAAAATGAAAAGGAATGATATTCTATGAAATAGTGGGCTTGTTTAGTTTCAATAAAATAGTAAGAATATGATTTATTTCCTTTGAAGAACTAAATTCTATCAGTGACTCATATTTATGAAGAATTCTCATACTTTAAACCAAAAAAGATTTTGATTTTGAGCAAAATGTTCCTTATTTCCTTTTTATAGTAATCCTTCTCATGCTTTTACATTTTTAAACAAATGGTTAAATCTATTCATATGCAAAGTGAACACCATTTTTGTCAATGCTGTTTTGGCTGGTTCAAGTGAATCTTTTCCAACCTATATAGATGAAAGGGAAAAGTACAGCTAGGGGAGATAATCCCAAATTAATAGCAGCTCAGCAATATCCCACAATGCAATATAGCTAAAGAAAGATTGCAGAAATAAAACAAAGCTCACACACAAGAAGAAAAAAAAATAGAATCAACAAAGGACTGAAAAATTCTACCAGCAAGAGGACACTGGGATAATATGACAACAGAGACCAAAAGATAAATTATAAATAGAACTACCCAATAATAGACACTGCACCGAGGGAAAAGAAAAGAAAAATCACTAAAAAAACAAAAAAGAAAGAAAAATGAAAATGAAAAACAAAAAAAACAAACTCAAACAACAAACCAGCTGAAATGTGGGTGGTGGAAAAAAACTAAAAACAAAGCAAATAAAAATTAAGTAATAAAACTGAGGTATCAGATAAAAACACACAAATTCTGTTCTAAATAACATTGTTGATAGTCAAAGTAATAAAACACAATTCAATAAAAAAAAAGAAAAAAGAAAAAAAACATAAACTGAATAATAATGGTACTTATTTTTTTATTGATATTCTTTTTGAAAGGAAACTTCACTAGATTATATTTAAAAAGTACAAATACTTTAGGGGCTGGTTTAGCTCAGTTGGTAGAGCACCTGCCTAGGAATCACAAGGTTCTGGTTCAATACTGGTCCCCACGCAGTCAGTGCATGTGTGGCACAGCTTGGGTAATCTTAATCTATGTGGTAAAGTGGGGAGCTGATGGTAGGTATGGTGCTCCACCTCAGCCAAAAAAAACCTTCTCCATGGTTTTTGCCAGCAAAAAGGGGATAATCTCTCTCGCTGTCTGAACGATACCTCGCCAACTTTACTTTACTTACAAATACTTTTAAATAATATTTTAACAGTTTTTGTGTACAAGTTTTCAAAATTATTGTAAAAAAAAATAAAAAAAATAAAAAACAGCAATTTTTTTTCCCCTATTTTCTTTAATTAAAAAATATCTAAGATAATTCAAATTAAAATGTTGCTATATCTTCATCTCTTTTCATTCTAGTTGTTAATTTCTTTTTATCAGAGTAAATGAATTATATAAATTGATTTGAGGACAACAGGAAGTAAAAGAATGAGTAAAGATTCTGGTCAGTTTAATCATCAATGCTTCTTCAATGGCTGCCAATGAAGAAAGGTTTTTTTTTTCAGGTGTGAGATGTCAATTCAAGTCAGAGACTACTACCTTATTTCTCATTTTGTAATGTTTGCTTTAGCAGAAGAAAGGTTCATCAAATCATTGTACAATAAATTTTCAAATAAATAATGAACTATATGAAGTTATCAGTAAAAGTATATTAAATATTACTCACCTATTTTCTTAAGGCTGGCATGGCATTATTTTTAACCAATATAATCCATAGAATTAACCAGGTAGATCCCTGTCCATGGTATATTACAGGATTTGCATGATAATTTTGTATCCTGATAGGTACTCCTTTATGGCCACATCATAATGCCAATTCCAAATGGATCATACTTATTGAATGAGGAACCTGGAAAAAACAAAATCTTATTGCATAACATTTGTTCATGTTTGTAAAATGGACATTTCAGAATTGTTTCAAATTAACATTTCTTTATGCACAATATTTTGCTACTTAAAAAGAATAAATCAAGTGATGTAATAAAAGCCATACGTTAATTTTTGGCTTGTTATATTTAACTACACATTGTAAAAATGCTTAAAAAATATTTGTAAATATGCAATAGAAATGTGTTTTTAAAAAAAGGATTAATTGAAATGATATAAGAAAATATGTACACCCAGATACACCTTCAATAAGAAAGTGTTGGGATTAAAAAACAAACTATTCAACAAAATTTAACAATTCAGTTTGAACCTTTTCAAATAAATATGAGTAGATTTTGGGGATTTTTTTCACTTTCTTAAAATTTCCTGTTGCTCTTTTTATTTATTATTTATCATAATATTGACTGATTTTAATGGCATGACAACTTGTCTAGGTTTATTTTATACCTAGAGGTTAAGGAATCGTGTTCATTATACATTCATACATACATTTTTTAAAGTAGTTGTTTAAGAGGGTTTTTTTATAAATTTTTTGCATCAAATATGAATAATTTTTAAACATATATATTTGACCTATAGATGGGACTCTAACCGGTACTACCACTTCAAGTCAGAATGGACCCAAGAGTAATGGCAATGAAGGGATTCTCCAGGCTTCCCAGAGCTCCAAATGCCATTTAATATCATATCTAAGCCACCCCTTTTTTACAGGGGGGTGTCTTATCTCTCTAGAAGGGTTACATTCAGCATATTCTAAGCCTCACTGATAGGATAAGCACAATGCTCATGTTGACTTATACTCTACAAACATTAAGCAAGCAGTATAGATTGGAATTAGAGTAAAGCCACTTATGAGATTTGATTTTGTGTCCTCTATCTTAGAAGCATTCAGGATATGAATAGTGCCTTATTGATTAAGGCTTTGAGATCAAATCAACAGACAGTTAATTTTCAAAGATCTTTTTAAAAATCAGAACCATTTCTAAATAGCCTTCTCTTTAGGTTCTAAACTAGACTTATCAAATCATTATAAAGTTCCTCTTAAAATTCAGTCATTAAACATATTTTTATGTTGTAATGGTTAGAGTCATAGGAAATGGACTCATCGACCAGAGTTCAAATCCTGGACGAGGCTGTTTGCATTTCACATAGAGCTAATACTTTTGGGAAAGGTATGAATCCAACTATTCACCCAGAGCTATGAGTAAATAGTAGGACAGTCTGGGCTCTTTAACCTTGGTTAGGCGACCAGTCTAGGAGAAGTAAAACTGAATTCAAACCTGTTAAACTCTGCTTAATAAATTGACCTTGTGTCACATCCTGCTCATGCAGAGGGGGGGGGGATATATATATTATACATATTTTTTGCTCCAAAATATCAGTAACTATTTTATGCATATTTTAAAAGATAAAATTCCTAAATTTTGTTGATAGAGAAACACAAAATGATAAAATTGCATTATACAAAAACTTCAATAGCAATTAAAAAAAATACAATAATTTTTCAAGACTCATTAAATCCTTAAACAAAGACAAACTCTATTCACAAAGCTTTGCTTAGATATGGCACCTAGGCTCTCATCTATCTATTGAACAGGTTCATTGCTGCTTAACTTCAATGATCTAGCAGGAACTGGTGTTTTCAGTGTAACTTGACCGTAAATAAACCAAGAATAATATATGTGCAATTTATATTAATCATTTTAAAAATATTTGTATATTCTAAATGTACTTTGAATTGATGACAAATTGATGAAAGAAAATTATAAAACTCAGATTACAAAATAGAAAATTTAAGATTTTTTAATGAAAAAAAACTGATAAAATGATTTTATTTTATTTTCAATTTGATAAAGGTTAACATAAATATGTTTAACAGACTTCTCTGCCATTTAACAAAAAAGCAAATCAAGATATCATAAAAAATTATATTGGGAATTTTTTATATTAAGATATCAAAGGTGAAAATCTATTTTAATTCAGAGTATTGTGATTTATTTAAAAAAAAAAAAAAAAAAAAAAAAAAAAGATAAAATAAAAATTGAATAGATCATTTTTTAAATGCAGAAACTTGGTTTTTGGGGACATATCTCACAGGCAATAGTTCACACTGTACTAAAAAAGGTAAAATCATGAGGATATCCTATGCTTGTGTAATTGGCAAATTTCTGGAAACCCTATTACAAATGTGTATAAATTCCATATAAAGTAATTTAAAATAAAATTTAAATAAAAACAATTGTCTCCCATCACATTATATCCTAGTGTGTGTTGGGGGGGAGGGGGTAAATAAATTCTTACAACTATAGAGATCTAATGAGGTAGTTGATTTAAAGATATATTTCTTAATAACTATAACAATGAGGATTTCAAGATGTCACCAAACAATTTTTAAAATAATGAAATCCAAATAACATCAACATATAATTTGCAATAAAAAGATTTACATTATATATATATATATATATATATATATATATATATATATAAAAAGATGTCTGGAAGAGAGACATGAAGACATGCCACATCGACATCAACACATGGGAGGCTTATGCAGAAGACCGTATGACCTGGTGTCTCCTTGTCAAACAAGGAACAAAAAAAGTGAAAAAGAGAGGAAAGAAGCTGCAGCAGAAAAGAGAGGCAACAGCATCTCCATTTGTTTGCAATCACTGCACCAGAGATTGCCATTCAAAAATTGGCCTGTTCAGACACTCACGCATTTGCAGAAGAAAAAAAAAGTGGACACTATGCCATCGTCTTCAATAGACGGAAGGATGCCAACAACAAAAATATATGATATAATATATATATATATATGAGGAAAAATGAGTAAAGAAATGAAATGTAAATGGATAAAATGGATATTACTTACACAGGAATCGTCATCAATATATATATATATATATATTATATATATATATATATATATATATATATAATATATAATATTTGAAGGCCAAACAAATGCGTATGGAAAAAAACAAAAAGATGTTATTTTTGTCTTATCGATTTCGAAGCATAAACTTCATCATCAGGTTTCGTATCAGAAATGGATGTGCTTATGTTTTTCTTTGTGTGGTTATAATTTCTCATATATATATATATATATATATATATATATATATATTCCTCACTGAATCACACCAAATTATTGTCCCCAGTTTGAAAATAAAATAATCAATAACATAATTGCTTAGTAAAAAGCACAAATAGAACACATAACCTGTATTTAGTTACACTGGTAAAACTGGAAATGCACTTATCAATGTAGGATATAAAATCAGTGACCCAAGTTCAAATCCTGGACGAGTTTTGTTTTGCATTTCACTTTGTGCTAATGCCCTTGGGGAAAGGCATGTTCTACTTCCAGCTATGGGTAAATAGTAGGATAGACTGGGTTATTTAGCCTCACTAAGACAACCAATCTAAGAGAATGAAAACTCTGAATTCAAACCAGTTGCACACTGCTTAAAAATTGACCTTGTGTCACATCCTGCCTGTGATGGGGGAGTGGTTGAATACATACACTGGTAAAACTTTAAGTAAACAGATATATTAAGATATAAAATATTTAAATAAAATAGATATATTTTTACACTTCACATTCCAATAAAGAATACAAAAAAGATCAAAAAATTATTTTTGGAAACTTTTGAAAATTCATTTCAAGTATATTTTTGTAGCAGAGTATCTCTCTGGAGATGAAAGAAGAAAAATTGCACAAAAAATATTTTCAAATTCATAAAGTCTGCAACAGACTTTTCTGTGTATATGTTTTCAAATATTCTGTTATTTAGAGAGAAATTTTGTTGAGTAAAAATAACCAATACTTTTTTAATCCTCAAATAGGATATATAAATAAGGAATTTAATTTTAAATAATACACATTTCAAAATCCCAATAGCCCTTATATATTTAAAGCCAATGTACCTAATTCTATTATTTCTAAGACTAATTAAAAGAAGATGTTCAAAACTAAGTTAAAAAGAATCATCAAATCTTAATAGCAATCTTACCTAAAATTATGAATGCTGAACAACATACTGTTTTTTTTTCTAATAAATTTAATGAAAAGTATTTCAAAATTAAGACAAAGTAGATTGTAATAATAAAAATAAAATAATAAAAACCAAAACAAAATTCACTTCAGACAAATAAAAGTAGAAAAAATTAGAATACTAAATTTGAAGGGTAATCCTCAAAATTATTCATGCAAATAATGATTAAGATAAAATAATTTTGATTTCTTGAAATATGAGATTAGGCAAAACAATGTGTCCACAAAACAACAAAGATAAGGATAATAGCTTGAAAATGAGTGGAATAAAGTTAACAGTCAGTATAGCATTCGGCTAGAAACCACAAGGTTCCTAGTTTGATACCGGTCCTCGCCAACTCAGCATATGAGTAGCACAGTGATCTGTGCGGTAAAGTAAGGATCTGAAGGTAGGTGTGGTGCTCCACCTCAGATGAAAAAATCAATTTCCTTGGTCTAGCACTAGTGAAAAGAGGATAGACTCACTCGTTGATTGGATAATACCGACTTTAGGCCACCATCATCGAAGTAGCAACAAATAATTTTATTTTCTGACTTGAACCATAGAATAAGTAATGATACATACAAATGTATATCTAAACATTAGAGAAATTAAACAACAATTTTGATTCTTAAAGGTTAGAATGATTGAAATAGCTTACCATCAAATCTTGAAGTTTTTTGTAGGCTATTATTATCACCACTTTTATTTTATTTAGTCAACATGTTCTTTTGTTACTAATACATTTGGAACTTCTTGATTAGAGTAGAAAATTACAAGCCAAGTTTTGCTTTTCTATTTCTAGTGAACCAACACATCTATTAATAATGGAGATTCACTTCCAGGTTTTGTCTGGAACCAAAATTACGTCACTGCTTACCCAAAATCGTCATAACAGAATAAATGCACTCAAAATTTGAACATGCAACATTAGACAGTCCTCATTGTTTTTTTAAAACAAGTTTTAATAAATAAATGACTGGTATTATACATCTATATATAGTTTGTTTTATTTTAATACATATTTAAAGTTTACATTTCAAATTGTTTTATTTTTTAATCCTTTAATGAATTTGATGATTTTACTTACTTAGGGTACAAACTCGCTGACATTAAATTTTTAACTCCCACCCCTTAGACAATGTTTCAAAAATCTATTTTTACATTGCCCGGGAGGCGTTTTTTATTTTGCTAGTCCTTTTAAAGAATATTACAATACAATATATTCTATGAAGTAGAGATTTTACAATTAAACATTGCTTACTGATTCTCTTCTGATAAGATTTGGAATTTCTATCTTGGAATTTGGAATTTTTATCTTGAAATTATCTCCTTATCATATAAAAGTATTCAATTACTTTTATGGAAGAAAATGTTGAATTAAACAGATTAGAATTGTCAAGTATTAATGATAAAATTCTGATAACACTAGTGAAAACGGTGATAATGTATCTACAAAGTGTAATAAAATTGTTCTGGTCTTTTGTTGTTGTTGTTTTTTTTAAATCAAGAAATACATATGATGACTACAAAATTACAGTTCTGCTTAAAATCATTATTACCCAAGAAATACACTTACCATTGTTCATTACACCAACTAGCAAGAATATGCGCCCACTGGCGTAAGTATTAAAGTTTTAATGTAATTAAATATATTAAATTAAAAAGACTAACACAATTAAATAAGGACATATATACAAAAGATTACACTTATTTTAATTATATCTTAATTGGTTTCTATATAAAATCATTCATAGGATTGATTTTAATATGTTGGAAAATAGAGCAATAACATTACAGTTCAATAACAGCCAGTAACTATTTATGAAACCTGGTTTCTTAAAACCAGTATGCAAATTAACCACACCATATATTATGTAAACCCTTATTTCTTAGTGATATATAAGACACATTGCAGGATTTTAAACACACTAATAAAGTGGGCTGTTTTGAGGCATATCTTAGATTTTTTATAGAAACATTGTTAATAAATAAGATTTATTATACTATGTATTTATTTCAACTATAAATCAAATACTCATTGATAAACTTACACAATCCTTGAGGGTATTGTGACATAAGCAGTTATGTAGTTTCGGTTACAGACAGGCAGACACCGAATCTCCATTATAAGATATATAAAAACACCTTTTGGTGATTAAAAATTAGAGGTTGTTCATTCCAAGAATTCATTCATCAATAAAGTATATAAAAGTGTTTCATGTAGAATATCTCCCAAAAAAAAAGTAATATCTAGTCAAATAGTTTTGGTCTATAATGACGTTGCACAAAAGGAAGGATGAAACAACAATAATAGTTTTACAAAGCAAAAGGAGGGAAACATTTTTAAACTGAAGGTTTGCTATGTCACTGGTATTGGCATTCTTCAAATCAGTTTGAAAAAGAAAAAAAAAATAGAAAAAAAAAAAAAAGAAAAGAAGATATATATATATATATATATTATATATATATATATATATATATATATATATATATATATTTATAATTGTCAGTGCCCACATGACTTGAATTAACCAATTAAATGGTAACAACAGAGATGTCTGGGAATATCAGTAAGTACTAACATCACAAAACCTGTATCCAAAAATATTTATATCCCAGTTTCAAATAGTGCAGTTTCCCTGGTGGAAATTAGAAAAAACTCCTTGGGGGGGGGGGGGGTCTTCAAAGTTAGTGGAAACTAGCAAAAATGGCAAAAGAGCTAAAGACCAACCTAGAACAATTTGGATTGACTGATTTTAATGGCATGTCCATCTGTCTGGGGTTATTTTATACACTAGAAGGAAGTGCATACATTGGACATTATATTTACATTTTTCTGTGTAGTTTCAGAGGGATTTTTCATATGGTTAAATGATATCAAGTATTCCTGTCTAATACAAATAATTTGCAAACAGATCTATTTGACCCATAGATGGGACCCTAACAAGTACTACCACTCCTGGTCAGAGTGGACCTGGGAGTTGTAGAATAAACATACTCACTGTAGAAACAATATTCCAATTATTTACTACTCTGCAGTAGGCTTGTATCAATGCAGGATCCATATTGAGTTACGGCTTGCTTGTTGCCTTGTCAGCCAATTCAACGGTAATTGGAATATTGTTTTTACAGTGAGTACGATGTTTATTCTACAGGAGTAATGACAATCTAGGGATGATTCCACACTCCCCAGATCTCCAGAACTGGAGCCTCACTATCAGATGCAGTTTAATGTTATACCCAAGATACCTTTTTGGGGGTGGATCTTACCCCTCTACAGTCAGCGTATTCTAAGTCCTGCCAACAAGGCGCAACAATTTGGAGTTAGAGTTTTAATGCATATGAACAAAGGCCAAAGAAGACACTGCTGCCAAAGACATTAAAAGGGAATGATTGATCTTTGCCAAAACTATCTGGACAAACCACAACCTTTTTGGGCAAATGTTCTGTAGATTGGAGAAACCAAAATAGAGCTTTCTTTGGCAATACACACCAGTGATCTTTTTTATAGATAACAAAAAGCTTATCATATAAAGGATACCTTGCCTACAATTAGGCATGGTAAAGAATTCATTGTGTTATGGAGTGCTTTTAGTCTTTAGTACTGTGAACCTTAGCCATATTGTAAACACCATGAATCCAGGATTTTAAAGTGAAGAAAGTTTGGATTGAGGATCATGGATTTTCCAATAGAATAAAAACCTAAAGTCAACATTCACAAGTCCACAAAAATGGTTGAAAAGGAAAACAAACAAATTATTTTAAATTAGCAAACAATGCATTTCAATATTAATCCTATTGAAAACCTTTGAAAAATATTGAAATGTATCATTGAGGAATAGAATCCTGTAAACATTCAAGAGTTTGAACAAATTATAAAAGGGAATGTGGGAGAAACTATTAGCTAACAATGCCAGAAGCTGATATTGGCTCAATAAACATTATTTTCTATTTACTTTTTTTTTCTTTTAAACTACTCAAATTGAAAAATAATATTTCTTTTGTTAAATCATTTAGGAAATCCTATCAAAATATTCTGATAACACAAATTTTGTACATCTATTCATTTATGAAGACATTGTACAGGTTATACAAGTTAAACAGTGTCAAATAATAATGACCAGAACTGTATATACAATTGTCACCAAAGCAATAGATTTAGTGATAGTAAAGAAACTAATGTCTAAACTGCATTCAGCTGATTTTATGTCTTAAAATGGCATTTGACATCAACCACACCAACAATATCAGCTTAATCATAATCCAATTATTTGCTCTCAAGTAAAATACATAAAAAGAGTTACAATCTTTGTTTAAAGTATGACGGCCATTCAATAAATAAGGGGAATTCTTTTTAGATAAGCAAAATATTTTTTTCCAGAAATGTAAAATCTGCAAAGATTACTTTAATCTCGCAGAAATATTTGTTTTGAAGCTATTCAAAATGGCAGCAAATCAAACAGAGTGCTCCAGGTTTGGTGGCTGAGAAGTGAAAGCAATGGGAAATTTACAGAAGAATATATGATGTGTAGAAAGAAGCATGTTTTAGTCAAAAAATGTTTACACATGGGCTAAACCTGTGTTTGCCACTATGAGCCAGATTCAAAAATACAGTGAATGGAATGGATATACACTGATTCTCCAATAAAGAAGATGTTCTGGGCATAGAAGGTCATACTGACAGTCTTCTGGGATATGAAAGGACTCATCACTATTGATTTCTTTGAAAAAAGGTGCAACTGTAAATAATGCACACTATTGCCAACAAATATTCACCATATTTATTATTGAATAACCCATGTATAAAAGATTTACATAATAAAACGTGCTTCATCTATTAATGCAACAATTAAACAAAAGAATAATTAAGATATCAAAATGTCTATATTTACTAAAAATACCCACAGCTAGAATTAACCTTTTTTGTCTAATGATTTCTAGCACAAAGAAAACAGAAGTGAATATCATTACCATCCCTGATCAAATCAATTATGTCTAACCGTATATCATGAGAAACTTACATTGGCGTTAGAATGATAAATGGCTAAGTTCACCTTGAAAGCTTTCCAATTCAGTACTTTGTAGCTCCAAGTTCAATGCTCTGAACACTTCACTATTACACAAAAACATAATAAAATCCATGCTTAGTTGAAAATGAAAATGTGAAGAGGTCAATAAGGGCAATAAAATCATTTCTCATTTTAGAGTGAACAGATAGATGATACTTTTTTTAAAATGCTAATTTCATAACCTTTACAAAAGATTGAAAGTTGAGTTAAAAGAAAAAGACCTTTTGTAACTCTAAGTGATGAGAGATAATCTGAAATTCATAGTAATTTAACTTTTGAAGGGTACAAGGCACACCCACTAACAAGCTGATGTTGTCCCAGTAAGAAAAAAAAAGAGACAGGCATTATAGCAGCTTTCTGATGATTTATGGTCATTGTCAATTTCTAAAAAGTTCAGAGAGGTGAAAGTAGTCATGAAAATACCAACCCAGAGAGAAAGCTTCTCATATCTGTATTCCTCTCCATGTTGAATAATAGATTTTCTTTCTTTCACTATAGAATGGTTATTTTCAACACCATACTGAGTTAGGGATGAGGTAGAGTTGGGCAGCAGACAGAAGGGTTAGAAAAATATATATACAAAAAAGGAGGATAAAGAAACAAATAAAACCAAAGTATAATCTTTGCCTTTCTAGTTGATAGCACAATAGTTTGAAAATAAATAAAGTTCATTGGATTAATGCACTCATTTACATGTGTTAATTATGATAACTATAAAAAAGGTATGGCTCTGTAGTTAGAGCATTGGACTGTAAACCAAAGGAGAAGCTTGTGCAAAAATAACAGTTCAAAGGACTATTATATCTTAAAAATAAAAATTTTAAAATCTGCAATAACCAAAAGGTAAAAATATCATCTATATATTAATATTCTTGTTCCTTAATCGTCAGTTAATGACCATTATCATCTCACAACACCTTCTGGTTAAAAATGAGACAGTTATAAATCATCCAAGATGAAATAAAAAATGTAAATTCTGATTATCTGGTGTTGCTTATTTCTTATGTGTTGTTACCTCAGCTAAATGATGGACCATTCAGTTTTTATCATAAAGGTAGGGAAAAGGACAAAAAATATGATAAGAAAGAAAGAAAAGAATGAAAAGAAGAAAAGAAGGAAAGAAAGAAAAGATGAAAAGAATGAAAAGAAGAAAAGAAGGAAAGAAAGAAAAGATGAAAAGAATGAAAAGAAAAGAAGGAAAGAAAGAAAAGATGAAAGGAAGGAAAGAAGGAAAGAAAGAAAAGATGAAAAGAAGGAAGGAAAGAAAAGATGAAAAGAAGGAAGGAAAGAAAAGATGAAAAGAAGGAAGGAAAGAAAGAAAAAAAAGAGAAAGTGTTAAAGATTATTATACTTTTTACATATTGAACTATTTCAATAGCTCTTAAAAATATCAAATGTAATAATTAAATTATATTATTGTGGCATAAGGGGCCGCGTTAGCTCAGTCGGTAGAGCGTTCGGCTAGAAACCACATGGTTCCTAGTTCGATACTGGTCCCCGCCAACTCAGCGTATGAGTAGCACAGGGATCTATCTGTGCGGTAAAGTAAGGAGCTGATGGTAGGTGTGGCGCTCCACCTCAGATGCTAAAAAACAATCTCCTTGGTCTAGCGCTATTGAAAAGGGGATAGACTCCCTCGCTGACTGGCTGATACCGACATAAGGCCTCCCCGTCGACTTTACTTTTTTTTTTTTACAGTGGCATATCCATAGGTCCTGATAGTCATTATTATTATTCACTTCCTTTAATTAATACAGAACATTATTTTATATTTAACCATTAAAACCCTGGGATCTTGGCTGAAAATGGAAAACATGTTATTTAATAGGCAATAAAACAATGTAGAAATGAGAATTCCCTGGGTCGGATATCCGGCTCCTGGATATATGTACTTTTAGGTAGGAACACAAATAGGTTTAAATAATAACCTACCATGGTTCAGTGGTTAATTCCTGTCATATACAAGTTAGTTTTATATTATTTAGATTTTTCAAACTGTTTTAGTCTTCTTCAGGTGTTTCTTGTTGAACTTGAGAACCTTCTTGGACACATGGCGCAATGGATATATGGGTTGAGTTCAAAACATTGTGTATATAACACTAAAGATGAGGAAAACAATTTAAAAAATCTAAATAATACAAATTATCAAGCCTCATCTAAAAAATTCAGACAAATAAGTTAGTCTTACTCTTACAAAATAGTTTCTATGAAATTCAGAATATTAAAAAAAAAAAGATAAGATCTTTCATAAAGAATGTATAATTGTCATTAGCACTTTTCTAATTAAATCATTAAAATAAAAAAAATTTTTGTGAAGAGGAATTTAAATTAGAATATCAGTAAAAGTGAAATAAAATCCTAATTGAATAAAGATACATCTCACCCCATACAAAAAATCTGACTAGCAGTTTTTATATTCATATATATCATTACCTATCTTTTTAATTAAAATTAATTAAAGATCAGCATCAGAGTTAGTTTTTTTTTTTATTTGGTTTTGTTGGGGGTGGGGGGTTGTAAACTGAATGTGTGGGTAAACAATCAATAAGTGTTCAGTTAAAAATTACCTGAAGTTTACCAAATATGATAGATGACTGCAAGAGATATCAAATATTTATAGAATATAAAAATCCAGAGAAAATTAATTCTAGCTTCTAACAAAGTCTAATTAAGAGATCAAAGTTGGGTATTCCAAACATCTTATTTGAATATGTCTTTATGTCTCTTAAAATTTGTTGAGAAAATAGATTATGGAATAAATTAAGTTTTTTTTGTTTTGTTTTTGTTTATAAAAAGCATATGATGATTATACTTAGGCTTAAATCTGAAAGTATGTAAAATTTGGAATTAGGCTCTAATAAAGAATACAGAACCTAAAATACATAGCACTTTGATAATTTGTCAGACTTTTTACATTTTCAATTAAGAATTCAATGTACAAAATAATATCCTCCTTCCAATTTAATAAAACTTTCAATAAAATTAAATATTTGAATAATAAAATAGATAAATAAATAAAAGACTTAAAAATATTTATTAAATTCATATTATTTACTTATAGTAGTTTGCAAGTTGATAATTTACACTGATAAAATTAAAGATTGACTAAAAATGTATTTTCTGTACATTCAAAGCAAACATTTTGATAAATGAAAAGTTGCTCTAAGCATACATTACAAAAAGATTTAAATTTCATGAAAGCATGTATCATAAAAATTAAGAGCTAGATATTATGATTTCTCTAATCTATAAAAAAAAAAATGTAATAGTTTTAAAAGTATCATTTAATCATAAACAGGAAATCTTTGTAATCTTCACAAATACCTAAATGAATATTGATTTTTGAAAGAAACTTTATACCAGAAGAATTCAATAACCAACTGAGACACATTTTATGCATTTGCAATTAAATAAGTAAACAAATACAAAAAATTAGTTATTCTTTTTTTTTATTAAAAAAAAGAAAAAAAGAAGAAAAAAAAAGAAGAATTTTTAATAATAAAAATAGTAATAGGTAAGAGATTATTAGTCAACTTCTGAAGGCCGAAAAATCAGTCAAGCAGTCACATCAAAGCAACATTACTTGTTTTGGATTCAAAATTTACAAGAACTAAGTGAATCTGATACTAGAGATTTTATATGCTTAAAATCATGTCAACACAGGGCTGACACATACTACCTATGAACCCCTGCCAGCCTGCTTGGGGGGTCCCAGAAGGGCAGGTTTCATATATTTTCTATCAATACTCCTTTATAAAAATTAACGTAATAGGGTGGGAGGTTCATGATATTTATATGAATACTACTTTATAAAAATTGCCCTTTAATAAGGGTAGGGCCCGTATCATGGATTGAGGTGGGGGATGAGACCCTCAAACCAGCCCTATGTCAACAAATAAAGTAGTTAATTCACTTATAAACCAATTGATATATCATAGTCAGCCAGTCAAAAAATTGTCAACTCTCAAAAAAAAAAAAAAAAGGAATGAAAATCATCTAGATTACATAACTTAAATCCAAGTAATTTTATCAGTGTCAATTAGGAACAAAAATTATAAATGCCAAACTAAGAATAAAAATATTTCAAAAATACTTATGTATAGATAAATTATATAAGAAAAATTATTTTTCCTTAAAAGTATTATGATACAACCCAATACAATCACCAAATGTCAAAGATTAACATTTTTTGTCAATTTTTACTATCTTTCAAAAAACGAGACGGATTTTAGCATGTAATCTTCACAGTTTCTAAACCACTGACTATAATAAAATCTGTATATTCTGCTTTTCAACAAGATTAAATTCATGAATATATACAATATGAAAAAAAGTCAACTTTTTTTTTCTTTTAAGATTAAAAAAAAAATTCAGTGTCAGGAGATTTTATGCAAAAAATAGAATTCATCTTATATATATATATATATATATGAATCTATGAATCATCTCTAAGAACCTCACAATGTGATCTAGCCAAAATTCTGTTTAACTGAAACTACAAAATTCTTGCCAGTTTGCATATTCATATGACTGAAACAATGTGATATTTTATATCTAACACTTTTCATCTTTCTATCTAATTATACATGACTAAGTTATTTTCATGTAATACATCAAATATATAAACAAAAGGTATTTGTTATGCTTACATGCATGATGTATTACTTGAAAATAAATTAAATTAGAGCTGAATTACTTGACACTTTGTACAATTAATTAAACTTTGTTAGATTATTTATAAACTGTTGATAAAATAGCTCTAAGCATAAACAGTTTAAGTGTAACTATTTCTTTAGAACAAATAATGTACAACAGAAAAAAATCATCCATTTATATAATATCAATATAGCATTGTGGTGAATATGATTTCGCCTATGAGTTTAACTTTGATAAGTAGTAAATATGTAATAGAAATCAACAAAAACTAACAATAGATAAATATTTCTACTTAAATGTTATTCTTAAAAAACAAAATCAATAGATGAACAGATGCTAGAAAGGAATGAAAAAAAAAATTCTTTAACTTATTTTCCCTCTAAAAGTAAAGGACCATCAGCTAATTGCAATTGACTATCTAGATGAGAAACCAGACAGATGGTTAAAATTTGATATCAACAAGTCATTACAATCATTTGAGAAAAAGGTTTTTGAAATAGGATTACTTGAAAAGAAAGGAAAACATTTTCAAGTGCATTTTAAATCTTGAAAACAATGGATCATATTGGTTGATATAAGTAAACAAGGAAACTGCAAGTAATATTTAGAATTTTATTGACAAAAAAAAAAAAAAAAAAAAAGAAACATTTTTCAAAGCATAGGAATTTGATTCATTTTCATAAGAGGGCAAAAGAAAGATGGTTAATTATTATACAATCCCACCCCAAATGATACTTTAATTATTAGAAATCAATGTAAAGAAGGAAAAGAAAGTGAAAAGCTCTTTTCTTTATGCAATAATCAATATGTAAAAGTAAAATATTTAATACAATTAACATTGAAAATTATCTTAATTCAGTTCAAATATAATTGGGATGATGTAGACAGGACTGATTGAACTGCATCATCCACATGTGGGAGGATTTAGACTGGACTGATTGATCTGAATCAATCACATGGGTAGGATGTAGACTGGACCAATTGATCTGCATCAGCCACATGTTCAAGGATGTAGACTGGACTGATTGATCTGCATCAGCCACATGTGGGAGGATGTAGACTGGACTGATTGATCTGCATCAGCCACATGTGGGAGGATGTAGACTGGACTGATTTATCTGCACCAGCCACATGTGGGAGGATGTAGACTGAACCAATTGATCTGCATCAGCCACATGTGGAGGATGTAGACTGAACCAATTGATCTACATCAGTCACATGTGGTAGGATGTAGACTGGACCTATTGATCTGACTGGAATCTCTATAAAGACAATAAGCATTGTGTTTATTCGATGTATGCATAGATGTGTACTACTGATATAATGAAGTTAAAAGAAAATAATTATTTTCATCAATCTCTTATATCAATTTTCCTCTATTGTTGTTATGGTGGGCATACCAAAAAAGAATCCAATAAAAAATAAATCTTAGAGTTCTAAATAGTATTGAAGCAAAACCCAATTTTTAAAAATTGGGAGAGGGGGGGGGGCTGTAAAGATAATATCAAGTGATCTTAACATTTTTTTACTCTCTTGAACTTTGTTTAAAATATCTAAAAAGTAATTGAATCAAACCTGATGAGACTCTTAACTGTACTTGAATATACATGTTTCAATTGAATCTATCTTGATTTGGTATCTATTTAATCTTCTGATAAGTTTAATCTATCTCTCAGATTAGATTTTGAAAGAAGCGATTGTGATTATCATCCAATTCTAATTTATACCAAAAGACTAAGCACTACTTCAGACAAAGCCAACTTTCACAGTCATAAGAAAAAAAGAATCATTGAATGGTGGACTGTAGAGCAAGGCTAACTGAAACATAATACTAAAAGAGTAATTTGTCAAATTACTTCCATCAATAAATCGAATTGGTTTTATGTTATTACTTCAATATAGAATTTTCTTCAAATATTCAATGCAATTCTAGTTTTAAGAATTTTTTTTCTAAAATCTTATGTATAAAATTATTGACAATTTTTAAGAAAAGTTTAGTTAACTTTTTAAGTGAGTGGTTTAATTCAAAATATGGCCAATTTTGCTGATTTACAAGAAGGTCCAATTTTATATTACCAAATCTGAGGATAATTATAAAAGTTAACAACAAAACAAATTATTTAAAACAAACAGAAAAAAAGGAGGTGATTAAAGATGAGACTGAAAATGAATAATAAAAGTTATTCATTTTGAAACTTACCTTTTCAAATCACCAGCTTTCTTTTCTTTTTTGATAAACAACTTTCAAACCAAAAGGTGCAAATTAATTAACCCTATTAGGAAAAAAATCAGTACCCACTATATAGTAGGCTACTCAAAACTTGTTTGAGACTGAAAGAAGTGGTTGTTTTGATGACAGTTTTATGTAAAATCTGAACCTGGACAAACCAACTAATATATATATATATATATATATATATATATATATGAGGGAGAGTTTTTTTTTCTAATGAAGAGTTTGAGTTCATAAAATAATAATTGAAAATTAAAATTTCAAATAAGACAAATATTACACTTTAATTGTGACTAAAAAGTGATAATGAAAAAAAATTGAAACCTTGACTCATTAGGAATGCACTCAGCTACATCTATTCCATAATCCATTGTTAAAGACAAACAGTAAATCATGGAGTTTAATGTATGTTTGACCTAGATCCTACAATGACCCTCATCAAGGAAAAATGGATGATTGAAATGAAATGTTTGTTGATGGATTTTACTTCAGAACCAAAATCCACAAAACGTGTCAATTAGATTAATAATAGTTAAGAAGCAAAATCTAATTTGATATCCACTCATTCCATAGAAACTCATGATAGAAACAATGAAAGATTTAAAGTTTTACCCTTCTCTTGAAACATACATTTAGGTGAGATTTTTTTTTAAATTAATGAAACAATAAAGTATAAATGTAGTTGAGTACTTTGCATATATAGTTAGATAGTGTAACAATGCATTATGCAAGTATAGTACCTTTTGTTAGTTTATTTAATAGTACAAGACTTTAGTTTTAGGTTAAATACAGCAATAAAAAGAAACTCATTGCCTCGAGACTAATGTTAAAAGTCACTTTTAACAAAAGTTGCAATGTTTCATTTTCTTTGATCTAATTTCATTATGATAACATTAGTATTCATTTCAAATACAATTTTTTCTTTGGTTTCAAACTTGGTATCTTGTCAGTATCACAAGTGAAAAAAAAAAAAGTCAACTTTGTATATTTTTTCAATCATCATCTTTGTTTTTAATGTCTTAAAAAAACAAACTTGAAGACAAAGTTGATATATATTAAAAGTGATCCACACTCTGGAAAACATGTGAAACTGCAATCAAAGGAAATCCGTTATTAACAGTGCAAGATTTAGAAGATCTGAGAACTCCATGGACTGTCTGGAAAGTATACAGCTATTTTCATAATATCTTAATTGCTAATTCTTCATATCTTATGCAAAACATTCATCCCCCAAGATTTATCAGCCCAACAGTGCAATATTGGCTGCCTGCAACTTCTGGATTTTCCTAAAAGTAAAATAATCATTGAAGAAGAAGAAGAAGAAGAGGAGGATTTCAGGCCATGGATGAGATTAGGGAGAATGTAACAAGGTAGCTAGTGGAGAATCGGACATAGGACTTTGTAAACTGTTTAAAAAAAGTGGGAGAGTTGCTACGTTGTGTGGGGTTCCCAAAAGTCATTTAAAAGGGACTAACACACAATTGCGCAAGGTTGACTTTTTTTCATTAATATTAGTAAGAGGTTTGTGAAGTGGCCTATTATCAGTATCAGCTAAATAGCGATGGAGTCTGTCCCCTTTTCACTAGTGCTAGACCAGGGAGATTGTTTTTGTGGAAGTGGAGCACCACACCTACCGTTAGCTCCCAGATACGTTTTGCTAAAAATCTTTGTACAATTAAAATATTCCAAATAAATCAAATCAATCTTGTTATTATACTTTAATAATTCTAAAAAATTGTTTGTCAAATTGTTATCTTATCACAGAGTAGAAAATAATCATAAAATGCTAAAAAAATATGGAAGATCCTTCATGTTTAACTTAAAAAATATAATTACCTAATTACCACAATTAAAAATGGAATTATTTTGGCAAAGAATATCAACATTTATAAACTATTTCTGCTAATTCTGCACTTGTTTTTAATTACTTAGATGATAGTACTTATGTTAGCTATATATGAGATATGATTAAAATATTGAGACTGAAGCTTTATTTATCTATTTTTTTTTAATTTTAAATAAAGATGTGCAAAGCTAAGCAACTTATAAAATGTTGATGTCTAGATGTCTAGACTGCTGTCTAAACCTCATCTAGACTAGTCAGTATTGATTCTCAATACTTTTAATCAGCAGTTTTTGGTAAAACACAGTGCACTATACTCCATACTTACTACACTAAGCTCCATGTGAATTTTTCTCTATTTTCCTAAACTGAGAATTCATCTCAATGTAAGATTTGAGAATGTAAAGAATAATAAAAGAAATTTAATGGTGCAGCTTCATACCCTATCAAAAGAGGAGTTTCACCAGATGGAAAACTTGCTGAAATAAGTACATTGAATGCCAAAGGGATCATTTTAAAGAAAATTAATGTTTCATTCCTTGTTCATTTCTATCTTGGTAAATACAGCTTCAATTTCGATATTTAAACAGACCTTATTGTACAGAGATCAATTAGCAGTAATGATGAGCAATTATAATAAATGAAGTTAATGATCTATAGCCAAGTAAAAAAAAAATCAGACTTACTGATTTCATATGAATACCTATATAGCTAATTATTTAATGACAAAATAATTAATTGAAGCCTCTCTTTCCAGATGATGTTCATATAGAAATTAATTAAATCAATATGGTTATGATTCTATTAAATGAAGAAAGTTAATGTAAGTCAAGATTACAGTTATTAATTCTAATTATTAGTATAGATGTTTTATTTCAATAAGCAATTTTTTCCATTTATTAAAAAGAAAAGCTTATATCAATATATTCATTATATTTTTTAGGCCTATTTAAAAAAAAAAAAAAAAAAAAGGAATATTATTTTGTAAATGAACTGGAAAATATACAAATATTAACTTTTTATCACTTTTTAAAAGGAACAGTAAAGAAATGAATGAAGACATTCCTTAAAAGAAAATAGTGCAGGATTTTACAAAAATTGAATTATTAAGTGCAGTATTAGGTAAAATATTTAAAATTTCATCTTTTTCATGACTTTACTTTGATGTAAAATACTTCAGACAGCTTTACATCACCACTTAATACAGTCCAAGGTCAAACTTAAATACATGTTCTTCTATTTTCTTATTACAAAAACAGCAGAAACAAATTAAATCACAACACCAATTTTCTGTTTGTTTTGGAACCTATTCAGATTACCTGGTGTTTTTACAGTAAGGAAAATTCTACATTACAGACTTTTTTTTGTCTACCTATATATAAAAAAAATATTAGACAAACTTTGTATAAAGAGATCAAAAGAGTTAAATCATGTTTTCAATTCAACAAGTACAAATTTGAGGAGCTGTTTTCAGAATTATACAATTGAGATTAAGACAAACTTGTAAAATACTGTATATGTGCCAGAATGTAAGTCAATTCCTAGTATTGTGATATGTTGATTCAAATTAAGGCTTATATCCAATGGATAAGTCAAACTCCATCTAAATAATAAATAAGTAAATAATAGCAGAAGTGGTGGTGGCGGGTGATGGTGAAAACCACTAGTTACTACTTGTGTGAAAAATAATAAAATTGCATTACTTCAGTCTGTGAAGTTCACAAGACTTTAAATAGACTGATAGGACCTATTAGGAGAGAAAAGACAATATACCTATACTAATATACTTATTGGATGTATTTACCAAACACCTCTGCCACAAACAGGATGCAACACAAGGCCAATTTATAAGTGGATTATAACTGGTTTCAATTAAGATTTTTCTTTCTCCTAGATCAGTTGCCATACCAAGGTTAAAGAGCCCAGTCTTTCCTACTATTTACCCATAGTTGAGGAGAAAATAGTTGGATTCATACCTTTCCCAAGGATATTAGCACTGCTGAACTCTGGTAGCAGAATCCATTTCCTACAAGGAATACTTATACGTCACAAGTCCCGACTAGCATATACTGTATTTGCTTGCAGATAAATTGTATAACCATGTTACAAGCATTTGAATTCTACAGAAAAAAAATCTAATTAAGATTTATATACAAAAGAAACCAAATATATGCTTATATTAAATTTAAATTTCTATTTAGCAAATATGGTTTAAATATAGTTGCAGAAGTACAATGGATTTTAGAACCTCTTTAGACATACAAGGTTACTGGGACAGCAAGGTGATATTATGTAAACAGGAAAAAAGTCGTTTAACTCTTAACTTCCTGGAAAGAATTTCTAAAATGAGAAGGATTTTGAGGATGAAGACAAAAATAGCTCAGTTGTTTAAATCTGTGCAGAATGGGATCATCATAATCATTAATAATAATAAATCATTACTACTACTACTACTACTTTGTTTTAAAGTGATCAATATTAGAATAGTAATCCTAAGGGTTTATCTACAAGATAATGTACTAAGAATGAAAGGCTGTGCTATACAGAATGTTAAAGTACTATCTATAAACGTTCTGCATCATACATTTACATAACCCTACACATGAAAATATCTTTGTATATACTTTCATCTCGCATCAAAGATATACATATCAAAGTTTGGGCTACTTTCACATACCATCAAAAAAGGAATAACTATTATAGTTCTGATGAATATTTGATTCTTAGTTGTTTATAAGTAAAAAAAAAATAAATAAATAAATAAAAAAAATGTCATTAATTTTATTGGGATTGGGATTGGCATCCAGTAGGACATTATTGGACATAGACAATTTTCTTTTTTTTTCTTTTCTATTTTTAGATGGTTTGAGACAACAATGTAAAATGACCTGATAAGAGATAATCAGAAGATAATAAAAAAAGCATAGAAATGCTCTTGACAAAAGTGTGACTGTGAAATGTTCCTGTGCCCTCATATCTTACAATCATCTTGACCTTGTCTTGTCATTAGCTGATGATTTAAAAGAGAAGAGGCACATGTGACACAAACACACACACATTCTCTCCAATTCCCCACACAAGTAATAGGGTTTTTTTTTGGTTTTTTTACTAATATTAATGACAGATGAGGGCCATACATTGAGAAGAGAAAGAAAAAAAAAAGTAGTAAGATTATGGTGTGGGTTAAAATTATGCTTAAAATGTTCATAAACTTTTGTTTGACATTTTTATCCTTTTTTTAAAACATTGTATCATATATACAGAAAAATGAGGGAATTTCATACAAACATTTAAAAGTGCAAAATACAAAAATTTTACTTGACAAGTAAAAAGACTCAAAATATGGAGATTCCCTTTGTTTTTGAAAACTTGTATATATATTTACTCAACCACTCCGCATGAACAGGATGGGAAACAAGATCAATTTCTTAAGCAGAGTTTAACTGGTTTGAATCAGATTTTACTTCTCTTAGACTGGTTGCTTCATCAAGGTTAAAGAGCCCAGTCTGCCCTACTATTTACCCATAGCTGGATAATAGTTGGATGCATCCCAAAGGTATTTCACTATGTGAAATGCAAACAGTCTCGTCCAGGATTTTAACTCGGGTCACTGAGTCCATTTCCTATGATGACAACCATTAAGCCACACAAGCCTCCACAATTTCATAGAACGAAAATATACTCAAGAAATGGAGGAACTACATCAATATAATGCAATACAAAATGCTTTTCCTGAACTAAAGATCAAACAGACTAATTAGTAAGTGTAGTATAAGTTCTTTTTCAATCAAGATACATAATAATCAAATCCATTTTCAGATCTTAAATTATTACACTAATCAAAGTGTTAATGTAAAATGCAACATTTAAAGAGATAACCTTTTTGGTTCCATCTGAAATAAAATAAGAAACCCAAAGAAAATTGGTAATGCCTATCTTAATTCACTATATTCAAACCCACTAAATTATCAATTAATCTTTCTTTGTACTTAAAACACTTTTCAAATATACATTAATGTGTCTAAAGAAGAAAAATAGTCTGATTGATACAATACCAATAAAGATATTGGTAAATTTTTCAAAAGACAAAGTATTGAAAATAGAACAATAAAAAGAACAATATTATTCACACCTTTTAAAACTTTTCTATGTCATGAACATCAGTTTAGTAAATGTAAAAAAATTTTTTTTTTTCTGCAACATTTTCCTTTGCTTAGAAAGATTCTAATCATTGTCAAAATTAAAATGCTTTTGAAAATTACTTCATCTTACACAAAAGAGAATTCTTCCGTCAGCCTTTTTAAAAGAAATTAGAACAGACTATGCATATTATCCATTACCAATAAATTAATTTTAAGTAATTAAAAATATAAGGAAAAGTCATATTTTGAATGAATCAGTAAATATCAAATTCTCAACATATAATTTAAAATGACTTTCTTATTAAATACAAGTTAATCATCTAATAATTTAAAAGTTATAAATGGTCATTCCATCATCCAACAAACACCTTGAGTCTATTATGCTTCTTCTCTTTATTTATTTGGTGTATTTCTGCGAGATGAAATATAAGTGTCTAAAATTTATAATACCCATAAATATATGTTTAAAATATTTTTGGTTGTTAACAACAATTCTCAAGAAATAAATGTTTTCATATAGATCATAGTATTAAAATGGAATTTCAAAAAGATTTTAACAGTACATTATTTTACATGTCCATAATGTCAGTGATGTTCCATTATATATATTTACCAACCTCTCCGCACGAGCAGGATATGACACAAGGTCAATTTCTTAAGCGGAGTTCAACAGGTTTGAATTCAGTTTTCCTTCTCCTAGACTGGTTACCTAGCCATGGTTAAAGAACCCAGTCTGCCCTGCTATTTACCCACAGCTGGAGGGAGAGTAGGATTCATACCTTTCCCAATGGTATTAGCGCTAAGTGAATACCCTTCATTGTCAATTGTTTCAACTTTTCACTTTTTCTTGGTTAATGACATTTGGAAGAAGTCAAAAATTATACATTTATGGGCATTTATGAATACTGGACAGTTCTAATTTTGATATCACACTAAGACACAAAATATTTAAATAAGAAAAGCTTATGAAAAAAACATGATAGACTTAAGGTCTGTTATCTTCAATAAAATATGCCTAAAAGAAAATCGCTGCTTAAATACACTATTTAAAGTAAACAAAACAGATACAATCTTTCATTTAAGGAAAATTTTGTATCATATACACTAACAAAATGAAAATTTCCATATAATCATGTTAAAATGTAAGGTACAAAAATTCTAATGATCTATAAACTTTTATGAAAAACTTAATTTAACAAAAGATATAATTCAAAATAGACAGTAAGAGTAGACATATATCTATATAACTAAAACCATTAACATTGTAATTGCTGAGACTAAAATATTATTTGGTAAGAAAATCTTTTAGAATCAAAATACAGATACAGTAGTTCTCAAACTGTGTACTGCAACTATCTCCCAAGTGTGCTGCAAAAATGTTCTCAAATAGACAAACATGTATTTTGAAACCTTGAATGTGTCCAGTAAATGTATCATGTTGATCTGTATATTCATATTTTAATGAAATGTTGATGTGCCACATAAGTTAGATATGTTTGTACCATTAGATAATAAAGTTTAAGAACCAATGCATTAAATGCAGGGAAATTTTTATACAATTTCAATTGGAACTGTATCTTCAAAAAGAGACAATTTACATATACATAATCATTTTAAAGTGCAAAATGCAAGAATTCATTTCAGTGACCTCACTTGACAAATTATTTCTGATAGGAAGGAAGACAGGAAAAAATCATCTTTGTTTAGTTTCTAAGTTTATAAACATTTTAATTTTTGGCCTTCTAATCTAGAAGCATATTGTTTTGTATATGTAATATTGATGTTTTTGAGAAGATTTTAGTTTGAATAACTAAATATAAATATAAAAGAAAAGAAAAATGAAATAAAAACTGGACAATCTATTTTTACACATTCAATATTATTTCTGTTTTCAATACAAAAAAAAAATCAATTAAAGTTCAGCTAATGATCAATATATATTCAATTAGAATCGAATAAAACAAAACCTAATGATAACAAAATTAATATCAATGTAGCCATATTAACAGAAGATGAATATATTAATAAACACTGATTTTCTGCCAGTTGAGGAGGTTGTTATACTCAAGAATCAAATTGGAAATAAACCAAAATGTGTTAACTAAAAATAACAAATACTATAAACATGTCTGCAACAATCTGCTAAAGATATTTTGCACACATGTTTAAACCAATTTATAATAATATTCAAAATCATTAAATTTCTTGAATCAATTACTAATCCATCATAAAAATACACAAGTGATTGAAAAATTAAATGTGCTTGTTATTTTTTTTGTGGGGATGGGGAGTCTTTTTAGGTTTATTTTTATATATACAGACATTTTTTTTTTTCTGAAATAACAATGATAGACACTAACTGGTCAACAATGTTGCCAAAAATAAGATTGGAGAAATAAATAGCAACTTGCTAGAATCCTTCAGTGCTGATTCCTGAGAATTTCTCCTTCCAATAATCTAACAGTTCTTTCTCAAAGTTATGTACACTCTTAAAGAAAATTACAGGAAATACTTCTATAAAAACTGAAATAATGAATCAAATCATTATATATATATATATATATATATATATAAAGATAAATCTAATGAGTCAGATAAACCTACTAAAAGTTTCGCTTAATGCTCTTCAGGGCTAAGATCTTAGCCCTGAAGAGCATTAAGCAAAACTTTTAGTAGGTTTATCTGACTCATTAGATTTATCTTTATATATATATATATATATATATATATATATATATATATATATATATACTTAGGTATTGAGCACTTTTTACTTATTAGCTTTAGTTTCCTGGCGGTTTTGTATGAATATATATATCTTATATATATATATAAATTGTTGTTTCTTTTGGCCAAATATTGTGCCAATAGATTATTTTTGGTTGGTATGATTATCTTGGTCTTTTCTTTTTTTCCAAAAATTTTTTCTCCCCGGTTGATGTTTGGTAGTATATTTTTACAATCAAACTATTTGCTGAGTTTTTTCTCACTGCGAGGATTTACCAACAAGTTTGGTATATTATATATATATATATTAGTCTCACAACAGTGTAATGAGAAATTCCATTGTTATGGTAACACAAGGCATTACTCAGGTAAACAGAAGAAAGAAAAAAAAAACTATGAAAAAAAGAAAGAGGAGAGAAACAAGTTGTGATGAAAAAGATATTGGTTTAGTTTTGGATATTTGTTTAATGGCATATCAATTCCTTATGGGTTATTTAATTCCAAAACTTGATTCATTTGTAAATGTTTGATTGTACACCTAACTTTTTATATTTTCAACATTCCATTACAATCTTTTTCATTACACATTTGTTTTTATATGTCTATAATAATAATAACTATTTGTTTGTATACAGTTATATGGTATCAAGTAGATATTCCTATTTAATAATGATTATTTGTTTGCATACAGTTAGGTCTTCAAGCATTTCTATCTATCTAATACCAATAATTTGCAGGCAATTATATGGTTTCAACTAACTAATAATAAACAGTAAACAATTTTAGTTTCAAGTAACTATTCTTAATACAAATAAAGTGTAAATAGATCTATCTGACCCATAGATGAAACTCTAAAAGATACTGCCACTCCGAGTCAGGGTGGACCTGGGTGTAATGGCAATATAAAGATACACCACACTCCCAGACCTCCAGAACTAAAGCCTCATCACTAAACACCATTTAGTGTCATATCCAGAACACAAATTAAACCAGAAAAGAGAAAGACAGAAAATTATAGTAGAGAGAGAGAGAGAGGAAAGGGAAAGAGAGAGAGAGAGAGAAGGGAAAGAGAGAGAGAGAGAGAAAGGGAAAGAGAGGAGAGAGAGAAAGGGAAAGAGGAGGAGAGAGAAGAGAGAGAGAGAGAGAGAGAAAAAGAGAGAGAGAGAGAGAAAGGAAAGAGAGAGAGAGAAAGGAGAGAAGAGAGAGGGAGAGAGAGAGAGAAAGGGAAAGAGAGAGAGAGAGAGAAAGGGAGAGAGAGAGAGAGAGAGAAAAGAGAGAGAGAGGAGAGAGAGAGAGAGAGAAAGAAGAGAGAGAGAGAAAGGGAAAAGAGAGAGAGAGAAAGAAAGAGAAGAGAGAGAGAGAGAGAGAGAAAAGAGAGAGAGAGAGAGAGAAAGGGAAAGAGAGAGAGAGAGAAAGAAAAGAGAGAGAGAGAGAGAGAGATAGATAGATTCTATATAAATAATCCCATGATTTATGACATGAACTATACTTACTAATTATGATATGAACTATACTTACTTGCATGTGTGTGTGTGTGTTTATAATTAGTTGTTCCGATACACAACCATGTCTGTGTCCTTATAAATTAGCTTTTAAGAGATCCCAGTACATACCTAATGGAATAAGCAATAATTTTCAATAATTTTCTTACTGACTTCTGAAAAATTTGGGTCATGTTACCAGAAAAAATAAATGATCTACATAGTCCAAAAGTCATAATTCTCGTTACCTGTAGACATTTAAAGTAGTCATTTCTATAAATGCACAAAGAATTATTGAATGAGAAATATCTTCTTGAGATGATTTAACCCACACAAAAGATTCATCTCTAGTGTATTTAAGAATTAAGTTAACCTCCAAATAAAAGAAAAGATACACCGAAGAAAATTCAGCACATTCACTTGAATTCAGCAAACAATTAACAATCAAGATTTTATTAATACAGTCAAGAATATTCTTTAATATTTTCTTTAAACCAATATTTGTTCAAATATTTTATGTTATAACTAAAAAAAATAAGCAATTAATTAGCTAATTTCATTTTTACAAAATATGATTTTGATAAAAAATAATTTTTTACAAATTGAGTTAATTTAATAATTTTCATATCAAATACTGAACATTAGTATCTCATAAAAGAACGGGAACTTTTAATTACAACAAAAATTGAAGAGTAAGTTTTATAATAAGAAAAGATCTTTTTAAATGTTTTCAAAATTTCAGCACATAAAGAAGTAAAGTCATTGGGGGTGGCCTAAAGTCGGTATCAGCCAGACAGCAAGTGAGTCTATCCCCTTTTTATTAGCGCTAGACCAAGGAGATTGTTTTGGTATCTGAGGTGGAGCACCACACCTACCATCTGCTCCTCACTTTACCACACAGATCCCTGTGCTACTTATACACTGAGTTGGTGAGTGTTGGTATCGAACCCCAAACCTTGTGGTTCCTAGTTGGACACTCTATCGACTGAGTAAATTCAGCCCTATCATACTTAATATAATTCTTTAAAATCTATTTGAATTGATATAATCAAAAATTCACATTTCTTGCAGATAGTCTTACTATAGCCACAATGATTGGTGACTTTTTGAAAAAAAAATCTCATAATTCATCAATTTACCACAAATTTAATAAAGCCAATTTCTAATAGATGCCTTCAAATGATGAAGTTTATTAGTTTGAGACTAAATGAAATGAACAAATAGTAGATTAGATTGCTTCAAGAAACATGTGTCAAAAATATTTGAATTTATCATTTATTCAAAAGGTTTTAGGAAGCAGATATTCATTTCTTGAACCAAAAATGATTGAAAAGGAAACAGTTATCTCTAGCAGGAATTAATTGAAGATAAAAAAAAAAAAAAAAACTTATACACCATTTATCAAAAGGCTGTTTTCTCCCCCTTCATTTGTAGAAGGTTTAATAGTCAAAATGATTTATTACTATAAGAAAGATTATTGCAAATTACCAGACTATAAACTTTCAGAAGGAAAAAAAATCTTTTTTTTTTTTTTTTTCATATACTTTATTTATTCAGATTGATGGTCAGAAACAAGTACCAGTTAATTATTTGTTAACAAAAACGGTACTTTTATTGTATAGAACACCTCTAAATAAATGGACTCTCTCGTTAATTTCAATGCCTGAGGGTTGATCCAATGAACAACCTTCAGTGTTTTATTTATAGTGGTGAAGGCTTGTATTGGACCATCCACACTTTTTGGCACAGTCGATAGGAAAGAATTGGTGCACAAGGAATGCCACAAACCCAATCAACAACTGACCTCAGGTTTTCACATTTAGAGTTTTACTTCTCCTAGACTGGTTACCTATCCAAGGTTAAAGAGCCCAGTCTGCCCTACTATTTTACCCATAGCTGGAGAGAGAATATGGATTTATACCTTTCCAAAGAGTATTAGCGCTATGTGAAATGCAAACAGCCTTGTCTAGGATTTGAATTCAGGTCGACGTGTCCATTTCCCACGACTAACTATTATGCTACGCACCTATAAGCTACTAACCAACTGATAATAACTTAGATATAATTGTTTATATCAATTCTTCTTGGTCTTACTTTTATTTTTCTTAAAATCAAAAATTAATTATTCAGTCGTTCTTTTTGTTATAAATATACATTTTCTTTTTTGTCTTTAATATAAACTTGAAAGAGATGCAAAACATCCCCAGCAAAAGAAAAGTTTTCACAATTATACAAGCACAATATAGACAGACATTTTGAAAGGGATTTTCTTCTAATAAATCTCACCAATAGTGTCAAGAAGGAAATATCAAACTTACATGGTTACCAAATCCTAACAATAAATATTGTATTACTGTTTGTTCTAGGAAATCAGAAGGAAGAGTCTGTTCAATGAACAATATTTCCATTCAAGTTGTTCTAGAAATTTTCTGAAAAATCAATTAGGACTCATTTGGAAAGTTAAATTAATGATTGATTTTCATTATACATTGAAATAAAATTTGTTAAAAACATTCAATAATTGCAAATCCCTAATTGGGATGTTAAATAGAAAAGCATGAAACTGAAATTTTAAAATAGGATGCTATAATGAATGTAGTTAAACTAAGAAATAAAAAAGACTATTTATAAACAATCTAATAGACAAATAAACCTGGTGATAGCATTTTGTATGAATCCTGACTGATAATCTAGTTTTAAAGAGAATTCTTTATATTTTCACTCATAAAATTTGATATTCGGTCACAAAATGATTTTTTTTTAAAAATGGAATGCTAAAAGTATTTCTCTTGACATTTCAAGGAATTTATAGAATTTGAAATAGGAATAACATTTTATTTGGTTTGTACTTAAATTTGTGAAATCAATCATGTTTGAAATATTTTTTATAATTCCCAAATAATATTCAACTTTTGAGAAGTCCAACAAACTGAAGAAAATTTCTTTTTATATCTCAATATTTTAAACTTTGAAGTTAATAATCAAAATTTTTAAAAACTAATCACAACTTTTCCTTACCTTTAAAACTTGGATGTATTTTCTAAAAAAAAAAAAATATTGTACTTCCAATTGTGAATATTTTGTAGTTCCAATGTACATATATTCATCATAGAGTTCTAAAAACGATGCATTATTCAGTGAAATTAATATTCTCTTTTTCCCAATGCTTTCCAACCCTAATCCATCCTAGTCTGCCAGATGATATTTCTTACTCAACACTATTCAGGAATTATAAAACAACAGCAGTTAGAACTAAGGTTTTACATAAACACCTGACAAGCACAGTGGAAAATGAATTTTAGGTAAAACAATTTTTTTTAAAGTTATATTCTTTAACTAGGCTAATCTTGAAGATGGGAGAGTAATCTGTCTGAGCACTGATCTTTGGAAATATTCCAAATAGAATAGAAATAGTGAGAGATGTTACTGGCTATTCTTGTAAATGGGTGTGCTATTCTGTGGTTGCTATGAACTTTAAGGAAAAAAAAATTAAAGTGCATATGTTCAGTAAATAGGCTTTAGACACTTAAATGGTTTGAGAGAGATTTTTCTACTTCTGAAATATAGGATTGTTATTAAAGATCCAAGAACTTTATAATAGATGAAGGAGATCTAACCTTTTCTTATTATAACAGGATTGATAACTCTGCCTACACAGAAACTGTATGAAAAAAAAGGATAATAAAAAAAAGCAGATTAGTTGGTTTGAAGGATTATACTGCATGTCAACCCTTGTTGGGTTATTTCATGCTAAAGACATTTTGTTTTATTCATTTCATTGGGTATTCAATTTTTTTTTTCAATCTCAATTTTTTTTAAAACACATTTTTTAATACACTTTTTTCTATCTATTTAACCCATAATGGGACCCTAACAGGTACTACCATTCCAGATAATGGTGGACCTGGGCGTAATGGTGATAAAGGGGAACTCCACATTCCCCAGAATTGAAACTTCACCACTAGATGCAGTTTAATGTCATACCCAGGACACTAAGACTCTCAATCCACCACCTTCTAGCACATAAATGATAAAAAGGGTTGGGGGTTGCTATAAGGGCAATAGAATTGAGAATATCATATAGGTGCTAGGACTTGACGTGACCAGCCAATTAATCGAAGAGGGTCTCTCTGACCACCTGTCTAGTTCAATTAAGGGTCAAAGTGGAGTGTTGCAAGTCACAGACCGCTCAGCCATCAGGATCCTATCCTCATGCATCAACAGGTGGCCTCATTGGGGTGGGGGTCTTACCCCTCTGCAGAGGGGCAGTCAGTGTATTCTATAGGCCCAGCTGTCATGACAGAAGCAGATTATTAATATTTTACTTAGTAACTGTAAAAAAAAGTATAATATTTTCATATAAAGTAATCATCTATTTTTTTTTAAATATTATGAAGCTAAAAAGTAATTTACAAGAAAGATATGCCAATATTAACTGATACAACAATATAGAAATGTCTTTCATAACATTAATCTATTTAAAATCAGAAAAACAAAACAAAAATGCAATGAAATATCAGAAAATATAGTTCTTCCTAATCCTTTGTAACAATCACTTTGAATAAAATACATTCACCATTCTGGAATAAATAGCATCTGACATGATTAGGTTGTCAAAAACAATTCTGATCAAAAAGAGAAAGTAAGACCTCTGGTCAGGAACATTTTACTCATAATGTAAAATGTATAACATTAATTTACAATTGAATACAAACTACAAAAGGTGAGAAGAAAAGATACAATTTCTTTATGCAACTTTTCAAAAAATTGATCATTTTAATTAACTAAAAAAAATTAATATTTTATAGGATTTTGCAATTGTAGAGTAGCTCAGTGTTGGAGTATTGTAGACAACCTGTGTTTCCATTGTAAAAGCAGTCCATAATAATATGGATGCTTCTCTGTTCAGGATGGATTAAAAAACATTCTAATTTGCATTTCATTATATTGAGGATTTGGATTAATAAAAAATTATGGTTAACACAAACAAAACCTCTTTAAAATTATCATTCAATTGCAAATTGGCAGGAAATTACATTTTTCCCTAAGAGAATTTTAAGTGTATTGCTCTAATGAATATCTCGCTACGATGTGCCATTTTTGGTGAATTGTAGCTACATATATACAGACATGAGAAGTTGAGTAATACATATAGATAGATAGAAGGATTTAGGCTGTATAGTGGCTGAGATAGTTGCATGTTTCCCTACAGTATCATTGATCAATGTTCAATCCCAAGTAACAAATATAAAAAAATTGAATGCTGATTTTTGAAAGAATGCATCTACATTTAGCAGATTGGTGAAACACAGCCTTTTATAACTCTATTTTGGTCAAGTGTTAGACTAATCTAAGCACAGTAAATAACTTGAGAATATATAAAATAGTAAATTACAATTTTAACTGTATAAGATCATTGATGCATCACAGAGCTAGAAAGAAAACCAATTTCAAATCAAAGCAAAGAAAATGTTTATCAAGTGCTTGTAAAATCCACAATATCATTTGAATAATTTTATATACATTCTAATTAATGAAAAAAATGGTAGGTAAGCAACCCAGTCGTTTATCCACAGCTTGTTAAAAAAAATATTGAACCATTGTCACATTCTCCAACCTGTTGTCCAATTTTTACCAGTTATTGAACTAGCTAGTCTAGTAATATAATAAGACAAGTTACTTGAATGAATCAATTTTGATATAATGAGTTGTGGGTGGATAAGAGTTCTGTTAAGAATATATTGAATAGAATGCAACAATAGAAATACAAAGGAAATGATGACCAGTATTATAATATATGTATAAAATAATAATGGATTGATTGGAATATCTTAGTAACAACAAAAATGTTCTTCGGAGAAGTTGAAAAAAAAAAAAAAAAAAAAAAGAATAGAAACAATTCTGAAATATTAGACTTTTTAATAGTTAATTGTCTAATTAATTTTTTTTAAGCAATTCTTAAATTCACTGGTAGATTTTCATTGATAATCTCTCTTGGTTATTTCACAAAGTGTTTAAGTCAAAGTAGACAACTCTGTAACATAAACGGGGGGGGGGGGCATTTATAAGCAGGGGGGGACCACCCCCCTGCAAAAGACAGTTTCTGATATGTGCAATTGGTTTTTAAAAGTACATATTTACCAACCCCTCTGCACAAGCAGATGTGACACATGGTCAATTTCTTAAGCGGAGTTTAACAGCTTTGAATTCAGAGTTTTCCTTCTTCTTGACTGGTTGCCTAACCAAGATTAAATAGCCCATTCTGTCCTACTATTACCATAGCTTGAGGGAGAATAGTTGGAATCATACCTTTCCCAAGCATATCAGCACTATGTGAAATGCAAAGAGCCTCATCAGGATTTGAACTTATCTCATCATGTCCATTCCGTAGGACGATAACCATTACACTACACACCTTTTTAAAAGTAACAGATTCTTTTATCTTGCTAAAAGTTTTTATCAATAAACCTGTTTTAATCTAAAACATAGGGAAGGCATTTTATTACAAATTGGTTTTATTGTATATATAGATAAATAAATATATAAATAAAGATGCTTTATAAACATGATGCAACTCGCATTATTTGGGTTTAACATAACATGGTTAGTGCAATCAAATCAAGATTTAGCTTCAAGCATAGAAATACAGGGAAATAATATTTTTCAAGATTGGGAGATTATTTAATAAATAAAGTAAGAAAGTTTGAAGAAAATATTACTTGAAAATACTATTTATCA
The DNA here is from genome assembly GCA_023376005.1 of Doryteuthis pealeii. Classification (NCBI taxonomy): domain Eukaryota; kingdom Metazoa; phylum Mollusca; class Cephalopoda; order Myopsida; family Loliginidae; genus Doryteuthis; species Doryteuthis pealeii. Next base: position 79,645,142 of record CM042159.1, on the reverse strand, counting down.
AAAAAGCTCAATATCATGTTTACTGAAGTACTTTTAATACTAACCTAACAATGTCAAATTTTGTTCAATAGGCTTCAATAATTAGGGAGTAACTATATATCCTTGTACTTTTTTGTTCACATATATAATTACTAGTTACATTTAATTGCATAATTATATTATTCACATGAGTTATAATTTAACACAGAATTCTAATGATCTCTAGTTTAACATTCTATAATGTTAAGAATTATGTTAAGAATTATGAATATGAAGTATTAATAATAATGAACCAATTTTTATAGTTTTTGTTCACACTTAACTCCTCCTCCTCCATCTAGCAGGTAACTTCTTACCTCAACAATGCATCAAGGGGCTAACTTACCTACACATCTTATACTTATTATTAGTGTAGACTGTTGTATACACTTAGCATGTGTGTATAATGTGCACACCCAATTTCAGACAAAAATTTAAAGAAAAAACCCTGTTCTCTTGTATAAATATTGGTGACCAGACAAAAATTGTTACAACTTGGTTGTGATGTTTTGATTCCTACACCTTATCTAAGTTGTAAATTACCATTTATTGTAGTATTTCATTTTCTTAAAGAAAAAAAAAATCCCTGGAAGATTGAAAAAGGCACAGGGCAGTTCTTTGCTGGGAAAGATAAAAATTCCAAGAGGATGGAATCATGATAGCAAAATAAAGAACAAAATGGTAAATATGTTGAAAAAAAAAGGATATGTCTTATTTTTACTTAATAAACCAAATAAACTGTTTTGGTTACAAAATAGACAGACACCATTAATTTACTTAGATTTAGCATTAAATTAAAAAAAATATACACATTGTTAATTACTCAGTTACCACGAAAATCCAAGAGAACTATGCAATACCTCATACTCAAAGATAATAGGAATTGTCAAATTCAACTAAGAAGGCATATTGTTAGTCAATTTAAAAGTGAAATAATCCAGTATGAAATAAGATGAGAAATGGGGAAAAAAAGTGTCTAAATCAGAATTTAAAAAACGCATAATGTTAGTCAATTTAAAAGTGAAATAATCCACTATGAAATAAAATGAGAAACTGATAAAAAAAAAAGGTGTCTAAATGAGATTTAAAAGAGCATAATCAGCAGTAGCAGAAGCAGTTATGGTATCTTGTTGAAATAATAGACAAACAGAAGAAAGTTCTCTATGTTAAAGCCAATCAACATTGAGGAGAGTAGAGAAAAACGATTAGAGAATTGAAATTGTGGTGGACAAATCTTGGAGTTTTGCCACACCTTTTTATTCTTTTCACATTCAAAGTCTTTACCCAAATTTTCAAACAGTAGATTAGTCTGGAAATTATCTAACCAAAAATTGGGTTTCATCTGACTGCAGACTATTATCAAAAAATGATAAATTTTCAGAAAAAAGAATGGAACTCCATGCCAAACAGCAAAATGAATGGCAGGTCTAAAAAGATATTAAGCAACTGACTCATTGCTAAATTATATTTTTGACTATTGACCAAATCTGGGTAATTTCAGATTGTAGAATAAATATTAAGAAATATTTGCTTTATGTTCCCAATTTAGCCTGATTGTCTCTCCGACCAAAGAAGATAGCAGATTTGATAAAGTTATTGTTTGAAAGAATAATAACTTTAAATCTGTTAATGAAAAGTCAACCAAATTTCAATTTGCAAAATAAAATATTCACAAATTGTTTTAATCATTGAATAAGGGTTTTTGTTTGAAAATAAAAGAAAAAAGGTATCTATTTATTTTTATCATGTCTGTTTAGTTCAGCAAGGGAATTGGAGAACTAAGAGGAAAATGTTTTTAAAACCTTTCATCAAACAATGTTACTTTCATCGATAATCAATCAAAGAAAGTAACTTCAGACTTTACTATTTTTAAGTAACAGTTTCTTTGGTTTTATTTATATAGATTATACATTAACACTTGGCATCCTAAGATTACTATGACTCAATAAATACTGAAACAGAAATTGACATCACAAGAAATGAATTCTCTAAATAAGAAAACAATGAAGTACTAAGAAAGGGACTAATGAAAAAAACTGTTGGTAACAGTAGAAATATTATTAAAAGAGTAATAATTAACATTTCATAAAATGATATACAAATTTCAATTTTTTAAAAACACAAGAAGAAGAAAAAGAAATCAAAAGCAAAAATAATACTAGTGTAACTTTTCCTTAAAAAATATAAATATATAATTGTGGTATATTAAGAAATGGAAGCACCGTTTATACCATTGTTTTGTTATGAAACGGGTGTATCTGTTGCAAATAAAAAGCGGGAGTGATCACTTCTCGCAGTTAACGTCAGCTGGACTACCCGTCTTATTATTCGCTAAGCGCGTTACAACAATAATGTACATGGAAATATATCTGCAATTAATCTTAAACCTTAACAAAATTATGTGTCTATACAAAAATTTTCAAGAAATATTCAATTTCTCTTTAAACCATCATCATCAGATCATGCTGACAGCATGGATTCCCATAACTCTCTCACTACCTATCCCTAGCGGTCATCGCTCTGGTCAGGCCTTCCACACAGTATCCAGTATCTGCACAGAGCTGATTGATGTTGGTTTTTGCTGGTCAGCCTACACTGGTGTGTCCATGTGCAGTTATCCTCTTGAGAGCATCACTTATGAGTTCGTCCTTGCTTCCCTAATAGTGTTCAGCATGTCTTATTCATCTTTAAACCATAAACCCATTAAAAATAAGGTGAATATATATGAGTGTATACATACTTTAATTCAGGTTTTAAATTTTACAAATACACTTATAAATCTCAATTATAACAAAATAAATTAATTTTTTCTCCCTAAGATTTAATAATCTATAGTGGTTTCCTGTAAAATCTTCAATTTGGTTAGATATATAAAATGTTCAGAACATCTATTTTACATTTCTTTGAATATAGTTAAACTATAGTAATTATTCATATCAAAAAGGTGTCTCTTTTTCTGCTTGTACTTGACTAATTTTATCATCAAGTAAAAAAGATTTATTTTTAATATGAGAACTAACAAAAAGAAATTATTATATCAAATAGAAAGAAATATGAATAGAACATAGTAATTCTTATGCTAAGGTACTTTTAAAACTAATTGAAAATTGACTGACATATTTCACTATACAGACCTGTTGATCTTTTCAAGCACATGAAATATAAAATCTTTTATCACAGAGAAGGAAAGTTTTTAAAACCACAAAACAAGATGGCCAAAATTGTAAAATAAAAAATGTAGCATTTAATCCAGAATTCAGATAATGTATGATAGTAAATTTTTTTTTTCAGAAACTGAAAGCAAAATTATTCAAAATAAAGAGAATTTTACAAACTTTTCAAAGTTTCAAATGCTTGAAATTTGCAAACTGCAATGAAATTATAAATATTCTCAGCTATCTCCTCTGAATAAAAATAAATATCATTATGGAAATAAAGAGATTCATATCTTTGATACCTACTACACTGTTTCTATTCTACATCTATTCTGCTGGTGTCTTTTTTATTGTTTATATATACAATTTTCCTTTAATAAAAAGAGTTTGCTAGATTTCTTCATAAATCATTAGTTATCTAAGATTTTCTTTTCTTTTGACAATCATAAGTTGTTTTTTTTAAGTAAAAGCAACAAAAAAAAATGTAATCAGTCTATTCACCATCACACAAAAGAAGTTCAGAAGTAATATTAATTAAATGACCCATGAACTTGGATTCCCATCTTAACAGTAGTCCATGATGATACTAATTATTCTATTTAAAAAGAAGGGAAACATTCTAATTAGCATTTCATAGTTATCTCCATTATATTGAGAAACTGAATGATCAAAAAATGATATTCAGCATCAATATATAAACCCCCACTTCACAAATTATCATTCAGTCAAAAATTAAATTGAAAATTGCTTTATTTTCTAAGAGCATTTTAAGTGTATTGCTCTAATAAAAAATATTTATATGATGTGCTACTTTTGCTGGGTTGCTGTTACATATATACAAATATATTTAAATTTTAATAATATATAGATGAATTATTTTCAATATTTACAGATTGTATTCCCAGTCAAATTTTGTATATTCTAAACGAATAAAAGAGTTATTTTTATACATTACAAACATATTAAAAAATGAGAACAATGTAACTGGATACTGTCTAAAAAGGATTTATTTAACTGTAGACAGTAAAAGATCAATTCTTATGTTAGTAAAACCAACTAAGCTATAGAACTGATTATAGGATTACCCTAGGAGGATTGATCATAAAGACATTTTTATTTTAGGCAAGACTAATGAGACTAAAATAAATCAAATGTAGGAAAATAATTCTACATGGATATGACACAGATTATAAACATTATCACCAACACCACTTAGAAGGAGGAGGAGGAGGGGGCTGAAACAACAGAAAACAAAACAACATGACCAGTTTTCTATGAGATTGTGTGAAATTTTACTATAATTTTCCAGCATCAGCATTTTAAAATATTCAAATAGGTAATTTTCCCGGAATATATATAATTAGCATGAAATACTTGCCTAAGAACATGTAATTTTCATGAAGACTTATTAATAATTGATAGGAAATAATCAATTTACATTTCAAGATTAATATAACTTAATCTGATCCATTATAAACTGATTAAAGATTAAATTCAGACAAATAATTTCAAAGAAAAACATTTTTGTTACAAATAAAATAAATCTTTAGAATAAAATACTAAATTAAATATTTCCACAAAATTTTAAAAACTAAACATTTTTAGCAACTTGAATTGAGTTATTAACACAAAATCCTCTTATGTAAATTCTCATTGTATAGTGCAAGTTGAATAAAACAATGATTGATTGATTGATTTTAATGGCATGTCAACCCATCTAGGGTTATTTTATGCCTAGAGATTAGAGAATTGCATTCATCATATATTCATATTCACATTTCTTGTGTAGTTGTTTCTTAAGAGTATTATTTTTTTGCACTTGGTCCTATCACATATGAATAATTTTTAAACAGATCTATTTCACCCAGAGATGGGACTCTAACAGGTACTACCACTCCAGGTCAGAAGGAACCTGAGAGTAATTGCAATACTCCTCAGGGCTCCAGAAGTGGACCCTTGCCATCAGATGGAGTTTAGCATCATAACAAGGACACCCCTTTTGGGAGGGGGGCAGGGGGGTCTTAACCCTCTACAAGGGATACAGCCAGCAACATTAAATTGAGTAGTTAAAATCTTTCTGAGAACCACAATAATATTCAAAAGATAAAAAATAAATCTCATTAATTAAAAATGAATTAAATCCTTCATTAGATAAAATAGATATTTACTCAATCAATTTGTCAGAGGTAGGATGTGACACAAGGTCACTCCTTCATATATTTCACAAGTTTTTATCTAGCATAAAAAAAGTATTGAAATCGAATAAAAGAATTTTTTTTTTCAAATTTCACACAAAGAGTATTTCATTTTAATGCAATTGTGCTGTTTCAGTTGAACAAAAAATTATAATTTGATATACAAGTGGTGAGTATACAGAAAGAGGTTCTTTTTTGGTTTTTTTTTTGTTCAGATACTAAATTTAGCACTATACATTATATATATATTTTTATTCATTTATTTCACTTGTTAATGTAGATCTGCCAATTTGAACATTAAATTCTCAAAAGTTCAAATCACCTAACTTTCTACATGAGTCATTCGACTTACATTTCATCCAGGAAAAAAAAAAAAGGTTTCTTAATATTTTAATATAATCTCTATTCTTTAAAACACATTTTTCACGTTAAAAAAAACAGGCTTTTGTATTCCTTCAGCATAGAAATCTTTGAACTGATTCTTTAGCCATTTTAGATGCTCGTCACATCAACTTGAAAATTTTGTTCCATGCAAAATTCTTTGAGGACGCCAAATAAGTGAAAATCAGAAGGGGCCAAATCTAGACTGTAAAGAGAATGTGGTAATTTTCTAACCAAACTGTCAGATGGTTTCCACTATTCTTGCTGTAGTTTGAGGCCTTGCATTGTCCTGGTGAAACATTTTGAGAACCCAACAACAACTGACCTTAGAAAAGGCAAGGTCATCATGTACAATTTTATTTGCTGTACCCATAGAAATTTCCAGTTGTTCAGAAGTGTCCTTTAATCTAACTCTTCTGTTAACCAAAATAAGGGTATTAACTGAATCCACCATTTCAGGTGTGCTCACCATTGTGGGTCTTCTTGCCGGGCCTGTCTTACTTGAATACTATTTGTATTTCTTTGACTAAAACATGCTTCTCCATACACATTGTTACATACTTTTAACATTGTTTGTACTTCTCAGCCACAAAAAAAAAATTCATGAAGACCTCAAACTTTGGAGTACTCTGATTTGCCACAGTTTTGAATAGCCTTAAAACAAATATTTTTGCAAGATTAAAATAATTTTTACTACAAAGCAATTCCAAACAATGCAGTGTTTAAATTAGTATTCAAACATTGGCTTTAAAATCACTGTCAGTATATTTTAAATTTTCAATCATGCCTTATAGTAAAAAAAAATTTTTTTAAATACGCATTTCCCAAAAATTATCAATATTCAGTTTGTAACCCAAATAAACCTTACTGATCCTTCTTCAAATGGTAGAATATTTTCATGAGTAAAAAAGGTGTCTTTTATAAATATAAGGAAACTGTTTCTTTAAGGTTTAAACATAGTATTTTCAAAAATACTTCAGAGCAAAAATCAGCTTAGTATTAATTGACTATTATGAAAATTTTAAAGCAGACTATAAACAAAATATTTTAGTCAAATTTTACATTTTTTTTTTAAAATCGGATCTATAAAAAAAGCTTTTTTTTGTTTAGGTAAAATGAATAACCTTCAATATTTTATTTTCATTTCCAGAAATGCTATAATTGGTTGAGTCTTTTTTCTGCTGAAAACTCCTTTCCTAAAATTTGAATTACAGCCAAGTAATTCCACTCATGAAATGTTCATGATCACTAACCAAGCCTGAACACTTTGGATAATAACTCTGCCAAGTATTTCACTAGTTCTACCTTATTTTAAGGAGATGAATAAATATACTATTGTACATACAGCAGGCTTATTAGCCATTTATAAAAAGAAATATGAATATATATCAGTTAATTTAAATTGGAACAATCATGTAACACAGAGCTCAAAATTTTAAGTTTAATTTTCATTAAATCCTGCAACAAGAAATTAAGTTACAGGGCAATTCATTGATATAATTTGTCAATTTTCATGCAATGTTGTAAAATTGCCTAAACAATGTTAAGAAGAGTTTTTTTATAACAAAAACATTGCTACATGCAGAACAACATGGAATAAAAAAAAAAGAAACAAGAGATATAAATTTGAAAAATAATGGCCAATTTTATTACACCATAATTAGTTTGATTACATATACTCAATATTTCTATTATCTAAGGGCCGGTTTAGCTCAGTCAGTAGAGCGTTCAGCTAGGAATCACAAGGTTCCTGGTTCAATATCACCAACTCAGCGTAAGAGTAGCACAGGGATCTGTGCGGTAAAGTGAGAAGCTGATGGTAGGTGTGGCGCTCCACCTCAAACACTAAAATTATCTCCTTGTCTAGTGCTAGTGAAAAGGGGATAGACTCCCTTGCTGTCTAGTTGATACCGAGATTAGGCCACCACCACGACTTATATATAGGATAACTATTCTTAATTCATGCATTTTTTTTTTCTTAGATAATTTATATGTTTAATAAAACTCAGATTAAGATGCATCATTATTTTAAACCTGGTCACAACACAACGCTTTTCAAATTGATCAAAAATTTCAGAATATACAGCATGTCATTCATTGGTTTCTAAAAATCTTAAATAAAGATGTTTCAAGATACAAAGAGCAAAAGGTATCTTTCTTTTGTAAATTTCTTGCTTCCATGAAAAGTATATCTTACGAACTAGAAACAATTTTCATAATGGCTTGACTATGAAGAAACTCTAAAGCCAACATTGTTGTACCAATGAAGAATTAAGATCAGTATGATAATCTATGGAGTATAGTCCATTACAGTTTTCTCTTACAAAGAAAGAACATCATAGTTGATATTTACTGTTAAGAATGGAAAGTGGTGCATAGAAAATATTCTGATTAACATTTATACATTTTAAAGCAAAAAGATTTCATTAACAGAGAAGATATAGAAAAAACCTCCAAGGATTTTTGGTCCCCAAAATTCCATTGCTTGTACATTAAACAAAAAAAAAAAACATTCACACTTTGATTTATAAATCTTACTGGCTAATGAATTTGCCAGGTGACTATTAATTATTAAGATTTCAATTTAGTCATTATTTTCCAAACAAAGTAATAAAAGGAAAGCTATCAAGTTGAAAACTAAGAAACTAAAATTATTTTAGAGAATATCAAAAAATAAAAGATGAAATCAAAGTTAAAGGATAAGGACATACTATAACAATTCCTTATTTCAAATAAAACATTTTTTTTGTTCAAAACTTTAACTTTTAGAATATATAAAAGCTATTCTTTTAACCTTTTGAACCCTTAACCCCTTGACCATATAAATTGTACCTAAGCTCACAAAAACATTTTTTTTAATAGAATAAAAATAAGCACAAAACCTGCTTAAAGTTTGTTTAAAACTCTTAACATCCTATACCACCTCATTCCACACGGCCAGAAGTCACATTTCCTAATCTGCCCCAAATGATAGCCTTTGTTTAAATGTAATATTAAACATATTTAGAAGTCTTTGATGTAAGGGAAATATCTTGGGTAACTTTAAATGAAAAGGTCATTTTTTGATAAATCCTTATAGGAACAGGACTTTGGACTTGGAAAATTCTGAACAGGATGTTAAGAGTAAAAGTTATTGTAACAATCCATTAAAAGAAGAAAGGTTGTGTATGATGGTCACTATATTGAGCCCTTTATTATTAGTATCCGACAATGTTTCTGGGTCCAAAATATTGGGCTTATGATGCATAGTAAATTAATGCTAGGCACAAAATATTGGGCTTATATGTTCAGAGGGTTAATAATATTAAAATATTCTCATTTTTTTTAATTAAAAAGAAGATAATTTTGAAAATTAGCCACAATATATTCTATACACTTATCTCGTCATTATGAAAATGATTTAATGGTTTTACAAAACAACATTTATATTGGAATATTGAATTATTAAACATAAGTTGCTTATCTTATTCTTCTACATTCATTCTAAAAAGGAAGTTCACAATATTTCCATTGGTAATTAGAATCAATCATTATAATTTTAAAGTTTATGCATCAATTGAGCAAAATTAGAAATTGTCAATGAAAATAGTGAGAACAAATAGAATCAGTGTGTAGTTGTAATAATCACTTTACCAAATATTGAATTTAATTTCCAAAATGTTGTTATAGCCATTACACAGAGAGAGAGAGAGAGAGAGAGAGAGAGAGAGAGAGAGAGAGAGTGTGAGAGAGAGAAAGAGGTGTGTGAGAGAGAGAGAGAGAAAGAGAGAGAGAGAGAGAGAGTGTGTGAGAGAGAGAGAGAAAAGAAAGAGAGTGTGTGAGAGAGAGAGAGAGAAAGAAAGAGAGTGTGTGAGAGAGAGAGAGAAAGAAAGAGAGTGTGTGAGAGAGAGAGAGAAAGAAGAGAGTGTGTGAGAGAGAGAGAGAAAGAAAGAGAGTGTGAGAGAGAGAGAGAAAGAAAGAGAGTGTGTGAGAGAGAGAGAGAAAAAAGAGAGTGTGAGAGAGAGAGAGAGAGAGAGAGAGAGAGAAAGAGAGTGTGTGAGAGAGAGAGAGAGAAAGAAAGAGAGTGTGAGAGAGAGAGAGAGAAGAAAGAGAGTGTGTGAGAGAGAGAGAGAAAGAGAGTGTGTGAGAGAGAGAGAGAAGAGAAAGAGAGTGTGTGAGAGAGAGAGAAGAGAGAGAGAGAGAAAGAGAGTGTGTGAGAGAGAGAGAAAGAAAGAGAGTGTGTGAGAGAGAGAGAAAAAGAGAGTGTGTGAGAGAGAGAGAAGAGAGTGTGTGAGAAGAGAAAGAGAGTGTGTGAGAGAGAGAGAGAAAGAAAAGAGTGTGTGAGAGAGAGAGAGAAAGAAAGAGGTGTGTGAGAGAGAGAGAGAGAAAGAAAGAGAGTGTGTGAGAGAGAGAGAGAGAAAGAAGAGTGTGTGAGAGAGAAGAAAGAGTGTGTGTGAGAGAGAGAGAGAAGAAAGAGTGTGTGAAGAGAGAGAGAAAGAAAGAGTGTGTGAGAGAGAGAGAGAGAGAAGAAAGAGTGTGTGTGAGAGAGAGAGAGAAAGAAAGAGTGTGTGAGAGAGAAGAAAGAAAGAGTGTGTGTGAGAGAGAGAGAGAGAGAGAGAGAGAAAGAAAGAGTGTGTGTGAGAGAGAGAAGAAAGAGTGTGTGTGAGAGAGAGAAAGAAAGAGTGTGTGTGAGAGAGAGAGAAAGAAAGAGTGTGTGTGAGAGAGAGAGAGAAAGAGTGTGTGAGAGAGAGAGAAGAGAGTGTGAGAGAGAGAGAAAGAGAGAGAGAGAGAGAGAGAGAAGAGAGTGTGAGAGAGAGAGAAGAGAGAGTGTGTGTGTGAGAGAGTGTGAGAGAAAGAGAGTGTGAGAGAAAATATTACCTTTACAAAACAAGAGATTTGAGCTTGAAGCAAACTATTGAAGGTATTATTTGTAATTGTTATTCAAACCCATGAAAATTGTATCAGTGAAATGTTGGGTATTGGGAACATCTTATGCATTTTTCATGCATGCTCAAGAATCAACCATCTACTATTACAATGATAACAAACATTCTTGATACTAACATAGATCTTCTACTATGAATAATCACAAACATTGAAAACAATTGGGTCTGGAGAGAAAATAATCATTATGGAAGATAATGTCTATAAATAAAATGTGTATTTTGATTTATCCAATAACTAAAACCACTAAATTACTTTATATTTACTCAAATTCTAAGAGAAACAATTAAACTTTATCAATATTTTCAATAAAAAAGAATCATTCACTGATCAATCCATATGTAAAAAGAGTCTTGTTCACTAAAGTATACTTTAATATTCTAATAAATATTACAATTATTGGTTGGCTTAAAATATATTTGACACGATGTGAGTAAGAGTGAAATACACTTTTATAAAATTCTTTTCGTTCTGATTAATCTGATCATTAAGAGATAAGATTATCTTCTTTTTTTGTTAAATATATTTCTAAATTGTAAACCAATTTTGAAAAATAAATTTTGTAAATAATATCAGATTTTGAGCAACAGCATGACTAGTTTTGGATTCAGTCCTAAACAAAATATTTGTAAGGGAATTGGGTAATTTATGAGGAAGTGCGTCCCAGTCTCCTGCCTCAAAAATTGCTACCCGGTGACTATTAAAATAACGACCCAGCTCAGTCTATTCAAAACTATCCATCTTCATATCTATCTATCTCAATTTGTTCATATTTATCTATATTACTTTAAATACTAAGATTTTTTTTTATTCATGTTTGTTTAATGTCTTGTTTTTAGTTTAAATAAACAAGAATTAAGATGCGACCTCCCCCCCCCCAAATACATTTACTTGTCGAAAATATCTATCTATCTCCATTTGTTCATATCTATCTATATTATTTTGTTTGTTTATCTATCTATCTCAGTCTATTCCAAACTATATATCCATCTTCATATCTAAACAAGAATTACGACAAATTACGATAAATAAACAAGAATTACGATGAGCTGGTGTTGTTATTTTGATAGTGACCGGTAGCAATTTTTGAGGCAGGAGGCCGGGACGCACTTCCTCATAAATTACCGGGAATTGATTTAAAAATCCAAAAAGACACTTCATAATATGCTAGCTTTATAAGCCATTGACAATTCATTTCTTATAAGATGCTTCAGAAATTAAGCTCAATATAAAACTTAACTTAATTTAAGAAAAATGATACTTCCAATATTACAGATGTTTCAAGTAGATATTAAAACTACAACCCTGATTTCCTATTTGTAAACCTATTTATTTAATCATCTTTACTAGATGAGCAATAATTAACCTTAGTAAATACTTTTGAATGCAGATTGGGTTGAAGAAGAACAGGTGTTCGATAGCAAAGTACAATCCCAGTTATATGTTTGACCATGGCTTAGTAATTAATTTAAGCAAAGTTAATACACTTTGGAGACTTTTGATAAGAATCACTTGTCTCTAGAGAAAAATTTAGTTATTTTTGTAATATGAATATCCCAAGAGATTTTTAAGATACAATAATATAGAAAGCATATGAGTAGAGTAAGGTAGTAGAGAATAAAATAAACAAATAAAAAGTAGTTCTGCCTGATTGTGTTTACCACTTTATGTGAAGAGGAGGCTAAGATATCCACATTTCTGAAAGTGAGAAAAATGTGATCCATCTTTTTTTTACTAGGCTTTCACTGTCTCAGTCAAAAACTAGAGTCAGATTTGGGCTAGTGTTGATTAGAACAGTGGTATTAACAAATAAACAAAACTTGTTTATCAGTAAGAAGAGGAGACATTATTGATAGAAAAAATAATAATCCAACTAGTTTTCTTTGAAAAGTAATTTTGACCTTAACATGATTTCATAAGTGTACATATTAATAATAAATGCAATGTTGAAATGCACTTGGTTTAGGGATTCTGACAAGGTTTTCAGTACATTACGACCTGGAATTTGGTAAGTTTTCTTGGCTGGAATGGTATTACCACTATTCCAAAATGTGCCTCCTCAGCAACTTTGCAATAATGGTAATGACATTCCAGCCAAAATGTTAGTGGCAATCATTCTCACAAAATTCACTAAACTATTATTGATTTTTATTAATGTGTCTTTCAATATGATTACTACAACCATACAAATTCACTTTATATCCAGATTATCCATAAATTTGGTTTTTCATATATTCATATCTCAGATATTTTGAAGTTGGAATAGCTAAAAGATATAGCATTTAATCTAAGAAAATACGTTACTATATCAGTCATTCCCTGTTAATGAAAATTCTTTTAGAAAATATTGCAATTTTGATTTATATAGAATATTTGAGAAACTACTGCAACACCTGATACTTAGTACTAAGTAATGAAAGCATTATGTTTGTATTCATTTTGACTAAAACAAAGTGCATGTTTGATTTTAGTATTTTTTTTTTTTTTAGATATTTTCTTTCTATTTATAAATCTATATAAAATTTTCAAAAATGTTAAAAGTATAAAATCATATATGAAGTTAGAAATTTTTCTAGTTTCATTTGAAAATTTCAATACAATTACTGTGTAACGTTTAAAAAAATTAATTAAAAAAGGAAAAATATTAAAAGGTTTTGAACTCTTTTAAATATTAATTTTTGCCCTCAAATAGATTTCTAATCGCTAAAAGGTATTATTCCAACATGTGCAGATAATATAAACTTAATATATACAATGTTATTCCTAACAAAACATTTATATCTGAATTTTAAGATGAGGAATAATTATTATTATTCACTGATTTATTCAGACACTAGTCCTCATCATGGAGGTTGTTATTGTCACAATATTTCAGCCATTGTAGCCTGCAGCCTTCTTCAGGTGTCTAATGCAGTCAGCAACCTTAATTAAGAAAGAAAGACAATAAGCTTAAGATTATAAAAAATTTCACCACCTAATTATGAACTCTAGTTCAATTGAAGAGGCAGACAAAATTATATTGGATTTAAGTCTACAAGTTATCACTACTGAATTGTTCTACAGGGCATTGGATCATATGGATATAAGCATATAGTTAACTGGTTGTTATGAGTTCAATCTCTTGGTTAGGCAATGCAAAAAGAGTCATATACTCTGGTTTACATTGTTGATATGTCATTAAACAAATTAAACAACTTTTTAAAAAATCATACAAAAAAAGATGAGATATTTTTTAGACTATAATCTTTTTATATAAAAGTAAAATTAAATTTTGAATAGGACCTATATTGCCTTGTTTTTTTATTTACATTCCAAACCTGAGAAAACATTCAGACAAAATCTATATATTACAAAGATCATTCAATAAAGAGGAATTTTTTGAAAAAGTCAAATAACCTTTTTTTTCAGAACTTTTTCCTATAAATGTTAACTCTGCATTGTTTGGGATTGCTTTATAGCAAACATTATTTTAATCTCGCAAAAATATTTCTTTTGAGGTTATTCAAAATGGCATAAAATCAAATAGTGTTTCAGGTAAAGAGAGGTTTGTTAAAGTTCTGGTGGCTGAGAATTCAAACCATATGAAATTTACAAAAGAAGGTGTACAAAGAACTATGTTTTAGTCCAAAAAATGTTTACAAATGAGTTAAACATGGGTTTGCCACTATGATGAGCAAGAATCAAAAAGACACATATTCTCTGGTAAAGAAACACTTCTAGGTACTAACAGACATAAAAGGACTCATCACTATTGATTTCCATGAAAAAGATACAACTATAAATAGTGCTTTCCTATTGCCAATACCTTAGGTAGAATTCACCTTATTTATTGAATGACACTCATATATAGGTTTCAGCAGAATGATTTCTCATGTTACAAATGTAAATAAAAAAGGCAGTAAAGATTTTATTTAGAACTTAATTTTACCCTAAGAAATAATATTTGCCATTTTGTTTTGTTATTGTCATCATTTTGTTTTAAAGATTATATCATCCAAATGTTTTGCCTTCACTAGCTATACACACCTGAAGCCTCATCCTGAAGTTCTATAGTCATTGCCTCTGGTATTAGTGCAATTTCATGACAAATAAAATCTTTCAGCTCATTAGTTGTCTTCAGCCTATGTTTAAAGACATTTAAGCCTTCAGGTAATCTCCAGGGGAAGTAATCACTAAGGGGGTGGATCTGGTGGGTAAACCGGTTATGGAAAGTCACCATGTTACAATGATAAAGTTTTAATCACAAATGCACAATGTTCACCATTCCACACCATGATGCCAACTGAAATGGCATAGTTACTCTTTTTCAAAGATAGACCTACCATCTACTCACCACTAATAACAACTACACTGTGGAAATTTTAATACTGGGAAATCATTCTTCAAAACTATGTGTGTGTGTGTGTGTGTATGTGTTTAGTATAGCAAAAATCTTTTATTACAAACAAGAATGTTCTTTAGTCTTTACTTTCTTATTCCGAATAATAGTTTTTCCAATTTGCTTGTAATGAATAAGCAGCAGCATTTACAATTTTATTAGACATGTTTCTAAGCCACCAAATCAATAAATCTAATCTTAAATTAACAAAACAGTTGACTATTAGATAGATAGATATCAGTAGAAAATTAGATAAAACAATACTAAGTAGTAAACTATTAAGTACATAAAACTGTAATGGTTCAGTGAAAGTAACAATTACTAATGACATTGAATACACCTGACTGTATATATAACAATTCATACTAAATATAGAAAGTGAATACTCCAGTCCAACACAAATTAGATCACAATCAAACAATAGCTTAATATCATTCCATGGAAATTTTACAGCTCATTATCTTTTTTAATTGTGTTTAGATAACAAAAATCAAGTTATACAAGTTTCATTCATAAAGTTTATGAGTGATCACTTCAAGTATTCAGACTTTCTGATAATAGAGAAAAGTTGCTGAAATATATATTTGTCAATCAATTTAGATTATTCAAATCCCAGGGATAATTACCACTACAAACAGATTTTGAAAACCGCACTTAGAAATAATATCAAAATATTAAAAACAAATAAAATTGTAAAAATAGAAATAATCTAAATATTTCAAATACAAAACATTTATGAATAAAATACATTCTTAGGCTTACTGATTATTTATTATTCAGATGCTTCTTTCGATTCATTATCAGGTTTTGCTGACAGCACAGATACATATGACTCTCTCTCTCTTGACAACTATCTCTATTGGTCATCATCCCTGGCAGGTCTTCTGCACAGCATCCAGAATCTGCACATGGATGTAGGTTTTTGCTGGTCAGCCTTGTGTCCATGTGTAGATGTCCACAGGAGAATGTTACTTTGATGGTTTGTGTGATAGGAGGTATGTGACTGTACAGCTGCTTTTTTGTGGGGTGCTGCTTCCAGGATTTGTTCAAGACAGCACACAGCATCCTTGTGTAGTTCCCACCAAGCTTTTTCTCTAAGCATTTCATTAGAGTCCAAGTAGTAGCACAGTGCAGCTATACAGTAGCACTGACATGGTTACAGCTTGGAAGAATTCTCACTTTATCTTATCAGAGAGATCAGATTTCCATATGACTGATAATCTGTCTATAGCAGTTCTATGCCTTTCTATGTATATGTTGACATCACTTTCTGTAGATGGGATATTGCTACCAAAGTATATGAAGTGGTCTACTAATTTCAGAGGCTTACCATCTAGTGTGGAGATGCCTCCATCTTGTTTAAAACACATGAACTCTGTTTTATCTGAGTTCACATAGAGACCAATGCTCTTGATGCCTTCTCTATGCTATGCAGCAATGATTTGGCTTGTGCAAGTGTATTTGTGAGAAGCTCTAGATCATCTGCATAGACTGCATCTGTAATATTTTCTGCTTCTTGTGTTTTTTTAGTGTGAAGTCTTTTCTTTTAGGAGATCCAACATTCTTAGTATATAATCTAGGCATAAACAAAAATACTAACAATGTTAGTATTCTGCAATAAATCTCAAATTATAACTAGAAATAATCTACAGAACTTTTGATATGAAATATATGCAAAGATGATTATCAACCTATAGGATAACTCTTGCAAGACCCTGCATTTTCTCTATGCTTTCTCTCCAGAGTGCAAAAGGTGTATGGAAGCCCTTGCAGCAACTCTCACCTCTACCAATGTTGACCAAGAAAGGCAAGTGGTGATAGAGGTTGGCACCCATATCACAAGGGAATTTCTAGAAAGACATTAGACTACCTTAGGGACTCAGTTTCAGGTTTTGAATTCAGAGTAGTCTACACAGGATAGCAAGCTCTATCTACCCTACTATTTTACCCATAGAAAAGCATTAATACAAAGTGAACACTAACAGTCCCAGCTAGAATTTGAACACTGATTGCTGATTCCATATCAATAACCATTACACCATCCACACCATCTTAAACAGGATAACTTTACTATTCAAAGTAAACCCTTGTTCATATGTTCATTCTTACTGATATGTAAAATGTTTACATATGTCTACCAGTAATCTTTTTTATAAAGTAAAAATCTCTGATAATGAGATTGTAACATCCTATCTTCACCAAATAGATAATGGTAGTAGTAATAGTGTTTATTCCCATTCATAAAAAATCTAATCTAATGTATAGTTCAATTGTTAATTGTAAAATTAAATCAACAGCTATTTTGAAGTAGGATAGAACAAATAAATCAATTAAAAAAACAGATACATGTTTATTATGTGAAGTAGTTCTCACACTATAATCCAAAGTTTTCTTTCCCAGATTTTTCCTAGAGTTCAAGTTTAGCATCTTAATTACCAATAGAAAAAGCTAGAGAAGATTTTTAAATCCTTAAAAATTATAAAGGGTTCAGGCAAATCAGAAAGGGAAATATAAAAAATCTGTTTCACATTACTGGTATAGTGTAAACATTTTAACATTGAACATCTGAACAAACAATAAGTTTTCAGCTAATAAGATTTTGTTTATTCATTATAAATAAATCCTTTAAAACAACTTCACATGTTAGTTTAAGAATTTTTTTTGTCTCAATGCAATATGGTCAAAGCATTAAGACAAGCATTAATTAGAAGGAAGATAACTAACTTTTTTAAAAATGAAAACCAACACAAAAAAAATCATTCACATAATTAAAGTTTATTTTTCCAAATCTATTTATACAAATTCTGTGAGCAATAAACAAATTTCTTGTTTTGAACACTGTGCATTGGTTACAAAATGTCTAACAGAAAATAAATAAACAAGGTATGTCAAAAAGGTCTCGAGATTTTTTGTACTTTTTGACACACCTTGTATTTTGAAAAAATTAACTTTCTATTCATTGTTCATTTCTATATTGGTAAATACAGCTTCAAACTCAGCACTTTTATGACATACCTTGTATTCTAATAAAAATTAACGTTCCATTCATTGTTCATTTCTATCTTGGTAAATACAGCTTCAATCTCGATACTTTTATGACAAACCTTGTATATTTACATTTCAAAATTTTCACATTATATATATATATATATATATACATACTATATATATATATATATATATTATATATATATATATGTATGTATGTATGTATATTTACAAAAATTTTTTTAATCATTTTTTTAATAGAATATTTAAACATATGCACACATGGGTTTAATGGAATGGTGATGAAACATATTTTTATGGTGTAAAATAAAATCCAGGACAGAATTGGCTGCTCTATTTCCAAACAATATAAATATCTAAAATCAATGAATAAAGACAAATAAGATTTGACTTTCTTGTAGATTTCTTTTAGCAAATTCTCAAATAACAAACAAACAGAACTGATAAAATGAACTGAACCAACAATTTTTAAAAAACTATTTGAGTCAATTTAATATCAAATATCCAATCAAGTTGTCCAATATAAAATTGCCAATTCTATTATACAAAATTTAATTCATAAAAAAATTATTTGTTTAATTAAAATATTTTCCCTTGGCCAATATATATTCTACCTTAGCAATAAATTGCCAATTTTCTTTTTTAATAACACTATACCACAATTTTCTAAACTTTTACTGGGCAGAAAATGTTATTTCTCAAATGCCTAAAGTAAATGTAAGTAAAGTAAAAAGCATAGTCGTTGGGGCGGCCTAAAGTCGGTATCAGCCAATCAGTGATGGAGTCTATCCCCTTTTCAATAGTGTTAGACCAAGGAGATTGTTTTTGGCATCTGAGGTGGAGCACCACACCTACCATCAGCTCCTTTACCACACAGATCCCTGTGCTACTCATACGCTGAGTTGGCGAGGGCCGGTATCGAACTAAGAACCTTGTGGTTTCTAGCCTAACGCTCTACCGACTGAGCTAACCCGGCCCTTTAAAGTAAATGTAAAAGATCTATTTTTCTCTTCAAACTTTGATTTTCCAGTACAAAGGAAGAGCATATAATGAGAAAATATTTGGGGACTGATATGTGAAAGTAATCTCAAAAAACTAATCACTTCTAAACATTTTTGTTCATTTTTGTATAACTTTGGTACAAATATGTGTAAATTCTGATTCCAATGTTTTATTCAGACCTTATCTAAATGTACAAATTTACACAGAAAATAGGTTAATTTCTAAATGTCATTATCTAGGTCACAAAATCTAAGTTTGGTGGGAATAATGACCATTTTCTTTACTTTTACAACATAAGCAATTAAAAAAATAACAGATATTATCCAGGAACAACATTTTGTTACAAAGTGTAATTCTTCATTTAAAGAACTGATAAATTAATTTATGGCTGGATTATATTTGGAAAATTTCTTTCTGGAAGAAGTTTCAATTTTTCAGGTTAATCCTTTAAAAGGGCCAACTTTTAACTTAGAACTTCACCCTTAGAATCCTGAACATGCCCATGGCCCCCATAACTTTGGACTGAAAAATAGCTGAAAATGTAATTATTATTTTACACTTTTATAGGCTGTCAAATAACAAATGATAACATTTTTATAGCAATGAAATGGTCATTCTTTGGCCAGAATCAGGCCAGTCAGGTATGTATACTCCTATTCACAAACACTGGCCATTTGGGTTCAGCAAGTCAAAAGAAATGATGGCTAAATTTAATGAAAAGTAAATTGAACTTTTTTTGTTAGCTAAAAGACTATTTCACAAATTGCTTTTAAAAATGAAATTGGAGGATACAATAAAAGTTGGTTAATGTCTATTTTTGATGGCCATGTTTAATGTAACACAGCTATGATAAAAGGAACAAATCGATAACAAAGCAATATAAATTTAATACAAGAACAATATTTAAAAGATATTAGGATATCATCTAGTATCATCATTATGCCGCACTAGTAGAACGGATATCCATGACAATCTCTCGCCAACTATCCCTATCACTCATTGCTCCTAGGAGGTCCTCTGCACAACATCCAGTATCCATACAGAGCTGCTCAATGTACATGGATGGCCCACACTGGCATGTCCAGGTGTTGGCTTCCACAGGAGAACGTCACTTATGAGCTAGCCCTCGCTACAGCCATTGCTAGCATAATTTGGTCCAAGCCTTCCAAACTGTTAACAACCATTTTTACCTTATCACCAATCTCCAAAAAGTAAACTTTGTATAAATGCTTTAATTACCTGAAAAGTATCTACTAAGGTTCAAGTAAAAATGTTTGAATCAGAATAACTAGATGGTGATAATAATGGTGACTAATTTGTACCTTTTATTTCACTTCAAACAATGGATCAGAAGATCCAAATTGATTTACATTTATTTAATGATTGACTTCATTTCATTTCAGCTGCTACTGCCTGGACATGTAAGGTAGTCATGGGAGAGTGGTTTTCCCAATCATTTATTCACTTTATTCTATCAACTACTAAAACATACTAGTGTTGAATCATTTTAAGTTATCTATTGGTAAGATTTACCACACTGAGAAATAGTTTCATGCCTTTCTCAAGAGCATTAGCATAAAATCAATTGGGTTTTTTTTAATTCTTTCTTGACTCTAATCACTAATGACTACAAGATTGATTATATCTACCACTTTCAAGTATACTAACTTTCACACAGCACTGTAAAATATATGGCAAAAAGATCTGCTGTACCAATAAACTAAAACTACTATTGTATTATTTATAATTTGAGGTATTATACTGTTCTAGCATGCAAAGGATGCAAAGTATGGTTTTCACTTTTCGTTGGGAGGAGGTGTATTTGACACCTGTGTACTAGATAGGTGTTTAATGTTAATAGATCTTACATTTCACCATCTCAATAACAACAATTGTAATTTAATAAGAGCTGTAAATTTTGTTACAGCACACTTACCAAAGTGAAAGAAAAGAAAACATGTTTATCTCCAACAACATCAAATACTTGTAAAATTTATAAAACTTAAATAGTCACCATCATTTTAAGATGATTTGGCAAATTTAAAAACTTGAATGGCTCAGTTTTCATTAAAATTTTCCATACATTTTAAATCTTAAAAGTTTAAAATTAGATTGAAAAAATGTCTAAGAACAGAAAAAAAAATTAAAAGCAAGGAAAAAGTTATGTAGTTTATTAAAGCTTGCAGATCTCAATTACATTTTATGGATGAAGTTTCATCTTTCCTACACAGGAAATGTGGATCTCACTAAATTGCAAAACAAATATAGTCTGTCTTTTTTAAAACAATACAAGTTAATCTACTGTAAGGATGTGAAATAAAGGTGTGATCAGAATTCAAATATTCACATTGTCAAAATGTAGTTATCAAAACAATCTAATTTTGAATGTAGAGAAAAATAAACTCATTCAGTACACACTACAGTTTTTAATAAGAGTGAAAAAAAGGAGTAATAAAAGTGTGCCTTATGATTAGAACAAAAAAAAATAATAAAAATAACAGACCACTTTGAACGGTATGATCATAAGGGTTAACATATTTCAACATCAAAGACAGTAACTTGCTAAAGAAAACTTAAATATCAATTAGACATGAAAACGTACTTTTTAAAGATTTTTTTTTTTAGTGCAGCCAATAAATTTAAAATGTTCTATTACGATATAAAATTCTACAGACACTTTCTAGATCTTTCCAATGATCTATTGTCATCAAAAGGTACAAAAAGAAATCAATACAATGTGAGAGCTAACAATTTGGAGGTTCAAAGCACTTTATTGGAAGCTTCTGTGACTCATAAATGTTGAAGAAAAGATTTTCTTACAGTTAAATGTTAATACATAAAAAGTTAAACTTTAGAAAAAAATGGAATTAATTAAAATTCTATGTAAGAAATTTTAAAATAAACGTATTCCAATTACTTTTTTTTTAAATATTCCAATTAATTATCCAACAAAAAATAAACATTTTTTTCTTACATTTTACATGAAAATAAATGTTTTCTTTTTGTGTGTGTCGGGGGGGGCTCAGAAAAGATGTGGAATAATGGGATGATAACTCGTTCGTTGAGATAAAAATAGATCAATTATGACGGTGTGATTGTCTTACATAAGCTCTTAATTTTCGACTAAAATGACATTTAAACCCAATTAATTCAAATTTATATTAATCATTTTTCATCAACTTTAATTTAAATCCACTTTCAAGAAATTTTTATCTATTTGAATTAATTTTACAACACCTATTAGATCGATTGATCTTGTTTCAATCTATACAAGAAATAAAAGGTATGTTTAATCTGGACAGGCAATGCCAATAATATTGTCAATTATTATTTATAAAAAAATTAAAAAATATATAGTATAATTAGAAAGGTGATCGAATACGAAAGTTAAAATTAATTAACATACCTATCCAAATCCATAAGATGAGAATTATTCATTAAAGAAATGCTTAATGTTTTTATTAAATGAATAAAAAAAACACTAAATATAATATTTAATAATTAATTAAAGAAAGAAGCAGGCATCATTGCAATTCAGGTATACACATTTTTTGTAGGTTGTTTCAATCAAGTAAATTCTTATTTAACTTTTTAATAGTGAAAAGAAATGAAATATATTTCTTTATAAACAACTAAAACTGATCTATTTTTCTATTTTTCTACTACTGAATTGTAATTCTGAAAAAGAATGTCACAATTAATATTATTGGATTATTGCACGTTTTATTGATTTGAAAGTGAAACAAGGACACCCCACTTTATTTTTTTCATTTTTTTTTTCGCCTTAAGAAGAGTAGACACATAACACCACGATAAGTATGCCAGATTTAATTGCCTTGCCGTAAGATTAAATAAATATATATATAATAAAAACAAACTTGGATATTTTTAAGTGAAGTGAAGATAAACCCAACCTTAAAAAAAGAGTCAGAATCGACAAAAGGAAGCGGAAATTAAGGAGGGAGTGCTTCAAGGACTTTCACGGTTGATTAGTAAAATACATTGTTTTGCTTAACCAAATCTTAACTATAATTAATTCATTGTACCATCCTTAACAATGAATGAACATTCAACAAAGCCTACAAAGAAATTTACTTAAAGGGATAGAATTAAGTTATCGACATAAACAAAAAAGTTTACACGTCTTTAAAAGTAACTATAAATTTCAGTCAAATTAATTAACAATCCACAAATTTTCTTTAAAAATTATTACTAGAACTTTCGATATTTAAAAACAAAACATCAACATCAAAAGCAAAAGTGACAAATTACTAAAAATCATTTTTTTTTTTTTTTTTTAAATTTTTTATCACATTTGAAAATCGACTACAAGCTTGAATAATCTAATTTCTTAAAATAATCTGAATGAGTGAATAATAGATATTCGATGGCATTATTTCAACCTCTATGTTTATAACTAAATAAATAATAATAATAATAATAATAATAATAATAATAATAAATAACCGTATTATTAGTTTTTTGGGGTTTTTTTGTTTCCCTTCCTCGACCAAATAAAAAACCGACTGCTTCATTTTATTGCTATTTATCATTGACACTAGTTGCTCATATATCGTTGATCAGCTTATTTTATTATTCAGTTTCTTCCCAAAACAGAAGTAAACTAATCACCACCCCAACCACATAACGTTATGATGTAACGTCTGGACCCTCCGCCTCCTCTTCTGGGAATTTTTTTATTTATTTTTTTTACAATGTCTCATATTGCGAATAACTTTCGAGCTATTGCCTTTTTAGAGGATTAATTCAAATACCAAAAAGCCACAAAAATGAATTTTAATCAGGATTTTTTTAATCGTCTCTTACACCACTTGATAGTAGTTTTCATGTGTGCTTTATGACATGTGACCATATTACACCTCTAGGCCCCATGCTTAAAAAGCAACATTACTGCATTTGATTTGGTACTAATCAGTACTAAAAACGACTTACTGCATGATAATTTCTTATACTTTTCCAGTCTTACTTGTATCTTTTAACTTTTGCAGTGTTGAATTGTGCAAAATATTGGTAATGTGGAAATGCATGGTTGCTTCGGCATTGCCAGAGTTACCAAATAATGATAATGATAACAACAACAACAAATGCAAAATTAATATGATTGATGAATTTTTATTTTTCCTTGTGGGGGTTACACACACACACACACACACACAAATTGATTACACACCTAATTTTTTTAGTTACTTAAAAAAACTTTTATAGCTAATTAATTATGAAGCTAAAGATTTAGAATTTAAAGAAAAAAAAAGATTTAGAATTTTTTTTTAAATCTCAAGAGAAAATTAAATTACTTTCTTGTTGAAAAATAAACGTCTGTCTTCAATATCCACCCACTTTTCTTCAAATAATGAAGGAAGAATACATCTGCCAAGTGCTAATGACATCGTCGATCGATATGTTAAAAAGAAAAAAAATCTTGTCAAGCCACACCAACCGTGAATAAAATAAAAAAAATAAAAAATATTTTTATGGTCTTCGGATTAAATATTATGTATTTTATCATTATCTTTCATTTGCACATTAACTTCACCCCTCCCCCTCCCCACTGTTTGCATTTGTCGTGGGGAGGTGGAGGGAGAGGGGGGAGACAGATTAACTGTTTTAAATAGAAACAAAATCAATTGTGTTATGATACTAAGTAAATTCACAGGGTGAAGTTGTCTAGGTCGTAAATAAATGAAAGTTTCAACGAATCAGGAGCTCCACAAGAAAAGAATGGTTTAAAGTTAACGTCATTGAGATAGAGAGCTCACCGCACCTCACACTCCAACCAATTTATTTTTGTTAAAAAGGAATAAATAAAAACTAACAATAGCATTATTAATGATAATCAATATGTCCAGTTCAATACTGTTTACTTTTTATCCATAAATATTCCTTAAGGAGGAAAAGGTAATCGAATTGTTAGATTCCTTCTTTTTTCCATTCTTTTTAATTTTTAGAAAAATAAAGTCCAGTCCATTTAGGAGTTCACTCAGCAGGAAGACAGACTAGGATTTTTTTTTAAATGTTTGACAAAATAAATAAAAAATGTTAACTATATTCAAAACGAATTAGAATTTTAAGTATTCTTGTTTGTGTAGTTAGTACTTTTTTAAGTCCAACTACTTTTTGTATCGATGAAGTGAAGTTGTGTATGAAAGGAAAATCTATCAAGTAAGTAAACATTAAAAGAAAACTAACTTTTTATTTTCTACAAATAAATGAAAACCTTTGTCTTTTTTTATAGGATGAACTTGCTAAAATTTCAGTGCAACTCATAACTAGAGCAGTAAAAAAAAGTTTGTTGAAAATATTTTGTAACAATATCTAGGCTAAAAAAAATAATAATACTGTGTATTGTATTATTACTTTTTAGCCTATACATTTTGTTTTTGTATTATTACACTTTTTTTAAATGAGAAATGAAGACATGCACCCACTATCACTGATGTTTTTACTGTTTGTTTAATGTTTAAATTATTGTTTATGAATGTAAAAACTACAACAAAATCGTTATCTACGTCTCTATTCAATAGAAACAAAAATAACAAGTAAAAAGGTGAAGAAAAGATATTCCAGACATTGATTGTTAGTAAACGTTATACAACAATAAAACTGTTTAATATCTCTTAGAAGTTAAAAAAAACAAATATTGATGAACCTTTTAAACTTTAAGACAAAACATGAACTCGTTCATTATCATTGATAACAAACAACAAGTAAATAAACATCAAACTTTCAAACATATGCGTAAAATATTACATTTTAATAAACAGTAAACACGAAACAGATTTGATTGAATCTGACAGTGGCCAGGAATATTTTGTTACACGGAATTGTTTCAATTTTCAGGAAAAAACCCAAAAAACTCCCTTTACTCTTTTTTACAAAATATCTTTAATTCTTTGTTTATGAAGAATATTAAATCCTTCATTAACAAAGAATTGAACATATTTACAGAGTAAAAAAGAGTAACGAGAAAGTTTTTTTAAATGATTTACTGTTACTTAACTTATTCACCTCTGAAAGATGAAGAAAAGGATTGTATGGAGACTATTTGAAGCTTATTTACTAAAATTTAAAATATATATTTGACATTAAGTGTTTTTTCTGCTGTCGAAGATATTAGAACTTTAAACATGATACCCCCCACACACATTTATTATTTGGAGAAATCAGTACCATTTCCCCAGATTCATACAAGTGAGAAAAACAAGTATTCAGAACTTGAGAAAAGGGTATAATAAAAGATATCTATAAATAACTACACATGTAAGTATGATCGATGAATAATTAAAACGATAGGGTAGAGCAAGAGACAGGGGTTTGGTAATTAATTAATGTTTGCTGAAATCCATCATTTGATTAAAAAATTTTTTTGTGGCAATCCTAGGAATAAACCAAGCCCTACAGGTGTCATTTAAAAAGAAAAATTCTTTTAAAAATATATACATAAATAGATAGATAGATAGATAGACTGATATGTGTAGGAAGAACATTTGTCATTTACTCTTTTTAAAGTTTCTTATATATATTATATATATTATATATATATATAAGTAGAAATGACAAAGCCACAACTAATCGATATTATCCCAGGTGGTTAAAGTAAAATAACAAAAGAAGAAGAAAACTATAAAAGTGGATAAATTTATGAGTAAATGAAGAAAAAACAATAATATCACAACGGCAGCAGTAGCAATAACAACAATTACAAGGACAGTGCTATCATTAATAACTGCTGTCCTGCTATCAGACTTAGAGGTAATTAATAACAATAATTAACAATACTAATTATTTTTTATCAGTAATAAGACTTTTTTTTAATTAAGAGAATCAAATTAAAGTTTTACAAAATAATGACACTACAGGAAGAAAAGAAAAGAGGAAAAATACCGGACGGGCCGTAAAGACAAATGAATGACACCTCCAGCTCGATTGTTTTGGGTTTGTTTTTCTTTTCTGTTTTTGTGGACAGAGAACATAAAAAAAGAAAGAGATGAAGGAATGAAAAAGAAAGAAAAAACGACGTACCGCTTGAGTGTTATTGGGTGAGCGTATCCATTATTATTTGTAAAATTCCGTGTTGGTCGTCGTCGTCATCGTCCTTGTGGTGTCGGGTAGCAAATCCATAGTGCACCCTGTTGGTGGAGTACTCATCATCATGCTCTGCTTCTTGGCATCACAGCCGCCAAGGCACTGACTTGACAGGTGATCATGCAAAATACGAAATGGGCACGAAACAGATCGATAAATTACCGCCTTATCCAAAATGTTATCTGCTTGTTGTCTTGCTCGTTTATTCAACTCGTTACTTCCACGTACTGTTATAATTTAAACAGCGAAATCAGAAAAAAATATCTGATCCAAGAAACTGTAAACTAAACACAATTACTTTGTACAGTTAGAAAATTTTTTTTTTTAGAGATACGTGATTCTTTCAAATTTTGGCACATTGAGATTAACTTTTTTTATTTGTTTATTTTTTAAATTATCCTTGGTTAGTTTAATTGATGTTTACGGTCATTTCAAGGCTGGTTTTAGAATAATAGAATTATTTTTCGTTTCGAAGGGAACTCATTTTCATATTTGTATAAACCGGATGTCAGGCCAAGTATATAAGTCACTGGCCAGGCCGTGCTTCTTCCATTTTTCCAGGCCTCTTGGTATGTATCACTTGGGTATTAGGAAGAAGAGAGACCGATGCAGCGACTACCCCCTTTTTTTTTTTTTTTACCTGTTACTCCACTTTAAGCTTTTCTTATTCATTCTAATCGGTTATATTACTAGACTTTTTTTTCTTTAACTCTAATTTCATTTTTACTTTTCGGAATATTCTGTAATCCTTTTTTTCTTTTCTCTCCTTTTCTTCAGTTTATGGTTGTTTTTCTTTACTTCTGCCGGCCGGCCAGCCTATTTCTTTCGATTTAAATTTAAACTAGATTTAGTTCAAATTTCCCAAGATGTATTGTTACATTTTTACTTAATAGAAATGTTTAAACAACGGTTATATATAGCGTTAGATGTCTTTCCTTCTGATTTTAAGTTCAAATTCGTAGTCTAGCGATTGTTCCACGTGGCTTATCGAAGCCTTACGACTAAAAAGTAGCTCGATAATCAACCATGTGGGAGGAAATCTCAATCTAGCCGCTTCAAGTGTGGGTGATTTTTTTTCCTTTTATATATGTATATAATTTATATATTATGCTACTTTATTACTGCCGATACTAGCATGCTGTTAGTGTAATTCAGTCTGCCTCGACGTTTCCTGCTTTTGATCGTAGAAAGCTGAACGTATCTACTTGTACTTTGATAACTTTTTTTTTACCCAGAAAGTTATTTTTAATAAGTTAATGAATATAGAATTGAAAAGTAAGATTTTGAACTGACTTTCACGTTAGTCTTTGCTTCTAACTGCCTTGTCCATTAATCAAGCAAGATGGACGCCGAACAAAAAGGCCACGTGGTGGAAATGTACTAGTAGTTTTCTTATGGTCGTAGCTAATTAACTCTTTCGATACACATGTTTAAAACATTTTACTAAAGTTTTCTTGTGCTATTAGCTTTTATATATATATATATATAATTTCCGAGGCTAGTGGAATTTTATTATAAAGTATTGTACCCCTGAGGGGACTTAAGGTTTGAGACTAAAAAAAAAAAAAATACTTTTACGAATAGTCAGCTTAATATAAGTTACGCTATATAAACGTAGTATACAGGTTTAATTTTTTATTAGCTCTACCTTCCCTTGCACTTAACTACTTGTAATGGTTTACTACTAAATTTTTTTTTCCTGGGCGTTTTCACAACCGCGTTAATATCTAGTAAAATATTTTAACTCTATACACATTTTATTAAATCTGTTTCTTGTACGTTTTATTTTTAATCTATGATGACAAAGATGACGAGACCGAGGATAGTGGAATCTTATTACTGGGTACAGTCTTTGTTCCTCGTTTAAGTTTTCTACTGATCCCTGACGAGCCTTGAGGCATTTGTCTGAGACTAAAAAGTTATGCTATATAAATTTAATATACATGTCTACATTAGCTTTACCTTCCCTAGCACTTACGACTACTTGTAATGGTTTACCTTTTTTTTTTCTCGGCTTTTTAATATTTCAAACTACGTTAGCATCTAGTAAACTACTTAATAGAATACCAGTATTTTTGTAATACGGATGTAGATGCTCCGGTTAAAGGTAACTATATAACAACCTGGGTTTTTTTTCTTCGGTTTATGGTTATATTCCTTTACTTCTAAGTGCATTGGCTAAAAATAGTGACTAAGGTAGATGTCACATAGCAGTGAAGTTCTTTTCTAGGTTAGTACATTAGTGTCGTATTGAATT
This sequence comes from Doryteuthis pealeii, assembly GCA_023376005.1. NCBI lineage: Eukaryota > Metazoa > Mollusca > Cephalopoda > Myopsida > Loliginidae > Doryteuthis > Doryteuthis pealeii. Next base: position 79,615,721 of record CM042159.1, on the reverse strand, counting down.
GTGCTTTACTATTATGATGAAACTTTTTGGACTAGAGTCTCCGAAAAATTATTGAGGATATCTTATCCAAACTGAGTAGTAAGCATAATCAAATCTTTAATAATTCAATGACTTTCCTTATTTTCGACGACCATTACATTACTTTTCCACCCTCCCTCTCAAATCCGGCCGCTAGGGTTGACTTATGATTAGTTTTTATTTCTGCAATTTAGTTCCCTTGCGAGATGCCTGTGCCCTTTTAAATCCGTTTTATTCAAAATTTCGATAACTACGATTAGCTATTGTCTTTCATGATGATCTTGTGGATCGACTGATTTCATTGACGATTTCCCTCGCCCCTATCTGATAAGACAATAGCCACCCTTTCCCTCTAAAAAAAACAATTAGCTAAGTTAAATCTAGAAAGTTCATAATTACGCGCTGTTTTTTTTTAAAATAAGATTAAGGCGTTAGTCTTTTATGATGATCTTGTGGATCGACTGATTTAACTGACGATTTCCCTCGCCCCTATCTGATAAGACAATAGCCTTTATGTAGTTAATTCTAATTTAATTCTAGAAACATAAGTTTTAATAAGTTTAGTACCTGCTTTAAAAACATTAAGGCGTTACTAGAGTTCAACTGATTTTCTTCAAACTGCCCAAGACAATAGTTCCCCGCGTTTTTTTCTTAGTTAAGCTAAATTTAGGAAAGTGATTAAGTGCTGCTTTTCAAAAAAAAAATTAAGGCTTTACTGTCTCTTATGATGATCTTGTGGATCGACTGATTTCATTGACGATTTCCCTCGCCCCTATCTGATAAGACAATAGCCACCCTCTCCCTCTAGAAAAAAAATTAGCTAAGTTAAATCTAGAAAGTTCATAATTACGCGCTTTTGTTTTTTTTGAATAAGATTACGGCGTTACTGTCTTTTATGATGATCTTGTGGATCGACTGATTTCAGTGACGATTTCCCTCGCCCCTATCTGATAAGACAGTTGCCGACTTTTTTAAATGAAAACTTAACTAGTTAACTTAAATTCTAGAAAGAAATTTGGATATTGATAACCGTTGTCTATTTAACGTTTAAAAAAAACTTCATTTAGGTAGTCGAGTTAACAGATTATTTCTTTAAAATGTCTTTAATTCACCATAGTTTTTATGTTATGATGATTCCTGGCTGGAGTACTGAACTTTTTTGAAGTCAACCCACTCGTTCGTTATTTTTCTGAACATAAAAGCTATGGTACTTTAAGATGGATATACTAAAAAAATTATTTTAGGAATAGTTTAAACCCAATAGCAGCCTCTCGCGTTATGTCTGCACGTTTACATATTAATTTATTCGTAAGAATTAAAAATAAAATTTAAAAAAGGTATTTAGCTAGTGCGGGAACTTTCTAATTATAAACTAGCAAATTCTGTGTACTATTAGCGTAACTTTTTTTTCTTAAAAGTATCGTAAATATTTTCTATAAAATTCCATGTGGTGAAAATGTACTAGTAATTTACTCTATTAACATAGTTAAAACGTTTTTATACCTCATATTTTTAATCTATGATGACAAAGATGACGAGACTGAGGTTGGTGGAATCTTATTACAGGGTACAGTCCTTGTTCCTTGTTTAAGTTCTCTGCCAAACCCTGATGAGCCTTGAGGCATTTGTCTGAGATTTAAAAAAAAAAAAAAAAATTATCCCAACTAAATTCACCTAATTTACGCTATCAAAATGTAGTATACAGGTAGAACTTATTTTTATTTGCTCTTAAGAATACTTGTAATGGTTTACTAAAACATCTTTCAACTTTTGATGACTAAAGTTTACTAAATCTTTTCTTGTGCCTTCTATGATGACAAAGATGACGAGACTGAGGTTGGTGGAATCTTATTACTGGGTACAGTCCTTGTTCCTTGTTTTAAGTTTTCTGCTAAACCCTGATGAGCCTTGAGGCATTTGTCTGAGACCAAAAAGGTACTCATAGCTAAAATCACCACAATTTAATAAACAACCCGTTCATTAAATTTAGTTTTAAAAAGTTGTAGTCGAAAGTTGAATAAAATTCACATCCTATTTTTGTCGGGAAAAAAAATTTTTTTTTTTTTTTTTTTCCATAGTAGCTATTTAAAAATATGTATAAATCGATGTTTGAAAAAAAAATCCATTTAAAATTTTTAAATCCCGGGCAATATCAGGTAGCTCTTCTAGTAAATTACTAAAATAGTGAAGGTAAATAATGCTAACCTACTACTTGGATACAGACCTTGAGACTTCTTGAACATTTAAGGTTTTATATATTTACTCGTGTCATTGAATATTTGCATTTAATGGGTTTTTAATTGGATAGTATTTCCTATGGAAGTCTATCTGCATTATAAATCCTTTAAGGGGCAATAACCCTCTTTAATTTAATATTGTTGAAAGATAAGGGAGGGTTAAATTCAGAAAATAGACTAAGACACAACACTCAAAATGCAATAAATATTACTTTATGGGAATCAAGAAAAAGCTGCCTAAAAGTGGACGTACAACTTTTTTTTTTTTCTCAGGTGCCTACAAAAATATTTATGGAACGATTTTTTTATTTTTTTTCTCCACACAAAGCTTTTCAATAAAGAAATTAAATCACTTCATTTCTCGTCTTGAATAGAAAAATGTGATCTGTTTTGGAATTTTTACAGGTACTAAAACTGGTTCCCAAGGTGGGCAGTACTGCCCCCGGTGGGTGGGACCTGGTTGTATTAGCACTTAATGACAGTTTCATAAATACTAAGGTAAAGAACTGTTTATACTGAAAAAAATGGTTTTATTCCATATAAATAGCAAATGTTTACATTCTTTTAATATTAAAAAGTCCCAGAATAAATTGTAACGACTAGACAAAACGGAATGTTATTTACATAACTAGGTGGTGCTATAAAGAAAAATTGAATTTAGGGGTTTACAACTTTAAGAGTTCCAGTCTGATGTTGATATCCTTGCACCAAGCACATCCATCTCATTAATTGTGAAGATGATAAACTGTTACTATGGTTATTGGTGAGATGTTGATTTACCCTTCCATATTGCTGACAGTTTAACTGCTTAATAAATTGGGTTTTATTTGTGAAATACATCTATTGTGTGTGTGTGTATAGATATAGATAGATATACATATCTCACACACTAAAGGGGGTCAGAAACTAGTTACCTAGGTTTCACTTAAACAGTTCATCAGGATAAAAATATACATGACCTGTATATTAACCCTGTTTTTCTTGCTAGCAGAATTTCTGTACACACCTCCAACTGCTAAAGGGCAGTGAAATGCAAAATGGTGTGTTGGAATTTGCTAAAACCAAACTGCCAGCTAACTTTCAGTAGCATTCACAGCTGATTTTTTTATTTTAGGTTATTTAATCAAAAACTGCTTGAATATACCCAATGGTTCAAAAGTTATCATTTTTAACTCTGTCTACTTTAAACCACTTACAGCAGTGATCCTACTGTAAACGAAAACCCCTTCATCGCCATTATTCCCATGTCCACTCTGACCAGAGTGGTAGTACCTGTTAGTCCCATCTATGGGTTAAATAGATCAAAAATGAGGTTTCAAAAAATTGAATACCCAACAGGAATGAATCAACAAAAACATCTTCAGCATAAAATAACCCAATGGGTTGACGTGCCATAAAATCCACCAACCAACTTACCGTAAACTGCTGGCAGCAGCTCTTGCATGTATCATTTGTTTACACTGAAAAATCACTGAACACCTCTACCTAAGACTGGTACTTGATCCCTTTTGCAATAGGGAAATATCCCTTCATACAGGTAAAAAATAAAATTAAAAAAATACCATGGGAATTTGGTTGGCAAAATTAAAAACCCAGAAGTAGGAAAACAATTTTTTCTCAAAAATTGTAAAATTCAATATATCAGATTGTATCTTAATACTGTAAGCCATTATTTAGAAATTAGATGTACTATGGACAGATTTCATCAATTTTTTAAATTTTCAACATATTTTCATTTAAATGCTTTATGATGGTAATTCTTTTAATAGTTGCTGAGTAAGAATCTCTAGTGACCCATCATGTTCCTGCTGCATATTCAAATCCATTAAAAATATGATTTTTAAAAAGTTAATTCAATAATTCTTGTGCCAAAAATATTTAATATTCTGTAGTGCGAGTTTTTTGTTTTATCATTATTCAAATATCTCTTGGTTCTATAAAGAATACAAAGATTTTTTTTTAAATCCCAATTTCTCTTAGTAAAGTAGGCAGTGGCCCATTGTTGGTATAACCCAGACAGTGAGGGAGTCTATCCCCTTTTCATTAGCACTAGACCAGGGAGAATGGGGTGGAGCACCACCTACCATCACTTCCCCAATTTACTGCACAAATCCAAACTGCTAAGTTGGCAAACTGGTATCAAACCTGGAACCATGTTGTTCTGAGGCAGATACTCTAAGGACTGAGTTTAATGTTATAAAATTTTGAACCTGAAAGGTTATTTTCATGTTTTTTGCATTTATTCTATCGCATATCAATATTTAATGGGGCTATTGTTACAACTCCACTTATATTTTTAAAAAAAGGGAAAAACTAGCAAGTAGATTAAATTTGCTTTGTTTTTTTTTAAATTTATTTATACAATTCCATAAGGTTTTTCAAAAGATCACTTACTGATGAACTGACCCATTAAAAGTACAAATTACCTTCATTTACATTGCATTTATTATAAATGGAAGAATTTATAATGAATTGAAAAAAAAGCATTTATGTTTATTTGCTATTTCTTTATTATAAATTATTCCACTTATAATTAATGCAGTGAATATTTTCATATCCTGGTCAGTGTCTCTTAATAGAAAGGACTGAAATAAATGTTTTTAAAAACGTATGTAGTTTATAAGAATATTTTTTAAGTAAATTACTTTTTATATTTGTTATTTTTAAATAACAAAAACATTACAAGTGGTTTGTTAACAAAACTAAGTTTAAGAAATGTACCTGATAAAATCAGGGTACCAATTAATTTATTCCTTACAGAGGGTCTTAATTAAGCCAAACTATAACACTTCATGCATTGAGAACATATTAAATTTTTTTAAATAATTAAGTTTTCAAAGTTATATAAGTTATCTAAAAATCAATTATAATTGACTAAATACCCACATTGGTTGATTAACTTTTTTTTTAACCATGAATTAACTTTTTCTTTTCAATAATAAAATTTGAAAACTTTCATTGAGACATTTATTGAAAAATACCAAAAATGATTTATTGTAAAATAAAATTATTTAAGAATTCAGATGAAAAAAGTTTATTTAAAAAAAAAAAAAAATCAAGAGTGTACAAGGCTGGCTCCTGCTGTTAATTTGAAGAGGGCATTCCTTTAAAAAAAAAAAACTGAAAAATTTGAGAATGCGTATCTTGAAGATACTCTCAAATTCATTTGAAAAAATTAATTTGTTTTAATATTTAAAGTTAAATAAGAATAATGAAAATATGCATGATGCCCAAAATGCAGCCTCTGATTGTTCCAACAGCCCAGTAGCAATATCAACAAAACTCCAGGATGATAATTTCATTGTAATAAATCATATTTAAGTATCCAAATAATTATATTGTATTCTCTACAATCATTGTCATTTGAATTAATTTTAGATAAGGTAACATTATATTATGTTATTATAATCGTTGAAGTTTGGTTAATTCAAAAGTATATGAATATCACTTGGCAGCAAAAGAACAAGTGATGACACTAAGGTTCCAAAGACATGCCCCCTCCTAACTCTTCAGGGGAGGATAGTTCCAAAATCTCACATCTAAAGGTCGCCAGTTTGTGATATATGGGAGATAATGCTGATGCTCCCTCCCTCAACTGAGAAAGGTCAGAAGATAATAGATGAAATGTAAAAAAATATTTTGCAAAAAGAAGTCTTCAATGAAACTATTGTATAAATCATAATTTTGAAGTATCATGAATTTCTAGGATACAGTTTGATTTTCAGTCTAAATGCTTCGTTGTTGGCTACATTTGACACCCATGTGCTTGGTAAGTAAGGGGTTAATGTTCATGGCTAATAAAAAATAAAATGATTTAAATATCTTTGTATGATTTAAAATGATTTTGAAAGAATTTCATGTGTAACCTATATATTTAAAAGAAAGATTATGTATGCTTGCTTGTACAAGCAAGTGCTTATCCTTTTAGAAAGGAAAATTGGTAGAGACCAACAATTACCAAAGTTCAATAATATCCACACCCTATTTAAAAAAAAAAAAAATTTTTACTCCTCACTTTCCATAAGAAAAGCTAAATAAAAAAAACTATAAGAGTATATATCAACGATACATTAAAATATATAGTAATAAAACAAATTAATAAAGGATAAAGCAATTTGGATTATTCGGACTTGTCCTCACCTTCAGTGTTATCTACTCAATATTTTGGTCAATGTGTCCTCCAGCTTTCTTCAGGTGTTTCTTGTCAGCCAAAACATTGTGTAGATAACTAAAGATGAGGTACAAATTATCAAGCCTCATTTCATAAATTCAGAGAAACAATGAAAAGTAAATAAAATACAAAATTTTTAAAAAACAAAAAAATATATATATAAAGAATATAAAACAAATATATAAATAAAAAATTTATATATATTAATATGGACAACATTTATTTTTAAATCCCAGGCAATGCCGTGTAACTGCTAGTTTCTGATAAATGAAATCAATACAAATTAAGTTTTAAAAATGAATAAATTTTAGTGTACATTTATTTATTTAAAACATATTGTAAAATGTGTGTATAATAATAAAAACTTATTTTGTCTTGTGGTTCTTATACAAGATATATCAATACTGGCTACATCATTTATTTTTTCTTCAACGTGGCTCTATTATATATCACATCTGTTATGAAACATTTAGAGCCACCCCACCCCACCCCCTGCAATCTCTTCCCTCTTAGATCTTTTTTTACCCAATAAAATAGTCCAATGATTGGAATTGTCAAGTGTACTATTAAAAGTTTGGTCCATTTGAAAAAAAATCTGTTAGTTGTTGAAAACCAGCTGGTTATAATGGAATCTGGCACAAGGTCAGAATAGGATCAGCCTGCTTGATGTAAAATAGGTAGAGTGGGATAAATATCTAGGACTAATTAAATATAATTTTTTTAAAAATGCCTATTTTTATTTTGATAGCAGGAATTAGATTATTATTCATTCAGAGATCCAGATGCTAACTGACTGGTCTGGGTAAAAAAGAGTTATTGGCCCCTTAACATATATTGTCCAGTTGCGGTATACAAAATTATAAGGACTTTAACAGTTTACAAATAAAAAGATCTGATTTAGTTATACCACAAGGATGTTCATATTTAATGATTCTTAATTTCTGATGAGTGAGGTTTATAAGAAACCTCAAACATTTATTGAATTGAAAGCAAACATCACTAGTTTCAAGATATTGCAAGCATTACTGAACAATGTGATGATCTACAGTCATAAATTAAAACAGCTTATTTGTCTGAGGTAAGAATTAAAGTTGTTATATAACAGTAAAGTCTTATTTGTGTACTTTTTAGTCATGTACTTCATATAGTACCTATCTCTTACTAACATTTGTGCTTATGATCAAGTCACGTTGAAAGCACCAGTTCCTGCTAGATCACCAAAGTTAAGACCGTGATGAGCCTGTTCAATACTTAGATGGGTGACTATTTAAGCAATAACAGACACTAAGTAAACCGAATATCAAAACGACCAACTTTAGGGCTTGGTTAGCTCAGTGGTAGAGCGTTTGGCTAGAAACCACAAGGTTCCTAGTTTGATACCGGCCCTCGCCAACTCAGAGTATGAGTAGTACAAGAATCTGTGTGGTAAAGTAAGGAGCTGATGGTAGGTGTGGCGCTCCACCTCAGATGCAAAAACAATCTCCTTCGTCTAGCACTAGTGAAAAAGGGATAGACTCCCTCGCTGATTGGCTGATACCGACTTTAGGCCACCCTGACGACTTTACTTACTTACAAATGTAAATGCTCCCCCTTGTACAATCCTTTACCGCATTGAATTTTGCACATTTTAAAGATGCGTTCCTAGAAAGAAAAAAAAAATCCCTTTTTAAAACAAAAATCTTGAGAGTCTGCATGGCTGCTTTACTTTATAATTTAAAATCATGAAAAGTAAAATATTGTTCTTGGCAACTTTTCAGTTTTATCTGCCAACTTAGAAATATATGATATGTAAAAAGAAAAAATATAAAAATAATTTAGATATTTTTTTTATTGACTACTTCAATTTGATATTTTTTTTAAATTCTGATTTCATTTGACCCAACTTGAGATGTTATTCAGAATATATCAATATTTATTCAATACTGAATAATGAAATGTACTGAATAAAAACAATATTAAAAGCTAGTATTTTAGATAGATTTTGTTTTGTTATTCATTGGAAGATATTTTTGGCACAGACGCCCAAGTGTCATTGTACCATTTATTTATATATATTACAGCACTTCTCTAAGAAGTCTCTGAGACCTTGGTTGTGCTATGCGTTCTTTAAATCAAGATTTTGAAAATTCACTTAAATATTTTAATGTATTTTCCAATGTAGTTAGATCTGTTCTGTCTGAAAATGACATTCATTTGGAAAATTGAATTTTTTAAGGAAAAGGTTTTCAGGTGCAAGTAAGATGCAAAAACCGAACCTTGGTTTTATGTCTTTACTAGTTTAAATGCCACTATCAAGTGGCAATTAAACTAGCTCTTGCAGAGGGCTCTTGATTGGACCTTTCAGCCCAGCAATGACATTTTGTATATTGAGCACGTATTACATCTTATTAAATTCAAGTTATAAAAATTGTTATCATACAAAATAAATTGTCGCAAAAATCATGTAAAGAAATTGCTGAAAACAATCGCAGTGATTAAAAATTGAGAATCCAAAATTTCAGGATTCTGGGTGTGAGTTTGGCCTGTAATATTTTTAATTTGCTCACAGAATCAGCCTGATCCTAAAATAGTATAATATGTTGGGCTATGGCCTCTATGAGTAAAGTTGAAATATGCGGCACACTGACATTTTCATTTATTATTAGAGATGACAGGTTTTTATATACAGATATACTGTCAGTTTAATTTTATATCATTAACCATTGGACCCCACTCTCTAGTAAAGAAATCAGATTTTCACTTGGCAAAAAGAAGGTAAAATTCAATTGAATGTTAAATGATACAGTTAAGATCAAGTTTTTGCACACAATCCTTTAATTGGTTTCAAACAATCTTTTCCAACAGGATCCATACTACTCCCTGGTTAAGAGATTAAAAGTTAGGGGCCTAAAATTATTTCATTTAGAGGCTTTAAGGGTCAATGAGTAAAATTGTATATCATCATCAGGGAAGTATAGATAAAGGAAGAACAACATATGCTGTCAAATTTGATTAAGTCAGTTAACAGTGTAGCTATTGTGTTTGCTATCTGACAGTTCAAGATGGCCAGTTTATACTTCCTGGCTTAAATTCAAAAGATCTTGTATCAGTTGATAATAATGAACCTTACAACAATTGCCAAACATTGATACAAAATTTAAGACTAGCGTAGTAGCAATCATCATCTTTCAAACAATCAAAATGGAACTGATCCATCAGTAAATAATGATACTACAGTAATTTATACATATCTCCAATCAACATGTGCACTTTTAGAATAAAATATTTTCTAGCCACAGATTTAAAAATACAGGGTGTTCATAAAATACAGGGTGTTCATAAAGTCTTGCAGCAGTTCTAAAATTGAAACCAAATGATAGAATCATTTAGTAAAAACATAAGAAAGTTCAACTCTTGTAGTTTTATTTCTTATGTATGCTTTGATTATTGCATTTCAACAAGACTGCCATCTTTGGTGTTACATTTTAAATCTGTTGCAGGATTTTATAAACACCCTGTATTACCAAAAATCAGCATTTATTCATAATTGAATTAATTTATTTTGAAAACATTACTTTAATTGAATATTTTTGGAAAAAAAATTTTTTTCAGGGTCAGGTATAATTTTTTTCATATTTCATATTCATGATATTTTTTTTCAGATTAGTCAAGGTGTAAAAAACATTAAATAAAAGGTTATAAGAGCATAATTTGGGAATGTTAGAAAGGTATGTGAATATTTTTGGTGGGCATTTGTGAATTAAAGTTTGGAAACATTGGTTTAATATTTCTACAAGATGAATTGCAGCAGATGTAAGGGAAAAATCCATCTTAGATTCATTGCTGAATCTCAGAAAACATTAGATTATATTAATTTGATCAAATTTATCAATTACTTGAATTTTACTTAATGTTATGCAAAGAGTATATCATTACTTTAATCAACTAAGAGAGAGAGAAAGTGTAAAGGATATGTTTAAAAGGTTTGATTTGGTCTTCTGCCAATTAGTGGCCTCTTTATGGCTCAGTTAAAGCATCTGATGCATTTAACCAAAATTCCCTGGGGCAAAGGTGAGATGAGTTCACCAAAAACTTATTTTTGTATTATTTCATAACTGTGCAATTACTTGTTGAAGATTGATAACTTGGTTGAATTGCAATTCAAAAATGAAAGAAAATCCTAGTTACGAGGAATGTCGGAAAAGTTCCAGGACTGGTGTCACAAAAAATTTATTTCAACTACAAACTACAAACTTCAAAGTAATTCCCCTTGAGTCTGATGCAGTTTCCCATTCTTCTCTGCCAAATTTGCATGCACTCCAGGTAGGATTCTTCCGGGGTTCTTCATAGCTCTGTCATCACGACCTTTTTGATGTTGTGCATATCCTCATCCATGATGACCCCCTTTAGCTTGGGGAAGAGGAAAAAATCATATGGAGCCAGGCAAGTAGGGAGGTTGCTCCAGCACTGTGATGCTCTTCTGGCCAGGAACTCTTGGATACTCCGGTTTGGTTTGGTTTGTTTTACGGCATATCAACCTCAATGGGTTATTTAATGCCAATTAAGTTTTGAAATAAATTCATTCTTAATGGATACACAATTTTTTTTTATAAATACATTTTTCTATTATAACCCATAGATGGGACCCTAACAGGTACTACCACTCCGGGTCAAAGTGGACCAGGGAGCAATGGTGATAAATGGGTGCTCCACATTCCCCAAACCTCCAAAACTGGAACCTCACCATCAGATAGTTTAACGTCATTCCCAGGACATGTAGACCCTCATCCACTACCTTCTAGCACCCATATGATAAAAAGGGTTGGGGCAATCATATAGGTGCTAGGGCTTGACGTGACCAGCCAATTGATCAGGGGGGGCCTCTCTGACTGCCCGTCTAGCCTAAGTAAGGGTCTAAGTGGAGTGTTGCATGTCATGGACTGCTTATCCACCAAGACTCTGTCCTTCATCATGGGTTGCCACCAACGGCCAACAGGTGGCCCAATTTGGGGGAGTCTTACCCCTCTGCAGTTGGTGCATTCTAACGCCCCAGCCGACAGGGCAGTGTGGGCAAGTGCGTTGTCATGGTGAAGCACCCACAAGTTGTTTGTCCTGCCACATCTCTCGCCTCTTCTCAAGCACTGAATGAAGCAAACACTGCAGTATCTCTTTGTAGATGCTGGTTGATCGTCTAGCCCTGTGGCAAGAACTCACAGTGGACGATGCCCCTCACATCAAACTTTTCTGGCATACCATGTAAGTTAATCATTAACAATGCTTCATCTAAAAATAAATAAAAAATCATTATTCTATTAGAAAATTTAATCTGATTTGTCAAGTATTTGGACATTTTCAAAAATGTCTGCAAATAATTTACTTAAATCTATTCTGAATAAGTCATCAATATGCAATAGAAGGAATTTTCAAAAAATATAAAGACTCAAGTTGTATTTACCAATGGATAAATGAAACAAATCCTCTTGGCATTCAACAAACTTATTCCAGAGAGTTTTCCATGGGTCAAAGCACCTCTGAAACTTTTCTTTTGATATAGTGTCAGCCTACACTGGTGTGTCCATGTGCAGGTGTCCACAGGAGAATGTCACTTATGAGTTCATTCTTGCTTCCCCAGCATGTTTTGTTCATCTTACTTTTTACTGTTTTTAGGACTTTGTTGAGTTCATACATTGTAAAGTCCTAGCTTGATGTTTAGTTGGCTAGTAATGATTTTTTGAGTATTATTATCTGTGATTTTAGGAGGGTTTCCAACCCGTTTCTTGAAGTATTCTTTCCACTATCTTCTTGGACGTTTTTAGCTTTGATTTCAAGGTGCTATTCCTACCACTAATTTCATTTTACCATTTGTGCACTGCTACTTGTTGATATTTTGGTTACAATGCTGTTGAGTTTAGTAATAGATAATACCTAATAATATCCAATTCGATTGTATAATGTTCTACTAGAAATGATAAAATCTTAGTATCTTTAGAAGAGCTTTTATAAAACAAATTGTTAGATATCTACCTATTTATGGGTGATAATGTAACTGATACAATAGTAAAATCACTTCTCTAAATTTGGCAGAGTACATTTACTGGATTAACAAAGGAAATCAATTTATTTGCCAATTTGATGAACAGAATGACTGATGTAATGTCATTGATACTTTTCACTGCAATCAGAAATGAATAAAAAATAACTGGCTTCCCCAACAGAAGTTAAACTTGTAGATATAACTTAGATGATACTAGTAGACTTAATGGACTTCTAGGGAAACTTCTTAGTGATAACATTTTACAAAAAGTGAGTTGTTGTCAGGATGACACCAACAAATTGTAAGCCAGTGGGTGACAAACATGAGCTTGTTTAGCAAAACTGAAAATAAATATATATTAGTATTATTTGGATTATTCGGACTATTGTACTCATCTTTATTGTTATCTGTACAATGTTTCGGTCAATGTGCCCTCCAGCCTTCTTCAGGTATTTCTTGTCAGACTTGGGAGCCTTCTCGAACTCTGGAACCTTCTTGTCATAATCGAGAGCCATCACGGAATTTTGAACCCAACCCTTTATTCAATCCAAAGGGGAATCCTGTTCTCATTCTGCTAACCATAACTAGGGTACAGGTGTTAAGCTGTGTTAATTATTATTCTATGTTACTGTTGCCGTTGACCAGAATTGAATCTGCAGCTTAGTGCTGTCACTTAGAACTGTCTTAAACCAACACCTTTATCCACTACGCTATGTATCAAATTGGATACACATTCTTGCTTTTCCACCAGTGTCAAGCATCTCTTGTTTGTCTTACTTTGATGATTTGTGCAATAGGAGGCAAGTGGCTGCACAGCTGCTTTTTGTGGGTGCTGCTTCCAAGATTTCTTCAAGATAACACATAGCATCCTTCTGTAGTTCCCAAGTAGCTTTTTCTCTAAATTTCCATGTGGTGTAGCCATACAATATCATCTCTTATAATTTTTAAAATAACAATGAGATTTCCATAGTACAGATACTACACTCTGATCATATACTAATCAACATGTAAATAATCCTATTATTTTTGTCATGAACTATGCTAGTAAAGTGACAAATATCAGATATAGAATGAAGCATGCAACCAGTTCAGCTGTAATAAATAACCACTAACCACCCCAGAGAGAAGCAACGGCTTCTGCTAGATTAGGTACGTTGATCTTGCGACAAAGACATATTTTAGAATCCTTCTGAGATAAGATTCACTAATCATACATCAACAACATAAGAAACAATTCTCAAAAGAAAAGATAAACTGGTACAGCAATAAAGATAGAACAGTTCTGTCCTATCTTTACTGGGTTGCCTTAGTTTTACAATTGCAATGGTGCATTCAAGTTTATATTCTCTATTCTTTAAGGAGAGAGTTTTTTTTGTAAACACAAGGCACCAGAAGTTGCAATGAGTAAATACATCAAAATGGATCTCTATCTCAAGAGACAATAATTTGACTTTGATGGCCTAGAGCATTTTGACATATGTTTTGTTCTGGATATGCTTTTATCACTTTTATTATTATTATTATTGTTGACTACTATTTCTATAGTGACACCCACATGCTGTACTTAATGATATAATAAAACCCACCTCTCACCTATTTTCATTTCATATTATAGTATTATAGAGTTAGGCTATGTACCAGGACTGATAGTTTACTGTGTACGTTTGAATGTTTAGGGGGAATTCCCCATGGCATAATGGCTAACGTGGTGAACTGGACATAATATTAAGTTCAAACTCCAGTTGCACTATTATATTCACTTTTGAACTAATACCCTTGGGAAAGGTATGGACCCCTTTATCCTCCAACTATCGGTTAAATAATAGCATACTGTTCTTCTATGAGAATGGCTTTGGCATTGAATAACCCATGAAGGTTGATATGCCATTAAATGAAAGAAACCAAACCAAACCTGAATGTTTACACAGCTGTCAATGCCAATTCTCAATTCTTTTGGTAAAACACAAGATTGTGTGAGTGCAACATTTTTCATACTCAGCAGACCCTCAATTTGAATTTTTCTTGAATTCATCTTAAGGGTAAGATTTGAGGATGTGGAGGACATTAGAAATAATATCACAATGCAGCTTCACACAGTATCAAAAGAAGAGTTACAAAGGTGCTTTGACCAATGGAAAACTCACTGGAATAATTGTGTTAACTACAAAGAGGACTATTTTAAAGAAAATTAACACTTCATTCATTGTTCTTTCATGGTTTGGTAAATATGGCTTCTGTCTCGATAATTTTTAACATACTTCATATACCATGAGAAGTAATGATTTAACAATCACTATATAGAATACTGTTGAGGCAAAATTCTTTGTACTGTCTTGAAATTAGTTTTCATTCTCTAACATTTAACTTTAAGCTGAGAGAACCTAAACCCACCTAGTTCTTTAAATCTGGTGGGAGCTGAACCAACAAATATTTTATTAGTTAAATATCCAGAAGAAATCAACTCAAAATTTGTATCATTTTTCACAAACCTTCCAAAAAAGGGTTTAGAAATAAGATCTTTCTACAAATTCCTCAATTGATTCATTTGGACTTTAAACTATACTAATTCATCTTTGAAAAACAATTATGAAGGTCAGAATCACAAAACGAAAGGGGGAATCTCCATGGCGTAATGGCTGACATGCGGGACTACTACATCATAGCAAGTGAGTTTGAACTCTAGTCATGATATTACGTTCACTTTCAGACTAATACCCTTGAGAAAGGTATGAACCCCTTCTTCCCCAATCTATGGGTTAAATAATATCACTGTTGTTCTTCTATAAAGATGGCTTTGGTCTTAAAATAACCCACAAAGTTTGATATGTCATTAGACAAAGAAACTAAACCAAACAAAAACAAAAGAAAAGTATAGGTTGCAAAATTGATTAGGCTAATCTCTTTCTGCAAGGTCCGATGACAAACTTTTTTGTCCCACAACAATATTCTAGCAGTTCTCCTCTTATAATAACTCATTCACTGTTCAAAGTATTTCTCCGTTGTGCTTGGTACAACAATCTGAGAAAAATTTGCATACATGCAGATTTACTCTCGGCATGTCTCTTTGCTTCAAGATTGCACATATTTAAATTTTAGTGTCGAGGCAGCCATATTTTCTATTTCTATTCATCCTGCAAGCTGACAGGTTCGTACCCACTTTGCTCCACAAGGCAAGTCTACCCTCTTGCTACAAAAAGATTTTAATGAGGCACAGGACCCTTTTTTTGTTTTTTGTTTTTTGTTTTTAATCAAGCGTTATTAAAGTTGAAAATGTCTTTGAATTCTTCTCATTTTCCTGCAATGAGTTTGTATCACCCAAAAAAAATCAACTGATGAATTCTACTTTTTCCTGAACAGAAAGAGAATGACATGATTGTTAATAACTTTAATGAAGAGAAATTGTTCAGACAATTGAATCTCTTCCTTGTCTGTCTTGATGTTGTTAACATAATATTTTAGATATTGTAGTTTTATCAGTGGTCAGACCACCAGAGTCAAAGCAGAATAATGTTAACAAGCGCAAACGTCCCTTTTGTTTTTGTTTTTTCTAATTGATTTCAATACAAAATTATGTATAAGAATGAAACATGGTTTTATTAAAACCGATATGCAAATTATTCAAACCATATACAATGTAAACATTTATTTCTTAATGATATATAACACACATCACAAGATTTTAAACATATTAATGATGTGGGTTGTTTTGAGGCAAATCTATCTCAGCTAGACCTTTAATAGAGACATTGTTAATAAATAAGATGCTAACTGAGATTAAATAGTGATTATTTAATAACCATTGAGAATATACCATAAATAACTAAGGGAAGTGTGACATTGGTGGTGACGTAGTATCATTTACAGATAGACAGACACACAATCTCCATTATGATAAGATTTCACTATAGAAAATACTACTGACGAGGTGATGCTGTAAATAAACAATAGTCAAATTTTTGCCAAACATCTGTTGATATATCTTCATCAACATTAACAACAGCTGTTGTGATTTGTTGTTTCAGATTATCTAAACCAACAAGGAAGAAGAGGAAGAAATAACTTCTCCATGACATTTCTTTATAAGAAAAAGACAAAAACTGCAAGATCTGGACTTTATGGTGACTAACACATGAGTGACGTTGATGGCTGTTGCACAGATAATCCACTGCTGCAGATTTGCATCAAGGTAACTGTGAATTTGCCTCTGCAAGTGAAGCAGTGCATCAACCTGTTAAACAAAAAATGTTGTCATTATCTTTGTGCATTTAAGGCACCAACCAGTTTTAGAAAAGAAGATCCTGTTACAATGGCAGCTTAAAAAAAAAATGGACCATATACTTTTTTTTTTTTTTACAGGACATTGCACAGAAACAGATTTTTCCCTGGGGAATCTGATACATATTTCACTTATGTTGTAGGATTTTCATAACCCCCATATATAAACATTCTGTTTGTTTACCTTCCCGTTGATATGAATGTTGACTCATCTGTGAAAATTAGATGCCTCATAAATCCTTCTTTATCTTTAGAATGATCCTGTATTTTTGTACAGAAATCTTTCGTCTATTACATTGCAGTTATACATTTTTAGAACTTCTCCCAAAATTATCTATCATAAGTGTCAATATCAATAATTTTGGTTTAATAAAGTTTTAAAACAATTTTTCTTAATCATCCTGTATAAATTTTTACCAAATCCTCCGCACAAGTCGGATGTGATACAAGGTCAATTTCTTAAGTTGAATTTAACAGTTTAAATTCAGACTTTTTCTTCTCCTAGACTGGTTCCTTAACCAAGATTAGATCATCCAGTCTGCCCTACTATCTACCCATAGCTGAAGGGAGAATAGTTGGATTAATACCTTTCCCAAGAGTATTAGCACTATATGAAATGCAAACAGCTGCATCCAGGATTTGAACTCTTCTTGACATGTCTACTTTCTACAACGATAACCATAACACCTCACACCTCCATTAATCACCCTGTATAAGGTAAAATTGTTCTTTTTATATATACAGTATCATCCCAAAGTAAGTAAACCCTTAACAAAATGAATATTGTTAGGTATTATTTATTACCAAATTCTTTAGGGTCAGAAAGCATCCACCTAGAAAGCACAAAGTTCAGGTTTGATGACTACCCTCACCACAGCTGAGTAGCACAGCTTAGATCTGTGCAGTAAAATCAGGAACTGATAGTAGGTTTGGCACTCCACCTCAGACGTCAATGCTGTTGAGTTTGGTAATAAATTATACCTAATAACATCAGTTTTTACTGGATAACATTCCACTAGAAATAATAAAATCTTGGTATCTTTGATTTAGAAGAAAATTAACTTTTTCTAAAACTTGTTAGGCATGTACTTATTTATAGCCGATACTATAAGATAATATTTATATTTTGTATCAGTTGATTTTTCCTTGTGATTTCACTTGTCTGTCTCTTCCATTGAAACTGAATACAGGGATTGAACTCACAAACCACCAGCTAATTAGATACTTTTTTAGCAATGCTTTTATCACAAGGCTATTGTCCCATGAGACAATGTGGTGGTGATAACTTTCATTTTATATATTACTGCAGTGTAATCAAATAGTGGAATTTCTGAGACGGATAAGCAACATCATAAAAACAAATTAACTATTAGAAATATCCTCTAAGCAAAATGAAAACAATTTATCCTTGTGGAATGAATAAAGAATTCAGTTTGAAATTCCAAGAAAAATACTATGACAGACACCTGAAGAAAGATGGAAGCTATAATAAGAACTGTTATAACTATAACAAACAAGATGAGGATACTAGTCCAAGTACATCAGTGTATAATAAGAAAGCTGTTTTCATGCAGAATGGTTTTCCAGAGATGAAAATCTTTAAATATTGTTAGGAATGCTTCTTCGCCTCTAGCATGTTTCACTAAAGATTTTTCTGAGTTAAACAATGTAAAGGGATTTTCATTTCATAAACAAAGCAAAGAATGATATAAATAGATAGCAAGCTGGAGATGAAAGGAGGAATTAAGAACCTCTTGCCTTTGTTGAATACAACAGAAACAGAGAAAAATAAGTAAACAAGTTAACAACTCACTTGTGAAAAATACAAGACAGCCATAAACGTCATTTTTTGGCAAGTCAGATATACAAACATAGACAATAACAAAAAATCATTTACATGAAGAAATAACAAAGGAAACATCTTATTGAATACAAGAACCAAAGGAATTACTTATTCTCTGAAATTCTGAACAGTTCTCTCCAATTTACTTTGGTCCCATCTCAAGTTTGCACCTACCTAGTCTCGAATTGGCTTTGTCTCTAGCTTCTCTCCTCAAACCCCATCCACACAGTCCTAGCTTAGATCTATTAATACTGCAACACCTACAATCTTTGCACCCCTTCTGATCCTAGGCTTTCAGGTAGGAGTTAACTTACCCATTTCCACTTTCAGCAACATAGGGAAGTAAAGTGGGTGGAGTGGCCTATTGTCAGTATCAGCTGAACAGCAAGGGAGTCTATCTCCTATTCACTAGCACTAGACAAGGGAGATTGTTCTTGTGTCTGAGGTGGAGTGCCACACTTACCATCAGCTCTCCATTTTACTGCACAGATCCAAGCTATGCTACTCATATGCTGAGTTGGTAAGACCTGGTATTGAACCCAGAACACTTGTGGTTCCTAAACCAGTGCTCTATCAGCAACATATCACTTTTCATAAAAAAAATGAAGGAAAAGGCAGCATAACAATTATTTTGGTTAGATAGTTTGGTTTACTGGCATATCAACCCTTGTGAGTTATTTAATGCCAAATCTTGTGGGTTTTTTTTTTAATACATGATTTGTTTAAGAAACAATTTTCATTAAGTTCATGTATATTAACAAATACTGATATGATAAAAAGGGTTGTGTGTTTGCCATAAGGGCAATTTGGAAAATATGGTTGGGATAATCATATAGATGGTAGGGCTTGACATGACCAGCCAATTTATTGAATGGGGCCACTCTGACTACCCAGATCTAGCCCAAGTAAAGGCCAAAGTGAATTGTTGTATGTCATGAGACCACCTAGTAACCGGGCCACAGTCACCACTATACCATCCTCAAGTGGCCCTATTGGGGCAGTGTGTGTAAAGTGTTACCCCTCTGCAGAGGAGCAGTTGGCATCTTCTACAACCCCAGCCAACAGAGTGGGCATAACAATGACATAAACTTATCTTATAGGAAACCAATGTGTATGACAAGAATAAGATGTTTAAATTACCTGAGCATAATGAATTTTACATGTAATTACTGAACTAGTTTGTATTTGTAAATATTCTAATTTGAAATTCAAATCATCAGATAAACAATTCTATTTAATATTTTTTTCTTAAAAAATGTATTGCACAATCATTGTTAATTTCTCTACTAAAAATAGATCATTCTTTTTATGTATTCATATAAGATATAAAAATGCATTAATCTTTTTATAGTCATGCAATTTTAATTAGTTCAAAACAGAACTGAATTTAAACCATGGCATCTAAAAATAGAACACTTAGAATGTGAAAAATTATCAAGGTTATTCAGTTTTTTTTTGTTTTTTTAGACACTGATAAATTTTATTTTTATCTTTTGTGAAATCTTTGCATAACAGTGAATTCTCCATTAACCTGATAAAACAGCTTTTAAGAGATTGTCTAAGGTGGTAAATACATGTTTTCTTCTAAAGAACTCAGCATTTTCATCAGCACTAGAGTATAAAGAAAGCAAATTTAATGATGATAGACCTATATATATATATATTATATATATATATATATACACGAGGGTGAATCCAAAAGTAATGCCATTTTGTTTAGGATAGGTAATTACCAACACAGGAACATGTATCATACATCAAAATGAAGCTGGTCCTCTGTGGATCACATTGCTACTTCTCCACATAGTCACTGTTTCTCTCAATACCAATGTTCCACCTTCGAATGAGAGCATATATCCCTGCCACGTAAAATTCTGATGACTATTCTTTGAGCCACTACTTCACTACGGATTTCACTTCCTCATCACTGGAATAATGTTTTTATCGAAAAGAAAGAATGAAAGAGGGTTTGAGAGGCAAACATTATTCCAGTGATGAGGAAGTGAAATCTGTAGTGAAGAAGTGGCTGTGTTATTTCTTTAAAGTTTATATTGCAAAAGTATAGAAAATGTCTGTTATTCCCTTCAAACTTTGCTTTTATATCCTGGTTAATGAAATTTATAAATAAACTTTTTCTTAATTAAGCTCAATTAAAAACTATATAATAATCTTTTAAAACCTTTTCTTGTTCATGGATTGAAAATGTTTGTGCCTAAAGTAAATGGAAAATATTTATTTTTCTCTTCTAACTTTGCTTTTCTGCTAGCAAGGAGCATATAACAAAAACACAATTGAACACTATATTCAGGGGCTGATACATGAAAGGGATTTACATTACAGTTGCAAATCTAAAAAAAAAAAAAGAAAAAGAATACTCACTTCTAAACATTTTTGTTCATTTTTGTATAACTTTAGTATAAATATGTGTAAATTTTGATTCATATATTGTTTCATTAAAACCTTATCTAAATTAAAATGTGTGCAAATTTGCCAGTTTTTACATAGACAATAGGTTCCTTTTAAATTTCATTTAAATTTTAAATTATCCAGGGCACAAAAGCAAAATTTGAAGGGAATGATGGTTATTTTTTATACTTTTACAACATGAGCATTATTAAGAAATAATGCAAACTAGTATAAAGAATTTGAATGTGTGGTTCTTATAATACGTTAGAAGTACAACATTGTAACAATACAGACTTTATTGTCTGAGCACGTGGAACATAACATACATGACATTATACAAACAGATAGAATGAAAGTCCTTTGGAAGTTCGAAAGAGTTTATAAAGAATATGATAAAAGCCCCTCACTTAATGGACAGAGACACCACGTGTCTAGTCCATCTTTTGTGGATGCTAGACCAAGAGAAAGAGAATCAAGGGCTTCCCAGGCTGAGTTTAAATACCCAGCTAGTAGTGTCACCTAGTGGTGAAAACCTTGCGCTAAGGAAGATAACCCTTTTGGATTCAGGTCTATTCCAACAGGGGCAGACATTCACTACACCAGGAATAAAATTTGTTACACAGTTATTTGATCAATCAATTCAAATTCAAGTCATTAATTATGTATCTAAGGTCTGGATAAATCTTTTATATGTTATACAAATAAAATTATAAAATCCAAATAGAATAAATGTTAATAGAATATTCACATCTTTGTCTCTAATGGGTGCAGTCATTGTGGATTCATTTGGGTGTGGAAGAGCATCAGCTGTAACTGGAATAAACTGATTTGCAAATGGCATGGCTGTTGCAGACAAATGCGGATGGCTGCACCTGGGTGGTCATTGCTGTAGTTTATCTTCTTTCTGACCACAAGAGAGTCATTATTTTTCACTACAGACCATTCATTGTGCTGTAATGCATACTGTTGTAGGAAATGGACATGGCAAACAAGTTTAAATCCTGGACAAGGCTATTTGCATTTCACATAGTGCTAATACTTTAGGAAAGGTATGAATCCAGCTATGGGTAAATAGCAGGGCAGACTGGACCCTTTAACTTTAGTATGGCAACTAGTCTAGGAGAAGGAAAACTTTTAATTCTAACCTGCTAGACTCCACTTAAAAATTGAACTTGTGTTGCACCCTGCTATGTGAAGGGGGTTGGTAAATACATACGGCTCACACATCTTAGTGTAATGGACATGGTGATCAGAGTTCAAATCCTGGATGAAACATTTTGTGTATAACATTAAAGATGAGGACAATAGTCTGAAAAATCAAAATAATACAAATTATCAAGTCCTATTTAAAAAATTCAGACAAACTGGATGAAGCTGTTTGCATTTTTACATAGCACTAATACCCTTCGGAAAGGCATACATCCAACTATTCTCCCTCCAGTTATGGTAAATAGTAAGGTAGACTGGACTCTTTGGCCTTGGTATAGCAACTAGTCTAAGAGAAGGAAAACTGAATTCAAACCTATTAAACTCCGCTTAAAAAATTGACCTTGTGTCACATCCTGCTTGTGTGGAGGGGTTGGTAAATACATACAGCCCACGCATATAGAACCTGCAGTCAGACACAACACTCCACAACTATCTCCTTTCAATGTTTACTGATACCAGCAAACTTCATGTTTGCAGAGATTCCTGGCATTAAATAACCAATGAAGGTTGATATGCCATAAAAAAAGAAACTTTCTGCTCTACATTAAAGAAATCTGAAATGATGCTTAAGACTTTTTAGAAAAATTCTTTAATTTTACGAAAAAGAAATTATTCCTTCTTATAAATTATGACAGGATGGAGTAACAAGATTCCTACCACAATATCCTAGATCATCCAAATCTTTTTTTTTATTTTTAAATAAATCTTTATGTTATTTACTAAGCTGATTTTTCTTAACATTTACATGAATATAAATAAAAACAGTTTATTTTTAGAATACATAAATATAGGTAATCCTTATTTATACTACTTACATATCTCGGACTATTGTACTTAGCTTAGTTGTTATATTTACAACATGTTGACCACTGTACCTGGTAACCGAATATGACAAAGGTCACTTGAAGAAAGTCGGTTGGTTGTTTTTTACAGCATGTCAACCTTTGTTGGGTTATTTGATGCCAAAAACATTTTGTTTTATTTATTCTTGATGGTATTGAACATTTTTTAAAAAACTCAATTTAAAAAAAAAACATTTTTTAAACTCATTTTTTTTATTTAACCCATAGATAGGATTCTAACAGGTAGTACCATTCCGGGTCTATGTTGACCTGGGAGTAATGTCAATAAAGGGGTATTCCACACTCCCCAAAACTCCAGGATTGGAACTTCACCATTAAATGCAGTTTAATGTCATACCCAGGACACTAAGACCCTCAGCAACCGCTTTGTACCTAGTAACACATAAATGATGAAAAGGGTTGGGGGTTTGCCATAAGGGCAATTAAGTTGGAACAATCATATATATTTACCAACCCCTCCACACGAGCAGGATGTGACACAAGGTCAATTTCTTAAGCGGAGTTTAACAGGTTTGAATTCAGAGTTTTGCTTCTCCTAGACCGGTTGCCTAACCAAGGTTAAAGAGCCCAGTCTGCCCTACTATTTATCCATAGCTGGAAGGAGAGTAGGATTCATACCTTTCCCAAGGGTATTAGCGCTAAGTGAAAAATGCAATTACCACATCCAGGATTTGAACTCATGATTGGAACAATCATATAGGTGCTATGGCTTGGTTTGACCAGCCAATTGATCAGGGGGACCTCTACAGCTGCCCGTCTAGCCTAAGGGCCAAAGTGGAGTGCTGCATGTAATGGACTGAAGAAAAAAATATTGTGAATATAACAACCAAGATGAAGAAGACATGTAAGTGTGAGACATGTAACTATTATAAATAATAAATCAGAAATTTTTTGTTATCAAGTCACTTTTGCTGAGTCTGATAAGACATTTGATTCTTTACGTGAGTGTGTGTATATGTATGTGTTGGCGTGTGTGTATGTGAGAGACAGAGACAAGAGGATCAACAAGAATGAGGGACCAATTTTTTTATTGTTATCATGTCGTTTTCATATACTCATGAGTGCGTGCATGTGTGTGTTTGTGTATGTGTATGAGAGAGACAGAGACAAAGGATCAACAGAGATGAGTGATCAAATTTGGGGATAACCAAACGATAAAAAGATGTAAACTTAGAAGTGATAGTTAGCATTATTTGGTTTATTCGGTCTATTGTCCTCATCTTTATTGTTATCTGTACAACGTTTCGGCTAATGTGCCATCCAGCCTTTATCAGGTATTTCCCGTTGGACTCAGGAGCCTTCTCGAACTTGGGAACCTTTTTTTCGGACTCTGGAGCCTTCTCGAACTCAGGAACCTTCTTTCTGAACTCGGGAACCTTCTTGACTTAATTGGGAGCCATCACGGAACCTTGAACCCAACCCTTTATTTAATCTACTGGGGTATCCTTTTCTCATTCTGCTAAGCATAGCTGGGGTACAAGTGTTAAGCTGTTAACAAGTGTTAATTGTGTATAGGTTATTGGTTGATCATCTATATCCTGTTTCTTTTGATTTAAAAGATCAATTAAAAAAACAAAACTGTTGATTTTAACAATTATGACAGTTAATCATCATCATCATCATCAACTCACATTGACTGTATGGATACCCAGGACTCTCTCTCTCGACACACATCCCTATCGGTCATTGCTCCTGGCAAGTCTTCTGCACAGCATCCAGAATCCACACAGAGCTGATTGATGTAGATTTTGGCTGGTCATCCTACATGGGTGTATCTATGTGCCCACAGGAGAACATCACTTATGAGTTTGTCCCTACTTCTCCAATAGTGTCCAGCATGTAGAGATCAATCCTGTAAACTTATTCTGCTAACTTAAACATGCATAAATAAAGAGAATATGTTTTGTATAAGTATATAGATATATCTTTGTGTAGGCATATATATATATATATACTAGACAAAACAAAACATGAACTGTTGGGGTCACCCATTGAACTCTGGATAGATAATTGGGATTAGGGAAAAGTGACTTTGCAAAGCAAATTAAACTTTAAAAAGATAAATATGTTTGGAGAATTAATAAAAAAAATCATTTTGTAAGATTTCTAAGAAAGGGAATGTTTGACCTAATTTAAGCTACGGGTTAGCTGCTTGTGAAACTTAACATACATATATACTCTCTAAATCACTCTCTTTACACTCTTAGAGAAACTAACATATATAACAAGGAGGTAATCAAGACATATAATCAAGAGGGGGGAAATAACAGGCAGAATTTGAAGTAAGAGACAGGTCAGTTTTTGACTTAATTGCAAATTACAACTAATTGGCACAAATTAAAATGGATTTTTTTCTAAACATAATTCAATCCTAGAACTATGGAATATTTTTATATGAATTTTGTGTCATTAATCTAAATAGAAAAAAGCCATTAGCAAACAATCCTTGATTCACTCAGCTTTAGTACAATAATAGATATATATCTATTATTATACTGATATATATTATATGTGTGTGTGTGTGTGTTAGTTTTCAGACAGAGCAACCAGTGTTTTACTGGATTTTAATCAAACAATAAAAGCCATCACAAAAGCCAACAGACACAAACCACTAACCAACAAAAGGAAATATATTTACTAAGTCCACCACCAAACATTGACATTTACAACTGCACAATTCTGCTTTCTTATTTCCTCTGAATAGGTTGACGATTATTTCAGAGCCAAATCATTGCTTTAATGTCTTAACAGAAAAGGTCCTGCAGTGCAAAATTGGTTTGGTTTGGTTTGGTTTTATGGCATATCAACCTCAGTGGGTCATTTAATGCCGATAAAGTTTTGAAATAAATCAATTCTTAATGGATAAGACAATTTTTTTATAAATACATTTTTCTATTTAACCCATAGATGGGACCCTAACAGGTACTACCACTCTGGGTCAGAGTGGACCAAGGAGCAATGATGATGAAGAGGTGCTCCACATTCCCCAAACCTCCAGAACTGGAACGTCACCATCAGATAGAGTTTAACGTCATTCCCAGGACATGTAGACCCTCAGTCACTGCCTTCTAGCACCCATATGATAAGAAGGGGTTGGGGCTTGCCATAAGAGCAATAGGGTTGGAAAAATCATATAGGTGCTAGGGCTTGACATGACCAGCCGATTGATCGAGAGGGGGCTCTCCGATGGCCCGTCTAGCCCAAGAAAGGGCCAAAGTGGAGTATTGCAAGTCATGAACTGCTCATCCACCTGGGTTCTATCCTTAAGCATCATGGGTTGCCACCAATGGCCAACAGTTGGCCTCATTTGGGGGAATATTACCCCTCTGCAAAGGTGCAGTTGGTGCATTCTAAATCCCAGCCGACAGGGCGGGTGCAAAATTTAAAGCATTAAAATGCTTTAAATTTTGCAATATCAAATTTGCAATATCCAACAGATTCTTTTAACCATTAACTGATCTTTTGTTCTTCCGCCAACCAATCATTCAATTTGGAAACATATTTTGGAGTTTTATAAATCAAGATTCATAAAAATGTTTCTTTCTACTTTTTTTCATAATTTGTGAAAAAAAAAAAGAAAAGAAAGGAACCCCCACCCCCACGCTAGATTGAAACAAATAAACTTTTTGAACAAAAGACTAACAAAATTAATGTGAAAAAATAATAAAGAAAAAAAAATAGGCTTATTTTATTTACGTTTTATAGTAAATTTCAAAATTGAAAATATCTTTTGATATTTTTCCTATTTCTAAAATAAAAAAGAAAGAAATTGTTATTTCTCTGGCTTTGTATTTCTTGTTCAGTCCAAAATCAAAAGTTATTTTATGAACAATTTAACTTGTAATGTTTAAAATTGATAAAATATATTTTTTTAAAATGCCTATACTCAGAGTAAGCCATTAAGGGGTTAATGTCTCCTATTAAACAAGAATGAAAACCTTGAAGTACAAAACTGGAAGCATTATCTTCATGCAGTTATATATATATATATATATATAATATATATAATATATAAACACTAATATGTTTTAATAAACAACCATATTTTTATATATGATTCTTATAAGAAAACCTTAGGGTACAAAATTGAAGGCATCATCTCTTATGTAGTATACAGTATCACCTATAAGTAAATACACATCTACCAATTTCTTATGAAAAGTTAATTTTCTTCTAAACCAAAGATACAAGGATCTTATTGTTTCAATTGAACTAGTATATAATCAAAACATATTATTAGGTATTATTTATTACCAAACTCTACAACGCTGAAACTTTTTAACCAAAAGTATGAAATATGTAGCAGTCCAAAAATAAGTACACCTCTTATACATATGTATGCGATTTTATTTTTGATTACAGTTTGGTAATAAATAATGCCTAATAATATCTGCTTTGATTGTATAATATTCCACTAGAAATAATAAATTACTGATATCTGTGTTTAGAAGGAAATTACCTTTTTTTACTGAATTTTTAGAAGAAAAAAAATATAGCGGTTTTGTATAATGGAAACAACACTTACAGCTCACTATCAAAACTAAGGAATCATTTTACTTTCATTATAACCAGCTGTGATCAGAGTTTTTTTATTACTTATTAGTATAAATGGTTACTTTAGTGAAGTCTTTAGCACATGTGCGCGTACACACACACACACATATATAAACATTGGCATTTCAGTCTCGAAGATATAATAAAGTTTTTCTGTGCCCCTGAAATTACAGCGCCTCCTGTGACTGTGAAGTCCGATGTTTGAAAAACATTCTCGACCACAGATTTTCGCATTTGAAGGATGTCCATATATATAAGTTGAATATAAACTGAAGATGAAATAGACTTTTAAAAACATTTAAAACCAAAGGGTTATTACAAATCTTTTATCATTGTTTGCTAGTTTCATGATGATAATTAATCATGAGATGTCTTGTTTTTAAAAGCAATTTTATCCACACTTATATTTGTCTTTATAATAGCTCTATCCCAGATAGGAGAAAAACAACAACCCAAGTTGTATTTATTTTTATTTTGCATTGCAAATATTAAAATATACAATTATAAAGATTTAGCTCTAATGACTTGATGAATGAATTTGAAAAATTTTAAGAATTCTTAGTCTCCAGGAAATCTATGAACAGGCAATTTTAATGAATTTTTTTTGCCACAAGTAATGTCTAAGACCTTTATATAAATGGAATCTTCAAATGTTTTAATTTTACATCATCATTGTGGACTATTCCTTATAGAGAAAATTCAATTTCAATCGTCTTTCAACTTATATTGAACATTTTTTGACAGCATTAAAATGAATTTTTTTAAATAGCAGTAATAATCTTTTCAAGATTATTGGAGAACTAGTGTATCCATGCTATAAAAAAGATAGCATTTATGAAATTGCACTAAATTTTCCATATGAATTATATTAATTCAGTTTCCCCTAGGAATAGCATTTGCTTTAATATCTCATATAAATAGCATTAATACATCTTTTAATTCAACCAAATTTTATTGCAATCTTTTTTACTCTTGGCCAATGCTTCGGTGTCATGGATATTGTGGATGTCTTGAAATGATTATCATTTAATTGATTTGGAGTATTACAGACAGATGATAAATATACACACACATACATCTTTATTATACTACAAGTTAGATATTAGCAGCAATAGCAGTTGAAACTGTGAAAGTAATTGCAAGAAACGTTTGTAATGTTTCTATTAAGACTCCTGCTTTTGGTCAGAGACAACAAATACAAATATATGTAGCATTTCATTATATATATATATATATATATATATTGTACATATACCAAGAAAACTAGTCCAATTCAAGGAACCTTTTCATATTGACATTAAAAAGACTCGACAAAGGGGGAATGTAACCAGTAGTTTTGTTGAAATTTCTATTTTCAATGTTAATTACTGCCATTGTCACAATAAGATAATTTTATCATTGCTACAACTAATAGAAAGACATTACCTAGAGGGAGGGGTGACTTTTTTTTTTTTTAGACATTTAAAGAATGGTCCTATACTTTGAAGAGGTTGTGCACCCAATCTGTAAGACTGGAGCCACAAGAACTGTCATTTATACTCAGTAGAATTTTGACAATTAATTTCAAAAACCTTGAATAAATTAAAGAAAATACTAGATAATGATTCCAGAGAGTAACCTTTTCCAACTTGTGTTCTAATTTTCTGTAAGATTAAAAAAAATAATCTATTATCTATATCTGTTTTCTTGAATTACACAATCCATAAATGTTAAGGTTAGCTCCTAAGTAATTAAATTATCTAAAAATGTTGATTTGAATTCAATTTGAATTTTTTCTCCAGAGTCAATACTTAGAAAATTCTAAATAATATATTGTAGTATGTTGGAATAGATGTTGTTTGATGGTGAGGCAGCTTTTTAGAGAAAATATGTACAGGTATATTTTGGGAAGAGAGCAATTACCTTTATGAGTTCTTTGGGGGAATTGGTTATTGTCATTGTACAATTCAGTCTTATTAAAGTCTCTTCAACTCAAACAACATGAGCACACACACAACACACACACACACACACACACAGACACAGACACACACACAGAGACACACAATGAAGAATTGAAAATGTTAAAAAATAAAATATTTTTAGACTCAAACTTTGTTAATAGGGTGCATCAAAACACTTTTAAATAAATTGCATCTTTTTTTTTCTTTTAAACTTTTTGATTTTTTACATATGGTATTGTTTTTTTTTACCCAACTATTCTTACCCACAAAGATAATGCTGGTTTCTCCTTAAATGCAGGCATCGTCTCTTGGCAGAAAGTTTAAATGCCTTTCAGCAGCCATGACTTTGAAGATGAATTGCTATTATTTAACAAAAAGGTAAAACATGGAGGTCTAAATTAAAGGATTGACAAGGAGAGATTATAAAATGCAATTCCTAGCAAAGTCTAAGATAAAAAGAGTTTAACCAGAATTCCCAGACTGGTGCCAATTTTAGGGTTTGTACACTAATAAAAAGGGATCTAATGCTATAATGTGTAACATGACACTAATTCTTCTGAATATTTCTGAGTGCTACTAGTCAGGTTCTTCTCAACTCTGGTTGCCAATCAAGGCTAAAGAATCTAGTCTGCCCTATTATTTACCCATAGCTGAGGAAAATAGATGGATTTATGTCTTTCCAAAAGGGATTAGCATTAAGTGAAAGACAAACAGTTTAGTACAGGATTTGAACTCAGGCTGCTAATTCCATTTCCTATGCTAATAACCAAGTGCTTTTTTAAATATAAGAATGTTGGGTATTACTTTCTCACAATGAACTGTTCTTATAAGGCTTACAGAGGGTCATTAGTAAGAAAATATATAAAGAAACCTACAGAGACTGTGGGAGTATTGAGATGATTCTTAGACAGTCCTCAGGAGAGATAGTTCTCATGAGTTACCAAGTCTTGTAAATTTTTGGTAAAAGTTGGAGGTGACTCTCGGTAACTGACTCTCTCTTGAGAACTATCTAGAGACTATCTAAGAATCATAGCGTACACACACAGAAGGTTTCTTTATATATTGTAATACTAACTATATGACACTTATTGAGCATTGGAGTGATATCCATCAAAACTAAAATAGATATTTATAAAATTTATAAATAGTGTTCTTAAGAAGAGATAGTATCAATTAAGGATGATTAGAAGATATATGAGGGACCAACCAACAAATTAGAAAAGTGAAATAAAAGTGACTAATCATTTAGTCTCTATTTTATTTTATTCTATACTCAAAAAAACTTGTGCTTGATTCATTAGCTTATCTAAAGGAATAATAACTCTATGAAACAAAGAAACAATGATGATATTAGCTACACAAGACAAGATTTCTTCACATTGGATTGTTTTCTTGTTCTCTTCAGAAAGGTTTGGGACCATATGACCTTTAGGCACCCCTTTTTGATCTCGATTAAGAAAGGACATGTTTTTCATTTACACTGTCAATATCTGGTTGTTTTAACAGACAATTTTTAGATTTTCTTTTAAATTATAAAACTAACCCCTAACCCTAACAAACAACTGGATATTGATGGTGTAAATAAAAAACATGTCTTTTCTTAATTGAGATCAAAAAGGGGTGCCTAAAGGTAATATGGTCCAAGGTTTGTAACAAAGACAAACTAAGAATGATCTCTAAGCTATGAGTTAAATAGTAACACTATTGTTCTTCTACAAAGATAGTTTTGGCATTAAATAACCCACAAAGGTTGATATGCCATTGAACAAAGAAACCAAACTAAGAATGATCCGAATTAGGAAAACCTACTCTCTGGTCCATACTTAGATGATAGAACGATTATTGATATGAGGGATCCATGAAGACAACAATCAACTGGCAACTGACTTGCTAAACACTCATAAGGTTATTAACCATCTTATCAACAACAATCTTGAACACCTTTTTGATTTCTATGTTTCTAACACATGACTACAAAGTCAGAAAGCATAGCTCACATGACTTTCAGAAACATTTTTTCATGCCCCGAGTTGCTGAGGCATGGAATAAACTACCTATATTCCGTCTTTGGCTGCCGAAACACTACCTCTTTTAAAACTTCCATGCTTCCTGTAATTTGACAAAACTATACCTGATATCCCTCCTCCATACACATATGCATGCACGCACACATACATGTTTATTATGACTATACGCTATTCATTTTCCTGACATTAGTACATTATTCTATGTACTATACATGAGCCTTTGGTGAGGTGTGGTCTACCTGAGAATTGTACACAATAAATTTCATTAATAACTGATTAGAACAGAGGTGTTAAATTCATTTCACTTTTCAGGCCAGAATGAAGTATAAATTATATCACATGAAGCAAATTCAGACAATTATTCTTAAAAAAGAAAAAAAATCTATTTTAGAGTAGACCAAAGTAAATGGATGGGAGAAAGGGATCAATGTATATTATATATATCTACCAACTACTCCACACAAGTAGGATGACACGAGATCAATTTCTTAAGCATTTAACAGGTTTGAATTCAAAGTTTTCCTTCTCCTAGACTGGTTGCAATAAGATTAAAGAGCCCAATCTGCCTTACTATTTCCTCATAGAAGGAGGAAAATAATTGGATTCATACCTTTCCCAAGGATATTAGCATAATGCGAAATGCAAACAGCCTTGTCTAGGATTTGAACTTTAGTCGCTGAGTCCATTTCCTATGATGATAACCATTACACCACATGCCTCCATTGTATATTATATAACTTTATTAACAATAAAGAAAGGAAAGAA
This sequence comes from Doryteuthis pealeii, assembly GCA_023376005.1. Lineage (NCBI taxonomy): Eukaryota > Metazoa > Mollusca > Cephalopoda > Myopsida > Loliginidae > Doryteuthis > Doryteuthis pealeii. The sequence continues at coordinate 79,583,397 of CM042159.1, read as the reverse complement.
TGTGAGGTGTTATTAAAGTTTGTGCAGCAGGATATGTAGAAAAATCTCATCCACATGGTATATATAGTCCTTATATGTCTGTGGGATTACCCCCCTTGCTTGCAAGAGAACTTTTACAACTATGTCTAGGAAGCAACAGCCTCTGTTGCTATAGCAACACATCTGGGTATTTAAGCATAGGTGTAAAGATAAATCTCTCTTTTTCTCAAAGAGCATGCAGTAGCAGCAGAAGTTGCTTTTATTCGTCTTTGGACACCCACCAGGGGCTTGACATTTCTGCCAGTGACACATGAATACAAACGCTATACAATAATACACAATGTATAATACCAAAAGATTTTACATATACAACCATGTCTATTTCACATATACAAACTGGACACAACCAAGAACATCTCAAGAAACTATTCTCTAATATTTCTGTAACAAACATGCAGTTTCACATGCAATGCCTTTGTACTGTCTTAGTAATTTCATGCACAAATACTTATCATAAAATAACTTTTATGAATAAACTCATTTGTGCTTTTCACTCGCTCTTCAGAGCGGGGGTCCAGTGTGCTTTGGCCTCTAGACCAGAAGTGTTGAATTGACAGAGTTGATCCCAGGTGGGCTATCCCCCTAGGCAACAGCTGCTCCTTTGATTTAAAAGAAGCAGGGCTGAGTTTATTGCCTTGTGCCTGAGGGGGAATGCCGACAAGATCAACGCATTTTTTGCACCTACCACCCATGAGCTTCGACTTGTGGGTGGGCCCACATTAAAATGACCTTGTGTTACACTCTAATAAGTGGGATGAGTGGTAAATATCATAAAAGAACTTTCCTACATACACACAGCATAACTCTAGAACGATATATGTACCAGAATGATATGTATGGCATAGACCAACTCAAGTTGTAGTAGTAATAGTTGTTAGTTCAGAAACAACATACACGCAAGTTCTATAGTCACCAGTGGCAGTGTATTTATTTCTAGGCTCGTGGGTTCTTTCTCAGAGAGAAGGAAAGACAGAGAGGAAGAGAGAGAGAGAGAGGGTATGGTCAAATTACTCTGTTGTAAATCATGCTTGCTACTACTATGTCAGACCCATCCAGGGACCCAGGAGCCACGTCTGACTCCTACCAATCAAGGCGAAAAGAGAACAATTTTTTTCTTCTTCCATTTTTCATCCCAGTGTCACATCCGTTTCCGGTCAAAACCTGGAACTTCTGTTTTTATTTTTAAATCTATTTCCAGGGTCATTCGTCGGTCACTGAGTTCAAACTTTAACCTCTCTTTGTTCTTAATTCATTTTCTTCTCTTTCTCCTTTCAATCCCCATAGACTACAATAATTATGCTACACTTTGTCCATTTTGCATCCTATTCCTGTTTGTATCTTTCTTTCCTGTTTGATTCAATCTGGCAATAAAACTTTTTGAGTTTAAAGAATTATCTTTAAATTTGTTCCTGAAAGGAACCTGAATTCATTATATTTCTCAACATGATCCCCCTACAAATCCTTCAAGTGTAACATAGTGAGTGATGCATTTGGCCCATTTTGACACCAGATACATGATTGAAATAGATTGGTAATTGTTGAAGGTATCACATGAAATAAAGTTTCAATGAAAATATGGATTTTGATTAGTAAATACAAACACATGAGCAAAAGTAGAAGACTTGGTTTTTACAATTAGATTTGGGAGTTACAGCTGAAATACAGAAACAGAGAGATGCAATTTGAGAGATTTAGGGTTTCAGCTTTTTCTGAGCCTTTCTGAACTAACATATAAAACAATGACAAAATAATTTCCGGTTATTTCCTATAACTCCAACCTAAAAAAAGGGGAAACAACTCTGAATGAATTTTATCTGTTAATTAATCTACCCATTATTTTCCCATTAAACTAAACTTAAACCGTAACCCTGTCTTCTTTTTTCCTAGTAGATCAATATATAATTTTTTTTTTCAGGTTGGAGTTATAGGAAATAACCGAATTTCCCTTCCTTTATCAAATGATGAATGAATTTCAATAACCCACTTTCAGAGCGGTCTTGAATGTTTAAAAAGTGATTAACATCTAAATAAATGTGGGAAGATATAAAAATATAACATGTTTGTCCACTTTGTTTTTTTGTCATCCAAACAGAAATGATCAACAGCTTTTGAATCATGTCCAAAAACAAGCACCAGCAAGATCTTCTTCTGATGTAACAAATGGAGAAATTGTCCAAATGTATGCATACAGTGTTTTAAGAAGACCAATGCTTTATAAAAGAATATATGTCTGGTCCTAGAACTAAGGGCAGATAACCAGGACAGGACACAGTGCAGATAATCAAGAGACAATATCTACACAGTAGGATTAGTACATAATAATTTTTCAGATGTTCCATTGTGGTGTAATGGTTAGCAAGCTAATCTCGCAGATCAGTTACTACTGAAAAGCAAGTTTGATCCTTGCTGGATGCCTCATAATTGTGACCTTCTGTTACATTCTACCCTTAATGAATGGGTTGGGTAAATACCTTTATAATAATTTGACAAAAAATTATTTTAAATATGTTTTTAGGTAAAGAAAAATAGATAAAATAAGTTTTCATTTTTTACCTTAACTTTTGCTGCAGTCTTCTGAAACTTGGTTTCTATTCTTTTCTATCAAAATATCAAAGTTTGGAGAAAAGGATTCAGTGATTGAAACTTTCATTACCTCATTTAAATGCTATTTCTCTGAATTTTTGAGATGAGGCTTGATAATTAGTATTATTTGGATTATTCGAACTATTGTTCTCATCTTTATCGTTATCGGTACAACATTTCAGCCAATGTGCCCTCCGGCCTTCTTCATGTATTTTTTGTCGGACTTGGGAACTTTCTCAGACTTTGGAACCTTTTTTTTGAACTCAGGAACCTTCTTGTCATAATCGGTTGGCTCCCGATTATGACAAGAAGGTTCCCGACATTAGGCCGCTCTGCCGCCAACTATTTCTCAAATACTGATAAAATGTTTTTATGTCTACATTTGAAAACTTTGTTGAGATTGGCTCTCCTACTTCATGTCTATCAATTCAAGTTGGAGTTCTTCACACACAATGTTTTTTTTTAAGAGAATCCAGGAATGGATCCAGGAAAATTGTGAAATGCTGCTTCATTTCATGTAAATCTAAGAACCATTTTTTGTTTAAATAACTAAAGTTTCTTCTTAGATCAGAAATTACATAGATATATTTTTCACAGTCTATTTCTTTATAATTGGGAGAAGATTTAAGTGATTTTAAAATCACAAAGTGAAATAAATCCTCGTTTAATATTTGGTTGACATGAAACTCAAGCTTGATCTCCCACCCTGTTGGCTGGAGCTATAGAATATACCGACTGCATCTCTGCAGAGAGGTAAAATACCTCCCAATGGGGCCACCTGTTGGTAGTGTTTGACAACCCATAAAGCTTAAGGACAGAATCCTGGTGACTGAGCTATCCATGACATGCAACACTTCACTTTGACTCTTACTTAGATTAGATAGGCAGTTGGAGAGGCTCCTGCTGATTGATTGGCTGGTCACATCAAGCCCTAGCACTTATATGATTGTCCTAACCCCATTGCCCTTATGGCAAACCACCAACCCTTCATATATGAACTAGAAGGCAGTGTCTGAGGGTCTTAGTGTCCTGGGTATGACATTATACTGTATCTAGTAGTGAAGTTCCAAATCTGGGACTCTGGGGAATGTGGAGTACCCCTTTATCACCATTACTCCCAGGTCCACCCTGATCCGGAGTAGTAGTATCTGTTAGGGTCCCATCTATGGGTTAAATAGATAAAAAACGAGTTTTAAAAAAAGTGTTTTAAAAAAAATTGAGTTTAAAAAAAAATTGAATTCTCAATAAGAATGAATAAAAACATGTTTGGCATAAAATAACCCAAGTGTTGACATGCCGTAAAATCGAACCAGCCAACCAAGTAAGATAGATTTCAAATTATTTAGTTTAATCAGTATTTCCTTTTATTTTTAGATTCAGTTCATTGAAATATCCAATAATGTCAACCATAAAAGCTAAATCTTGAATACATCTTGAAATTCAGGTACATTTTTTTTTCTTTTATTTCCATGGAAAACTTTCTTATTTCCTCAATAGAAACATTTCAATAGAATATCCTTACTTAACCAGTAACTATGAGAGTCAATTTGGAATATCGATCTCATTTGAGAAATTATCAAATTTGCAGCATTTGTGATACAAACTGGAAAGACGGTGATCTTTATTATAACTTGCAATTTGGATTTTAATCTGGACTCTCTTTATGGCATATCAACCCTTTTGGGGTTATTTAATGCCAAATCATTTTGATAAAAGAATCACTCAGTTTACTTACAATACTTGCTGTTGCTTAAATGGTCACCCAAATAAGTATTGAACAGGCTCATCACCCTAAACTTAGATGATCTAGCAGGAACTGATGCTTTCAGTGGGACTTGACCATAAACGTTCATTTTGAGAGCTTTGTAGCATAATAATACTTTGTGATGATGTATAATGCAAACTAGGAAGATGATGATGTTTATTATAACCTACAATTTTGATTTTAATCTGGTCACTAAATAACTTACCATTTGTGGAGTTCCATTTCTGGTCAAACTCATCATCTGCTTCCAGTTTACATTTATCTAAAGAGATAACCAAAGATTAAAATATTTCCTTGTTGTTTGACCAAGATCCATAAATTCTTCAATGATGTACCAATCTTCTTCAACATCTCCAATAAAAATGCAAAGCTGTACCACATCAATAATGTCAGTGGTTTCATCAATGGCAATGGAAAATGCAAGGAAATAAAAGTGCATTATTCTTAAGTTGCAAGTGTAAGTTTCCAGAGATATCCATTATACAGTTTGCAATGGTATACCATAAATATGATATATCTGAAAATGATTGCCATTTTTTAGGACATATGATCTCTGAAGCCTTAGCCATCAATTTAACAAATTCAACTTCTGAAAAGAGCTTTGATGAAACAGCTACTCCATTTGCAAATATGTAGCTAGCTTTAACTTCTCTAACTTTGACTGCAACTTTTAAGAGTGACTGCTGATTCTCTAACTAAGTGTAGAGTTTAACATTTTTTTGTTCTTGAATTTTGCCACTATAATCTTTAAATATTTTTCCTGATAAGTTTTATAATGTCATTTCACAGTAACAGAAATTTCTTTACTGCAAATTAAACAGGTTGATTTACAATCCAATTAAAAAAAAATTATATATATATATATATATATATATATATATATATATATATATATCTTTCTTCACATATTTGAATATCAACAAAAGCAGCCACATACCAAAAGCAGAGGCTCACAGACTTTTGTTTTCACTAATAATTTCTTTTCCTTTAAACAAAGGCTCTGAGGAAGGTTTGTTAAACAACACGAAACACTGCAGTGTCACTTGTGAATGAGACTTGTGTTTTTTTCATTTTTTATAAAATTTTATATATATATGTCCATTTTTGTTACATTCTTCTACACTCAAATCAATTTTTCTTTGCCTTTGGGGTTAGGTAGATTTTTAAAAAAATAGATAAAATAATTTGTATAACTAAAACGTTTAAAACTGCAAAAGTAGTAAACGACCACTGAGAAAAATAAACAGTATTAAGTGGGATGTATGTAAGGGGTGTGTCAACCCTGACATCCCGAAAGGTTTTTCTGCTGCAAATCTGTTTGAGAGCCTTAAAAACGCTTTATTTTTAAGATAAAGTAAAGGAGTTATTTCCCCTTTTGTTTAACTAAGTAACTAAGAATAAAATAAAATACAATAACTAGGATTGATATTTTCTGTTGGATGTATAATAACAAATCTTGCATCTAAAAAGGAAGATATTTGCTTAAAACTCTCAATAATGAACTAGCTGCTGTACCCATCTATGCCAGGTTAAAGGACAATAGAATGCAGCTGGTTTTACACCAAACAGTTAGAATTTTTCATAGTTTGATACCGGCCCTCACCAACTCAGCGTATGAGTAGCACAGGGATCTGTGCAGTAAAGTAAGGAGTCTCCTTGGTCTAGTGAAAAGGGGATAGACTCCCTCGCTGATTGGCTGATACTAACTTTAGGCCACCCCAACAACTTATAAAGTTAATATTTTCTGCAAATGATTTCATAAAGTTTTGTCAAGAAATATTTTTTTTGATTTGACTAACACAAAGAAACACAAGAAATTTAAACTGTCCAATTAGTTTATATTTTGCAGCAATATGACTTTGTATTAATTATTGTCAATAGTCAGCCCCCATCCTCCTCACAATGAGAGTCCTGCGTTTTACAATAAGGAACATTTTTTCTGTTAAAATCTTTCTGAGTTCAATAAGTATACATACCAAATTTGATAGCTCTATATAAAACCATTTATCTATTTACAGACAAACTCTTCCTATTTATTAATATACATATTTACCACCTCCACACAAATAGGATGTGACACAAGATCAATTTCTTAAGCAAAGTTTAACAGGTTTGAATTCAGTTTTTCTTCTCCTAGATTGGTTGCCTAACCAATGTTAAAGAGCCCAGTCTGCCCTACTATTTATCCATAGCTGGAAGGAGAATAGTTGGATTTGTCCCTTTCTCAAGGTGTTAGCGCTATGTGAAATGCAAACAACCTCATCCAGGACTTGAACTTGACTTGCCCTGTTCATTTCCTATGATGGTAACCATTACACCACGTGCCTCCTAATTATTAATCTAGATTAACCAAAGAATTAGAAAGTTAAGAAGTCATTTCCATGTAAGAAGAAGCTCAAAGTAATGTGGCTTTACTTAATTCTATTTAAATAGAATTATGCAACTAGTATATTTAAACTATCTTCCAGAAATAGTTTGTAAAGGTGTCTGCACTGACCAGAGTAATAATTATGAATAAGTTCATCTTAGTCTTTAGAAGATGTAATGTTCCTAAGTTTAAAGTTAATAAACATGATATTTTTAGTCCAATCATTGTAGGACTTCATTCTCCACTTGAGATGAATGATGAATGAATAACATGTTTAATCATCACTACAAGAAAGCAACAACAGAAATTGCAGATTATAAGGCTGAGAGATCAATTATCAGTGACACCCACGTAATAGATGAATAAATAGATGAATAAATAGACATAAAATAGGTGAGAAAATTTTAAGTAAAATCATGAGAACTTTTACAGTTATAATCCAATAAGAAAGAAAAGTTTAAAGTGAAAAATGCAAAGACAGTTATAACAAAAAGAGATAGAAGATCATTTTTAATCCTAAATTAGATACAATTTGAAAAAGGCAAATGATATATGTATGTAAAAAAAATTACAATTTGGGTCTATATTATTTAGATTTTTCAGACTGTTGTCCTCATCTTTATTGTTATATACACAATGTTTTGGTTAATGCCCCCCCCCCAGCCTTCCTCTTTTTGTTGAACTCAGGAGTCATCATGTCGGAATCGGGAGCATTCACAGAACTTCGAACTGAACCGTTTTATCTAATCCATTGGAGTAGATTGTTCTCATTCTGTTAACCATGATCGAATACAAGTGCTAAGTGATGTTAAGTATTCTGTTATTTTCGCCTGTAGTCAGATAATTAATTTGGATTTATTTATGGATTTATCTAAGGACCAGAATAATCCATAAAAGAAATTTTAAAAGTTTTTTTCTTCTTTTGTTTGAGGAATGATATATACAGAGTGATCCATAAAGGATGCAAACATAAAAATAAAAGGGTAAAATTTATGCACATGTAAATTTCATACAACAATGTTAGTGGCAACACTGCACTTAGAGACAACAGTATTTAGCAATTGAATGTCATGTGCAACAATACACCACTCCGACAACTTACTTATTATGTCCTATTAGAAATTGTAAAATCCTGGTATCTTTAGGAGAGAGGAGTAAATTAAAAATTTTTCCTGCACTGCTTGAAATGAAGAAATCTTTCAGTGATACTTTCCGAGATACCTATAACATTTCTATTTATAGTCATCTGATAGTAATCTCTTGTAAATAGGACAGGGGTAACACAGGAGTCAATAAGGTGAATTAGACACCTGCTGTGAGGATTGCATTAGTAATGCAATCATCATTTTTTTTCTAATACTTACCTGTTTAAAAGTGGATGGCATCTTTACCAAACACTCAATTGATCTACTCTTACAAAACTAATAGTATTAAAAGTATTAATTCTTAAATAGTTTGTATTTGAAGTTGATTGCATTTAACACTTAAAAGCTCATGACAGCCTTATATTTGGAAAACTTGGAGGCACTTGTGGTGTAATGGTTATCTTTGTAGGAAATGGACATGGCAACAAGAGTTTAAATCCTGGACAAGGCTGGTTGCATTTCACATAGCACTTATACCCTTGCAAAAGGTATGCATCCAACTATTCTCCCTCCAGCTATGGGTAAATAGTAGGACAGACTTTTTTTAACCTTGGTATGGCAACCAGGGTAATTTATGAGGAAGTACGTCCCGGTCCCCTGCCTCCGAAATTGCTGCCTGGTGAATTTTCAAATAACAACCCAACTATCGCCGCCACAGTGTTACTTGAAAGAAACAACCAACTTAGAGCGTTAAATGTATTTGAGGCGGGGGGGGGGGCTCTTTTTTGTCTTAATTCTTGTTTATTTATTTTTTCCATTCGAAAGAAAAAAACATTAAACCTTTTTTTGTCGTAATTCTTATTTTTCTTTTTTTGTCTATCTCATTCTGTTCAAAACTATCTAAACAAGAAATATCACAAATTTCTATAAATAAACAAGAATTACGACGAATTACGATAAAAAAAGGAAAATAAGAATTACGACAAAAAAAAGATAAATAAGAATTACGACAAAAAACGGTTTAATGTTTTTTTCTTTCGAATGAAAAAAATAAATAAACAAGAATTAAGACAAAAAAGAGTCCCTTTTTTTGTCTTAATTCTTGTTTATTTATTTTTTCCATTAGAATTAGATATTTGTCAGCATAATAATATCAAAATGCTTCAACTTAGAGAATAAAGCAATCTCCAGTCCAATTTGCAATTTCATAATGGCATGGGAATTGCATTTGTGCTTACCCCAATCATTATATTTTCTCAGGGAAGATAATTGTTAGATGCTAACTGTAAAGTATTTTCCTCTATTTATTTCCAATTATCATAATATAAATAGGATGGAACTTAATGGCCACTTAAGATGGCCTTTAAGTGTATAAGTTATAAAATGTCAACATTCTTCAACTTTTCATTGTTAAAGGAAATTATCAAATCGTTCAAAAGATAATCATCAAATAATCATAATCAATATGTGGATTATGCCATATTGGACAAACAAAAATACGTCCCATTCTTTTATAAAAAGTGATAAAAGGAGAATTATGCTGACTACAGAGTTGTTAACAAAAATTAATGATGTATGAGTAACTCAGGGATCTGTGCGGTAAAGTAAGGAGCTGATGGTAGGTGTGGCGCTCCACCTCAGATGCTAAAAACAATCTCCTTGGTCTAGCGCTAGTGAAAAGGGGATAGACTCCCTCGCTGATTGGCTGATACCGACATTAGACACCCGACGACTTTACTTTTACTTTATATAATCTTATATCTATAGACCCCTAGGCTGCTAGCGCTCGCCAACTCAGCGTATGAGTAGCACAGGGATCTGTGCGAGCTGATGGTAGCGCTCCACCTCAGACACTAAAATAATCTCCTTGGTCTAGCGCTAGTGAAAAGGGGATATACTCCCTCGCGCATTGGCTGATACCGACATTAGGCCGCTCCATGACTTAACTTACTTTACTTTATATCTATAGATATTAATTTAAAATCCCATGAAGAACCTCTGTTTTTTTTTTTATTTAAAGGTTAAGTAAATATTCTTTTTAAATGTATTAAAGATTTTTAAATGAAAGGAAAATAACTAAATTATCAACTGGAATTAGATAAGTATACAATATAAGATGGTGCAAAATACTTTTCCTTTGAAAACTTAAATGCCATTTTTTGAAAATCATTATCTATTTTATTAATTTCTGTTACATATTTAATGAAAATCTGGAGAGACTTTTACCCTGGAAAAATGAATGACTGAACAAAAGACAAGTGTTCAATTTAATTTAAAAAACAAACCATTACATTCTGCTTTATACAAAGAGCATATCACCAGAATTATCAAGTCAGAAATAATGCTCTTTCAAAGTCGGCCATTTGAAATTTATTTCAACACTTTCAAATGCAAGGGTTTGATTCCAACTTACTGTGGTTCAGGCATCTATGTACACCACCTAGAAAGAGTTCAATTTTACAAAGATGAAAAATGAAGACTTTTAAGGAATGTTATATTCCACTGTTAGTTCAAAGTAATTTCCAAGGTCCAAAGTAAATATTTTTGAAAAAGAAAATTTCTCTACCTTAATATTACAAAAGTTATTTAAAGTGACTTTTGTATTAACCTGTATCTTTTATTAATGTTATTATATTTCTGTACAGTAATACAAAAGAGGAGAGGAAGAGAAGGCCATTTTGATGTGGATAACATTGTCACTTACCATTCATGGTGTAATGATTAAAAAAATGAATGACAGAAAAAACAAGGGTTAACAGACAAGGAAAAGTGTATTCAGAATTCTATAAAACAAGCAAGTCAAAAAGTTCTATTTGGTTGGTAGTTAAGGTTGCACAAAAGAAAAAGGAAGTTTGGTGCTCAGAGCATAGGCTTACTTGCTTAATGTTTGCTGTGCTAGTGAGGAAAAAAAGTCAGCTTCAGAAGCATAGCTCATAGCAGTTGTTTGGTGATGTTATAAATTGTGGGGTGGCTGAGCGTTCTTCTTTAGGCTGGTTGCAGATAAAGTGATAATAAGGGGTTAATATATACATTGCATAGGATATGACCATGTAAAGATCTCTTAGGTTGTATGTGTTTTATGTAGGAAGAGGACTGTAAGGGAGGGATCAATATGAGTTGCAGGAGAGACATAATAGGATATGACTATTTAGGAAGGTCCTTATGCTGGATTTACTGCAGTTGGTAAGACATCTATGGAGTCACTGCATTGCACATTTATGTGGTCAGTACTATCTGTGGCTAAGCTGCAAAGTTGAGAATATCTGTAGGCTAACTGGTTTCATAAATGGTTTGGTTGAGGGTTTGCCATGTGTGTTATGGTCCATCAGTGTGTTAGGTAATGCTCCTATGAGAAGCGAAGGTGGATCCCGATGTGTGACTAGGACTGGTCCTTAGTCTCTAGTTGATGCAAATCCAGTTAGCCAAAAAAAGAGGAAGAGAGAGAAAATTCCAATTTATTTATGTGTTTTGGAAGAACTGTTTGTGGTGCCTTCTAATTAGTCAAAAGGGGTCACACAACCTGCCTCCCACTACATTTGTAGAGTTAGCAGTAGTTGTGTATAGTCATATTTTATTTTTTACCTTGAAAGAGTCATGAATCATAATAAGATTTTACTTAAAGTATAAACACTAACATGGTAACCAAACATGTTATATATATCAAATAACTTTTTCTTAGGCTTATATTCAATGGATAAGCCGGCTAAAATATCTGTATATGTGCAATAATAAAAGTTTTATGAAAAGTAGATCAATTCTTGAGCAAAATTTCTAATAAATAGATAATCTCAAATACAATCAGTTGCAATATAAGTAATTGCATCTATATCAATAATTGGGAAGAGTTTGTTTGTCTTGTTGGGAGACAAATAGAATTGCCTCCCTTTTTACATTGAAGGAGAGGCTTCCATTTTTCTCTTGAAAGGGTCAGACATGTGTTTTTTGCTTCCTCAACAGCTACACACGTGTGCCTGTTTTGGTTCACAGGCCTCCTGAAAGATAGTAAGTGGGTTCCACTCCTTTATTGGTTAATTTTTTTTCATGTTCCTCGGAATACCTTGTGTCTGTTTTTATGGTTCAGGACTGGAACTATGTTTTATCTGTGCATGTTGTTTTCATTAAATGTTATCTTTGTATAAATTGACCTTGTCTTTTCCTTGCTGAATATTCTGTTGGGTTACCCTCGTTTGGATAACCTAATGCATTATAGGAATGTGGTGTCAATGTTTAAAGAAACAAAACAAAGTTGAATTCACTTTTCTTATATTTTTAATCATATTTTTACATTGCTGCTACCATTTCGATCCCTTGGCCACAAAAACAATTCATGAAAATTGTCACTGTTTATTTCTTAAACAATTTCTTTCAGATGGGATTGATTGATTTAATGGCATGTCAACCAATGTAGGGTTATTCATGCCTAGAGGTTAGGAATCCCATCCATTGTTTTTCATATTTACAGTCTTTGTGCAGTTGTTTATTAAGAGTTTTTTTTTTAAGCGGGTCTATTTGATCCATAGATGGGACCTAACAGGTTACAACACCAGGTCAGAGTGGACCTGGGAGTAATAGCAATGAAGGAGCTTACCATCAGATGCAGTTTAGTGTCATACTCAGGACACACAATTTCATCATTATGCAACACCTCATCTGGAATTTCAAATAAAATGTTCTTTGTTCTGTTAACTACTAGAAACTATGGGCAATTCTCATATTGTAATGATTAGTAAGCTAAGCTAGTAGACCATTATTACTAAGTTTGATTCACACTGGGTGCCCTATATTTTCTAGCCTTGTGCCAAACTAATCTAAGCAAATAATTACTACTCACTAACCTATATAGCATGCATCTTAGCATCTAGTTTGTTGGAATTTTAAAAGCCAAGCAGTTTTTGTAAACTTGGCTGCCATTGACTTATTTTGAAGTTGAGACGTTGGTGCCGCCTTGGGGGTGGTGGTATATAAGCATTTTGGCGCATTTATTGCAGCATTGACAAAGAGGACATGGTCTCTGCTAGATCTAAATCTAGTGACTCCTCGAGCAACCATGGTTTGTGGAGTAAAATTTTAAACTAACTTAAAGAAGTTAGTTAATTAACTAAGTTAGTTAACTAACTTAAAGAAGTTAGTTAATTTCACATACATGAGGTTAGAAGAACATGGTCCCAGTTAGACTAAATCTAATTACTAGTAATTTTCTACATAAATAGACAGCTCTAAATGGACTTCATTCTGGAGAAACAAGTACAAATTTTACCTTCTCTATAAGGGAGAAATATTTATTTTCTGGAAGAATATGAATGCGAGAAATTTATTGATTACCTCTGAGATGTTGGTAGTATATTTTGTTTGTTCCCAAAAACGTTTTCACTTGTTGAAATGGGGGATGAACGTCTTAATTTCTCCAGAATGAAGAAAATATACTACCAACATCTCAGAGGTAATCAATAAATTTTCTCACAGTCATATTCTTCCTGAAATAAATATTTCTCCTTATAGAGAAGGGTAAATTTGTACTTGTTTCTCCAGAATGAAGTCATTTAGAGCTGTCTTATTTATGTAGAAATTTAGTAGCCATTAGATTTGGTCTAACTGGGAATGTTTACCTAACCTCATGTATGTGGAAAATTTACTAACTTCTTTAAGTTAGTTTAAAATTTTACTTTTTTTAAGAAGTTTAAATTGAGTGCAGTACAGCGTGAAATAACATTGGAAATGAAACCAGAAATTCACACAGAAAATTCCTGGTGATTCGTCTGAAGAACTTAAGAAAATGGAGACATCTAGAAGATGTAATTTTTAATATATACTATTTTTTTGTATGCCTCTAAGAACAGAAGTAAAGAAAAAAGCAAAAGAAAAAGGAACTTTGATTTCAGAGACTATTTTTGTCTTTCTAAAAATATTTGTCATAATATGCAACTGTCTTTATGTTAGCAAGTAAGTTCAATGGCTTTCATAATATCTCTCCTTCTTTATTCTAGAAATGTTAACTATTATTTTTATTAACAAGCATAAGAGAATCTAATGCAACTGCAGCATAGATGTTTTTCGTTGGTAAATGTGATTTTAATAAATTACTGTTTACTGGGATAATGTCATTTATTTTGCTCTGAAATATTGCCCAACTCTTTCTTTTGAGATTTAACTATCTTAACTCCTTTTCCTTTTACAGCTTCAAAGAGGACCTTTCCATTAGTAAATTAACAGCAGTTAACTATTTCTCAATTAATTCTAGTGTTGAACTTCGAGTTACAACTCGGCAAGTTTTTCACAAGCTTAATCACAAGAAACTCTACAGAAATAAATAATTGAATTGCAGGAATGTAGGAAAATTTAAACCAGCAAATATACAGACAATAGCAAATTGACCAGACATTTCTTAGTGCACAAATATTTCCAGTAGTTTTCACAAATTTTTGGTATACAATATTGTTTGTTTCCCAGAGAATGAAATATTTTTGTTTTAATAATGATTTAATATTCAAGTTCATTAATTAACAAGTTCATATTTTGATTAACAGATTTGTGTCTGATCATAAGCTCACTCCTGTTGACTGGGGAAGTAAAATACACTTACTGCAATGAGGCCACCTGTTGGCTGTGGGTGGCACGCCATAATGCTTAAAAGGATGGAATCTGGTGGCCTGAGGCAGTCATGACTTGAGCACTTCCTTTGTCCCTACTTAGGCTAGGTCAATAGAGAGGCTCCCTCGATTAATCAGCTAGTCACGTAAAACCCTAGCATCTGTTGTTGTCCTGACCTATTGCCCTTATAGCAAACTTCAACTTTTTATCATATAATGTCTAGAAGGCAGTGGCTGAGGGTCCTTAGTGGTCCTGAGTATGATGTTAAACTGCATTGGGGTAAAATTCCACTACTGGAGCTTAGGAGAATGTGGAGTATTGTTCATCACATTACTCCCAGGTCACTCTGACCTGGAGTGGTAGTAACCTGTTTTAAGAGTCCATTACTAGATTAAATATCTTAAAAATGAGTTTAAACAATTGTTTTTAAAAAATTGAATTTAAAAATGATACCCATCAGGAATGAATAAAAAACATGTCTCGCATAAAGATTAACCAACAAGGGTTGACATGCCATAAAATCGAACCAACAACAACATTGACCACAAGAGATGAATTATTTGATCTACATTTCTTTTAAAGTAAACTAAAGACTGGAAGGGTTATGAGAGTTTTGATTAAATCAGTTTGTCATTGCCTAATTTGATAAGATGTTTAGATGGTCATTCTCTTGATCTGGAGTTGTAGATAAATCTCCATGGTAGTGAAAGGGCTTGCTTATTAGAGAAGCAATTTTGCCAATTTGTAAAAGGACCGGCACAAGTTAATGTTGGTGTAATCGAAGAAAAGGAGAAATGATTGATCCCTTTTGGTGTGGAAGAAGATTCAATGAATAATAAATGTAGGTTAATTTTTTTTAATCCACTAGATTTAAAGAGTAAACAGATAAAGATAAATCCCTTTCCATAAAGAGATAATTTAATTACTGGTTATGGTTCAGGGCAGAGCTGAGGCATGATTGTAGAAAGACTAGACCAATCACTCAGTGTTTTTAGATAAGTAGGCTCATTACACAGACAGAGATTTGAGATAAAATTAACACACTTTTTTTTATAGAGTAATGTCCGTCTGGTAATTATAAAAGCATGCAGTATTCGATAATATATTTGTAATGATCTGAGTTTTGTATTCTATTATTTACTAATAATTAACAGAGGTGTGATGCGTAATGTTTCTTCTCAACAAAGAATTGTCAAGGTTCAAAGTTTGGAGGGGTGTTTTTTCTGTTTTCTTTGCAACAATTTTTCCCTTGGGAAAGCATCTCTTCTTTCTATCCAAGCTATGGATACGGTTATTTCTATAACTTCCAAACAAATAAACAAAGGGGAACCACTCTGACTGATAATTATTTATTTTAATTATTGATCTCACTAGGAAAAAAGAAGAGGGGTTAGGGTTTAGTGGTTAGGATTAGTTTAATGGGAAATAAGTAATAATTGTTCTACTTGAGACAACGTCGTCTCGATGGTTGGGTCATGTACATCGGATGGGGAAAATGATGGACGAATCTCGAAAGACATCCTTATGGAGAGCTAAACTTGGTAAAGACGATTGGTTCGCCCCCTACTGTGATTCAAGGATGTCTGCAAAAATGATCTCGGTGCTTTGGCATTGTCCCTTCCAGCTGGGAAAATATTTTGGCTCAAGACCGCTCGATGGCGGCAGAGATCTCCATAGAGGACTGTACATGTGCAGAATTCGCCCTGATACAACATCATGGAAGCTAAGAAGGTTTCAATAAGATAGCAACGGCAAGCAAAGCATCGGAATATCTATCTACAGGAGACCAACCTACACAAATTGCAAAATCTGTGGTCGAGAATGTTTCCCAAACATAGGATTCATAGTCACAGGAGGCGCTGCAACTTCAGGGGCACAACAAAACTTTTAATCATAGTCTTTCGAGACTGAATTGCAATGAAATGAATGATCTTGATTATTAAACTCTGGTAATGAGTACAGTAATCTTGGGTAATAGCCCAAAAATACATCTGGTGTTAGCTTATAGCAGATGTTATAAACAAATCATGGCTGCTTGCTCCCCCCATCTCTGTGATAAATCATTAGTGTATGTTACAAGGACCTATGGTGATAGATTGTCTATCCATTCTCTTACAGAGACCCTGGCCCTGGCCCTATGTAGAAAAAGGTGGCTGACCTCTAGTTTAAGAATCTGTGGCGCACAATTGCACCATTCTTCTGTTATCAATCCATCCACAGTGGTGGGCTGGTTCTACCAAGTTCCAACATCATAAACAACACTGTATATATATTTACACCCTTCTCACAACGAGCAGGATGCGACCAAGGTCAATTTCTTAAGCAGCAGTTTAAGCAGGTTTTGAATTCAGAATTTCTTCTCCTGCTAGACAGGTTGCCTTAAACCAAGGTTGAAGAGCCCAACTATTTACCTATAGCTTTGGGAGGGAGTATATTTGGATTCATACCTTTCCAATGGTATTGAGCATTATGTGAAATACAACGTTTATCTGGATTTGAAGCTCGGGTCAACAGTCCATTTCGCTACAACTCTAAACCATTTAATGGCCCACCGACCTCCATAAATCATGATTGTAGTTAAATGGTTTGCATATTTAACCAACTTTTAAGAGAATCCATCTATCATTATTATTAATGATTGTTCTAGACTATTTGTTACTATTCCTTGGTTATTATTTATAGTTACATCTTTCAGCTGTTGTCTCCTACAGGTATTTGTAAGAGTTGATAAATCTCTAGGATTCCTAAAGTAATCCTTTATTCAGCCACAGGGATAAAAGTCGTCATCGGGGTGGCCTAGTCGTATCAAGCAATCAGTGAGGAGTCCTATCCCTTTTACTAGCGCTAGACAAAGAGATTGTGTTTTGGTCTGAGGTGGAGCACCTACTAATCAGCTCCTTTACAACAGATCCTGTGCTACTTCATATGCTGAGTTTTGGCGAGGGCAGTATTGAAATTATCGAGCGCTTACAACTGAGCTAACTGCTTAATAGGGTATATATTGTCTTTAATTTCTGCTGTATGATTCAGATGTCACTGGCTAAAAGACAACTGAATAAGCTGAAGGAT
>CM042159.1:79504295-79565800 GCA_023376005.1 Doryteuthis pealeii | reverse complement strand
TTTATGTTATTTACTAAGCTGAGTTTCTTAAATTTTACTATGATATAAATATAAAACAGTATTTTTAGATTACATAAATATAGGTAATCCTTATTTATACTACTTACATATCTCGGGACTATTGTACTTTAGCTTAGTTGTTATATTTACAACAGTTGAACCACTGACCTGTAACCAATATGACAAAAGGTCACTTGAAGAACAGTCGGTTGGTTGTTTTTTACAGCATGTTCAACCTTTGTTGGGTTATTATGCCAAAAACATTTTGTTTTATTTATTCTTGATGGCTATGGAACATTTTTTTTTAAAAAAACTCAATTGGTTTGTTTTTTTTTTAAAAAAAAACATTTTTAAACTCATTTTTTATTTAACCCATAGATAGGATCTAACAGGTTAGTACCATTCCGGGGTCTATGTGACCTGGGAGTAATGTCAATAAAGGGGTATTCCACACTCCCCAAAAACTCCAGGATTGGACTTCACCATTAATGCAGGTTTAATTCATTACCCAGGACACTTTAAGACCCTCAGCAACCGCTTTGTACCTAGTAAACACATAAATGATGAAAAGGGTTGGGTTTGCCATAAGGGCAATTAAGTTGCGAACAATCATATATATTTACCAACCCCTCCACACGGAGCAGGATGTGACACAAGGGTTCAATTTTCTTAAGCCGGAGTTTAACAGCGTTGAATTCAGAGTTTTGCTCTCCTAGGGACCGGTTGCCTAACCAAGCTTAAAGAGCCCAGTCTGCCCTACTATTTATCCATAGCGGAAGGAGAGTAGGATTCATACCTTTCCCAAGGGTATTAGCGCCTAAGTTGAAAAAATGCAATTACCAACATCCAGGATTTGAACTCATGATGGAACAATTCATATAGCGTCGCTTGGCTTGGTTTGACCAGCCAATTGATCAGGCGCGGACCTCTACAGCTGCCCTCTAGCCTAAGGGCCAAAGTGGAGTGCTGCATGTAATGGACTGAAGAAAAAAATATTTGAATATAAACAACCAAGATGAAGAAGACATGTAAGTGCTGAGACATGTAACTATTATAAATAATAAATCAGAAATTTGTTAGCAAAGTCACTTTTGTGAGCTGATAAACATTTGATTCTTTACGTGAGCTGGTGTGTATATTGTATGTGTTGGCGTGTGTGTTATGTGAGAGACAGAGACAATAGGATCAACAAGAATGAGCGGACAATTTTTTTATGTTATCATGTCCGTTCATATACTCATGAGTGCGTGCATGAAGTGTGTTTGTGTATGTGTATGAGATGACAGAGACAAAGGATCAACAGGAGATGAGTGATCAAATTTGGGGATAACCAAACGAGTAAAAAGATGTAAACTTAGAATGATAGTTTATCATTATTTGGTCTTATCTCGCGTCATTGTCCCTCATCTTTATTTTATCGTACAACGTTTTCGGCTAATGGTGCATCCAGGCCTTTACAGGTATTTCCCGTTGACTCAGGAGCCTTCTTCGAACTGGAACCTTTTTTTCGGGACTTCTGGAGCCTTCTCGAACTCAGGAACCTTCTTTCCTGAACTCGGGAACCTCTTGAACTTAATTGGAGCCATCACGGAACCTTGAACCAACCACTTTATTAATCTACTGGGGTATCCTTTTCTCATTCTGCCTAAAGCATAGCTGGGACAAAGTGTTAAGCTGTTAACAAGTGTTTAATTGTGTATGGTTATTGGTGATCATCTATATCCTGTTCTTTGATTTTAAAAGATCAATTAAAAAAACAAAACTGTGATTTTTAACAATATGACAGTTAATCATCATCATCATCATCAAACTCACATTGACTGTATGGATACCAGGACTCTCTCTCTCGACACACATCCCTATCGGTCATTTGCTCCTGGCAAGTCTTTCTGCACAGCATCCAGAATCCACACAGAGCTGATGATGTAGATTTTGGCTGGTCATCCTACATGGGTGTATCTATGCATGCCCCACAAGGAGACATCACTTATGAGTTTGTCCCTACTTCTCCAATAGTGGTCCAGCATGTAGAGATCAATCCTGTAAACTTATTCTGCTAACTTAAACATGCATAAATAAAGAGAATATGTTTTGTATAAGTTATAGATAATATCTTTGTGTTAGGCAAATATAATATATATACTAGACAAAAACAAACATGAACTGTTGGGGTCACCCATTGAACTCTGATAGATATTGGGATTAGGCGAAAAGTGACTTTGCAAAGCAAATTAAACTTAAAAAAGATAAATTGTTGCGAGAATTAATAAAAAAAAATCATTTTGTAAATTTCTAAGAAAGGGAATGTTTGACCTAATTTAAGCTAGGGTTAGCTGCTTGTTTGAAACTTAACATTACATATATACTCTTTCTAAATCACTCTCTTTACACTCTTAGAGAACTCAAAACATATATAACAATGGAGGCTACATCAAAAAGACATATAATCAAGAGGGGGGAAATAACAGCAGATTTGAAGTAAGAGGACAGGTCAGTTTTTGACTTAATTGCAAATTAACAAAACTAATTGGCCACAAATTAAAAATGGACTTTTTTTCTAAACATAATTCAAATCTAGAACTTATTGGAATATTTATTATGAATTTGTTGTCATTAATCTAAATTAGAAAAAAGCCATAGCATAACAATCCTTGATTCACTCAGCTTTAGTACAATAATAGATATATATCTATTTATTATACTGATATATATTATAGTGTGTGTGTGTGTGTGTAGTTTTCAGACAGAGCCAACCAGTGTTTTACTGGATTTTAATCAAACAATAAAAGCCATCACAAAAGCCAACAGACACAAACCACTAACCAACAAAAGGAAATATATTTTACTAAGTCCACCACCAAACATTGACATTTACAACTGCACAATGCTTTCTTATTTCCTCTGAATAGGTTGACGATTATTTCAGAGCCAAATCATTGCTTTTAATGTCTTAACAGAAAAGGTCCTGCAGTGCAAAATTTGGTTTGGTTTGGTTTGGCGTTTTATGGCATATCAACCTCAGTGGGTCATTTAATGCGATAAAGTTTTGAAATAAATCAATTCTTAATGGATAAGACAATTTTTTATAAATACATTTTTCTATTTAAACCCATAGATGGGACCCTAACAGGTACTACCACTCTGGGTCAGAGTGGACCAAGGAGCAATGATGATGAAGAGGTGCTCCACATTCCCCAAACCTCCAGAACTGGAACGTCACCATCAGATAGAGTTTAACGTCATTCCCAGGACATGTAGACCCTCAGTCACTGCCTTCTAGCCACCCATATGATAGAAGGGTTGGGCTTGCCATAAGAGCAATAGGGTGGAAAAATCATATAGGTGCTAGGGCTTGACATGACCAGCCGATTGATCGAGAGGGGGCTCTCCGATGGCCCGTCTAGCCCAAGAAAGGGCCAAGTGGAGTATTGCAAGTCATGAACTGCTCATCCACCTGGGTTCTATCCTTAAGCATCATGGGTTGCCACCAATGGCCAACAGTTGGCCTCATTTGGGGGAATATTACCCCTCTGCAAAGGTGCAGTTGGTGCATTCTAACGCCCCAGCCGACAGGGCGGGTGCAAAATTTAAAGCATTAAAATGCTTTAAATTTTGCAATATCCAAAATTTGCAATATCCAACAGATTCTTTTAACCATTAACTGATCTTTTGTTCTTCCGCCAACCAATCATTCAATTTGGAAACATATTTTGGAGTTTTATAAATCAAGATTCATAAAAATGTTTCTTTCTACTTTTATTCATAATTTGTGAAAAAAAAAAAGAAAAAAGAAAGGAACCCCCCACCCTCCACGCTAGATTGAAACAAATAAACTTTTTGAACAAAAGACTAACAAAATTAATGTGAAAAAATAAATAAAGAAAAAAAAATAGGCTTATTTTATTTACGTTTTATAGTAAATTTCAAAAATTGAAAAATATCTTTTGATATTTCCTATTTCTAAAATAAAAAAGAAAGAAATTGTTATTTCTCTGGCTTTGTATTTCTTGTTCAGTCCAAAATCAAAAAGTTTTTTATGAACAATTTAACTTGTAATGTTATAAAATTGATAAAATATATTTTTTTTAAAAATGCCTATACTCAGAGTAAGCCATTAAGGGGTTAATGTCTCCTATTAAACAAGAATGAAAACCTTGAAGTACAAAACTGGAAGCATTATCCTTCATGCAGTTATATATATATATATATATATATATATATATATATATATATATATTAAACACTAATATGTTTTAATAAACAACCATATTTTTATATATGATTCTTTATAAGAAAACCTTAGGGTACAAAATTGAAGGCATCATCTCTTATGTAGTATACAGTATCACCTATAAGTAAATACACATCTACCAATTTCTTATGAAAAGTTAATTTTCTTCTAAACCAAAAGATACAAGGATCTTATTGTTTCAATTGAACTAGTATATAATCAAAACATATATTAGGTATTATTTATTACCAAACTCTACAACGCTGAAACTTTTTAACCAAAAGTATGAATATGTAGCAGTCCAAAAAAAGTACACCTCTTATACATATGTATGCGATTTTATTTTTGATTACAGTTTGGTAATAAATAATGCCTAATAATATCTGCTTTGATTGTATAAATATTCCACTAGAAATAATAAATTACTGATATCTGTGTTTAGAAGGAAATTACCTTTTACTGAATTTTTAGAAGAAAAAAAAAATATAGCGGTTTGTATAATGGAAACAACACTTACAGCTCACTATCAAAACTAAGGAATCATTTTACTTTCATTATAACCAGCTGTGATCAGAGTTTTTATACTTACTTAGTATAAATGGTTACTTTAGTGAAGTCTTTAGCACATGTGCGCGTACACACCACACACACATATTATAACATTGGCATTTTCAGTCTCGGAAGACTATAATAAAGTTTTTCTGTGCCCCTGAAATTACAGCGCCTCCTGTGACTGTGAAGTCCGATGTTTGAAAAACATTCTCGACCACAGATTTTGCATTTGAAGGCTGTCACATATATATAAGTTGAATATAAACTGAAGATGAAATAGTTTTTTAAAAACATTTAAAACCAAAGGGTTATTACAAATCTTTTATCATTGTTGCTAGTTTCATGATGATAAATTAATCATGAGATGTCTTGTTTTTAAAAAGCAATTTTATCCACACATTATATTTGTCTTTATAATAGCTCTATCCCAAATAGGAGAAAAACAACAACCCAAGTTGTATTTATTTTTATTTTGCATTGCAAATATTAAAATATACAATTATAAAGATTTAGCTCTAATGACTTGATGAATGAATTTGAAAAATTTTAAGAATTCTTGTCTCCAGGAAATCTATGAACAGGCAATTTTAATGAATTTTTTTTTTGCCACAAGTAATGTCTAAGACCTTTATATAAATGGAATCTTCAAATGTTTAATTTACATCATCATTGTGGACTATTCCTTATAGAGAAAATTCAATTTCAATCGTCTTTCAACTTATATTGAACATTTTTTGACAGCATTAAAATGAATTTTTTTAAATAGCAGTAATAATTCTTTCAAGATTATTGGAGAACTAGTGTATCCATGCTGTAAAAAAAGGATAGCATTTATGAAATTGCACTAAATTTTCCATATGAATTATATTAAATTCAGTTTCCCCTAGGAATAGCATTTGCTTTAATATCTCATATAAATAGCATTAATACATCTTTTAATTCAACCAAATTTTATTGCAATCTTTTTTACTCTTGGCCAATGCTTCAGTGTCATGGATATTGTGGATGTCTTGAAATGATTATCATTTAATTGATTTGGAGTATTACAGACAGATGATAAATATACACACACATACATCTTTATTATACTACAAGTTAGATATTAGCAGCAATAGCAGTTGAAACTGTGAAAGTATTTGCAAGAAACGTTTGTAATGTTTCTATTAAGACTCCTGCTTTTGGTCAGAGACAACAAATAAAAATATATGTAGCATTTCATATATAATATATATATATATATATATATTATATTGTACATATACCAAGAAAACTAGTCCAATTCAAGGAACCTTTTCATATTGACATTAAAAAGACTCGACAAAGGGGGAATGTAACCAGTAGTTTTGTTAAAATTTCTATTTTCAATGTTAATTACTGCCATTGTCACAATAAGATAATTTTATCATTGCTACAACTAATAGAAAGACATTACCTAGAGGGAGGGATGACTTTTTTTTAGACATTTAAAGAATGGTCCTATACTTTGAAGAGGTTGTGCACCCAAATCTGTAAGACTGGAGCCACAAGAACTGTCATTTATACTCAGTAGAATTTTGACAATTAATTTCAAAAACCTTGAATAAATTAAAGAAAATACTAGATAATGATTCCAGAGAGTAACCTTTTCCAACTTGTGTTCTAATTTTCTGTAAGATTAAAAAAATAATCTATTATCTATATCTGTTTTCTTGAATTACACAATCCATAAATGTTAAGGTTAGCTCCTAAGTAATTAAATTATCTAAAAATGTTGATTTGAATTCAATTTGAATTTTTTCTCCAGAGTCAATACTTAGAAAATTCTAAATAATATATTGTAGTATGTTGGAATAGATGTTGTTTGATGGTGAGGCAGCTTTTTAGAGAAAATATGTACAGGTATATTTTGGGAAGAGAGCAATTACCTTTATGAGTTCTTTGGGGAATTGGTTATTGTCATTGTACAATTCAGTCTTATTAAAGTCTCTTCAACTCAAACAACATGAGCACACACAACACACACACACACACACACACACACAGACACAGACACACACACAGAGACACACAATGAAGAATTGAAAATGTTAAAAAATAAAATATTTTAGATTCAAACTTTGTTAATAGGGTGCATCAAAACACTTTTAAATAAATTGCATCTTTTTTTTTCTTTTAAACTTTTTGATTTTTTACATATTATTGTTTTTTTACCCAAATATTCTTCCCACAAAGATAATGCTGGTTTCTCCTTAAATGCAGGCATCGTCTCTTGGCAGAAAGTTTAAATGCCTTTCAGCAGCCATGACTTGAAGATGAATTGCTATTATTTAACAAAAAGGTAAAACATGGAGGTCTAAATTAAAGGATTGACAAGGAGAGATTATAAATGCATGCAATTCCTAGCAAAGTCTAAGATAAAAAGAGTTTAGACCAGAATTCCCAGACTGGTGCCAATTTTAGGGTTTGTACACTAATAAAAAGGGATCTAATGCTATAATGTGTAACATGACACTAATTCTTCTGAATATTTCTGAGTGCTACTAGTCAGGTTCTTCTCAACTCTGGTTGCCCAATCAAGGCTAAAGAATCTAGTCTGCCCTATTATTTACCCATAGCTGAGAGAAAATAGATGGATTTATGTCTTTCCAAAAGGGATTAGCATTAGGTGAAAGACAAACAGTTTTGTACAGGATTTGAACTCAGGCTGCTAATTCCATTTCCTATGCTAATAACCAAGTGCTTTTTTAAATATAAGAATGTTGGGTATTACTTTCTCACAATGAACTGTTCTTATAAGGCTTACAGAGGGTGATTAGTAAGAAAATATATAAAGAAACCTACAGAGACTGTGGGAGTATTGAGATGATTCTTAGACAGTCCTCAGGAGAGATAGTTCTCATGAATTACCAAGTCTTGTAAATTTTTGGTAAAAGTTGTAGGTGACTCTCGGTAACTGACTCTCTCTTGAGAACTATCTAGAGACTATCTAAGAATCATAGCGTACACACACAGAAGGTTTCTTTATATATTGTAATACTAACTATATGACACTTATTGAGCATTGGAGTGATATCCATCAAAACTAAAATAGATATTTATAAAATTTATAAATAGTGTTCTTAAGAAGAGATAGTATCAATTAAGGATGATTAGAAGATATATGAGGAACCAACCAACAAATTAGAAAAGTGAAATAAAAGTGACTAATCATTTAGTCTCTATTTTATTTTATCCTATACCCCAAAAAAACTTGTGCTTGATTCATTAGCTTATCTAAAGGAATAATAACTCTATGAAACAAAGAGACAACAATGATATTAGCTACACGAGACAAGATTTCTTCACATTGGATTGTTTTCTTGTTTGTTTGGGACCATATGACCTTTAGGCACCCCTTTTTGATCTCGATTAAGAAAGGACATGTTTTTCATTTACACTGTCAATATCTGGTTGTTTTAACAGACAATTTTGAGATTTTTCTTTTAAATTATAAAACTAACCCCTAACCCTAACAAACAACTGGATATTGATGGTGTAAATAAAAAACATGTCTTTTCTTAATTGAGATCAAAAAGGGGTGCCTAAAGGTAATATGGTCCAAGGTTTGTAACAAAGACAAACTAAGAATGATCTCTAAGCTATGAGTTAAATAGTAACACTATTGTTCTTCTACAAAGATAGTTTTGGCATTAAATAACCCACAAAGGTTGATATGCCATTGAACAAAGAAACCAAACTAAGAATGATCCGAATTAGGAAAACCTACTCTCTGGTCCATACTTAGATGATAGAACGATTATTGATATGAGGGATCCATGAAGACAACAATCAACTGGCAACTGACTTGCTAAACACTCATAAGGTTATTAACCATCTTATCAACAACAATCTTGAACACCTTTTTGATTTCTATGTTTCTAACACATGTGGCCATGACTACAAAGTCAGAAAGCATAGCTCACATGACTTTCAGAAACATTTTTTCATGCCCCGAGTTGCTGAGGCATGGAATAAACTACCTATATTCCGTCTTTGGCTGCCGAAACACTACCTCTTTTAAAACTTCCATGCTTCCTGTAATTTGACAAAACTATACCTGATATCCCTCCTCCATACACATATGCATGCACGCACACATACAAGTTTATTATGACTATAATCTATTCATTTTCCTGACATTAGTACATTATTCTATGTACTATACATGAGCCTTTGGTGAGGTGTGGTCTACCTGAGAATTGTACGCAATAAATTTCATTATTAACTGATTAGAACAGAGGTGTCAAATTCATTTCCCTTTTCAGGCCAGAATGAAGTATAAATTATATCACATGAAGCAAATTCAGACAATTATTCTTAAAAAGAAAAAAAATCTATTCATAGAGTAGACCAAAGTAAATGGATGGGAGAAAGGGAGTCAATGTATATTATATATATCTACCAACTACTCCACACAAGTAGGATGTGACACAAGGTCAATTTCTTAAGCATTTAACAGGTTTGAATTCAGAGTTTTCCTTCTCCTAGACTGGTTGCAATAAGATTAAAGAGCCCAATCTGCCTTACTATTTCCTCATAGAAGGAGGAAAATAATTGGATTCATACCTTTCCCAAGGATATTAGCATAATGCGAAATGCAAACAGCCTTGTCTAGGATTTGAACTTTAGTCGCTGAGTCCATTTCCTATGATGATAACCATTACACCACATGCCTCCATTGTATATTATATAACTTTATTAACAATAAAGAAAGGAAAGAATGTGAGGTGTTATTAAAGTTTGTGCAGCAGGATATGTGGAAAAATCTCATCCACGGTATATATAGTCCTTATATGTCTGTGGGATTACCCCCCTTGTTTGCAAGAGAACTTTTACAACTATGTCTAGGAAGCAACAGCCTCTGTTGCTATAGCAACACATCTGGGTATTTAAGCATAGGTGTAAAGATAAATCTCTCTTTTTCTCAAAGAGCATGCAGTAGCAGCAGAAGTTGCTTTTATCTGTCTTTGGACACCCACCAGGGGCCTGACATTTCTGCCAGTGACACATGAATACAAACGCTATACAATAATACACAATGTATAATACCAAAAGATTTTACATATACAACCATGTCTATTTCACATATACAAACTGGACACAACCAAGAACATCTCAAGAAACTATTCTCTAATATTTCTGTAACAAACATGCAGTTTCACATGCAATGCCTTTGTACTGTCTTAGTAATTTCATGCACAAATACTTATCATAAAATAACTTTTATGAATAAACTCATTTGTGCTTTTCACTCATTCTTCAGAGCGGGGGTCCAGTGTGCTTTGGCCTCTAGACCAGAAGTGTTGAATTGACAGCGTTGATCCCAGGTGGGCTATCCCCCTAGGCAACAGCTGCTCCTTTGATTTAAAAGGAGCAGGGCTGAGTTTATTGCCTTGTGCCTGAGGGGGAATGCCGACAAGATCAACGCATTTTTTGCACCTACCACCCATGAGCTTCGACTTGTGGGTGGGCCCACATTAAAATGACCTTGTGTTACACTCTCATAAGTGGGATGAGTGGTAAATATCATAAAAGAACTTTCCTACATACACACAGCATAACTCTAGAACGATATATGTACCAGAATGATATGTGTGGCATAGACCAACTCAAGTTGTAGTAGTAATAGTTGTTAGTTCAGAAACAACATACACGCAAGTTCTATAGTCACCAGTGGCAGTGTATTTATTTCTAGGCTCGTGGGTTCTTTCTCAGAGAGAAGGAAAGACAGAGAGGAAGAGAGAGAGAGAGAGGGTATGGTCAAATTACTCTGTTGTAAATCATGCTTGCTACTACTATGTCAGACCCATCCAGGGACCCAGGAGCCACGTCTGACTCCTACCAATCAAGGCGAAAAGAGAACAATTTTTTTCTTCTTCCATTTTTCATCCCAGTGTCACATCCGTTTCCGGTCAAAACTTGGAACTTCTGTTTTATTTTTAAATCTATTTCCAGGGTCATTCGTCGGTCACTGAGTTCAAACTTTAACCTCTCTTTGTTCTTAATTCATTTTCTTCTCTTTCTCCTTTCAATCCCCATAGACTACAATAATTATGCTACACTTTGTCCATTTTGCATCCTATTCCTGTTTGTATCTTTCTTTCCTGTTTGATTCAATCTGGCAATAAAACTTTTTGAGTTTAAAGAATTATCTTTAAATTCGTTCCTGAAAGGAACCTGAATTCATTATATTTCTCAACATGATCCCCCTACAAATCCTTCAAGTGTAACACATAGTAAGTGATGCATTTGGCCCATTTTGACACCAGATACATGATTGAAATAGATTGGTAATTGTTGAACGTATCACATGAAATAGAGTTTCAATGAAAATATGGATTTTGATTAGTAAATACAAACACATGAGCAAAAGTAGAAGACTTAGTTTTTACAATTAGATTTGGGAGTTACAGCTGAAATACAGAAATAGAGAGATGCAATTTGAGAGATTTCAGCTTTTTCTGAGCCTTTCTGAACTAACATATAAAACAATGACAAAATAATTTCCGGTTATTTCCTATAACTCCAACCTAAAAAAAGGGGAAACAACTCTGAATGAATTTTATCTGTTAATTAATCTACCCATTATTTTCCCATTAAACTAAACTTAAACCGTAACCCCGTCTTCTTTTTTCCTAGTAGATCAATATATAATTTTTTTTTTTCAGGTTGGAGTTATAGGAAATAACCGAATTTCCTTTCCTTTATCAAATGATGAATGAATTTCAATAACCCACTTTCAGAGCGGTCTTGAATGTTTAAAAAGTGATTAACATCTAAATAAATGTGGGAAGATATAAAAATATAACATGTTTGTCCACTTTGTTTTTTTGTCATCCAAACAGAAATGATCAACAGCTTTTGAATCATGTCCAAAAACAAGCACCAGCAAGATCTTCTTCTGATGTAACAAATGGAGAAATTGTCCAAATGTATGCATACAGTGTTTTAAGAAGACCAATGCTTTATAAAAGAATACATGTCTGGTCCTAGAACTAAGGGCAGATAACCAGGACAGGACACAGTGCAGATAATCAAGAGACAATATCTACACAGTAGGATTAGTACATAATAATTTTTCAGATGTTCCATTGTGGTGTAATGGTTAGCAAGCTAATCTCGCAGATCAGTTACTACTGAAAAGCAAGTTTGATCCTTGCTGGATGCCTCATAATTGTGAACTTCTGTTACATTCTACCCTTAATGAATGGGTTGGGTAAATACCTTTATAATAATTTGACAAAAAATTATTTTAAATATGTTTTTAGGTAAAGAAAAATAGATAAAATAAGTTTTCATTTTTTACCTTAACTTTTGCTGCAGTCTTCTGAAACTTGGTTTCTATTCTTTTCTATCAAAATATCAAAGTTTGGAGAAAAGGATTCAGTGATTGAAACTTTCATTACCTCATTTAAATGCTATTTCTCTGAATTTTTGAGATGAGGCTTGATAATTAGTATTATTTGGATTATTCGAACTATTGTTCTCATCTTTATCGTTATCGGTACAACATTTCAGCCAATGTGCCCTCCGGCCTTCTTCATGTATTTTTTGTCGGACTTGGGAACTTTCTCAGACTTTGGAACCTTTTTTTTGAACTCAGGAACCTTCTTGTCATAATCGGTTGGCTCCCGATTATGACAAGAAGGTTCCCGACATTAGGCCGCTCTGCCACCAACTATTTCTCAAATACTGATAAAATGTTTTTATGTCTACATTTGAAAACTTTGTTGAGATTGGCTCTCCTACTTCATGTCTATCAATTCAAGTTGGAGTTCTTCACACACAATGTTTTTTTTTAGAGAATCCAGGAATGGATCCAGGAAAATTGTGAAATGCTGCTTCATTTCATGTAAATCTAAGAACCATTTTTTGTTTAAATAACTAAAGTTTCTTCTTAGATCAGAAATTACATAGATATATTTTTCACAGTCTATTTCTTTATAATTGGGAGAAGATTTAAGTGATTTTAAAATCACAAAGTGAAATAAATCCTCGTTTAATATTTGGTTGACATGAAACTCAAGCTTGATCTCCCACCCTGTTGGCTGGAGCTATAGAATATACCGACTGCATCTCTGCAGAGAGGTAAAATACCTCCCAATGGGGCCACCTGTTGGTAGTGTTTGACAACCCATAAAGCTTAAGGACAGAATCCTGGTGACTGAGCTATCCATGACATGCAACACTTCACTTTGACTCTTACTTAGATTAGATAGGCAGTTGGAGAGGCTCCTGCTGATTGATTGGCTGGTCACATCAAGCCCTAGCACTTATATGATTGTCCTAACCCCATTGCCCTTATGGCAAACCACCAACCCTTCATATATGAACTAGAAGGCAGTGTCTGAGGGTCTTAGTGTCCTGGGTATGACATTATACTGTATCTAGTAGTGAAGTTCCAAATCTGGGACTCTGGGGAATGTGGAGTACCCCTTTATCACCATTACTCCCAGGTCCACCCTGATCCGGAGTAGTAGTATCTGTTAGGGTCCCATCTATGGGTTAAATAGATAAAAAACGAGTTTTAAAAAAAGTGTTTTAAAAAAAATTGAGTTTAAAAAAAAATTGAATTCTCAATAAGAATGAATAAAAACATGTTTGGCATAAAATAACCCAAGTGTTGACATGCCGTAAAATCGAACCAGCCAACCAAGTAAGATTGATTTCAAATTATTTAGTTTAATCAGTATTTCCTTTTATTTTTAGATTCAGTTCATTGAAATATCCAATAATGTCAACCATAAAAGCTAAATCTTGAATACATCTTGAAATTCAGGTACATTTTTTTTCTTTTATTTCCATGGAAAACTTTCTTATTTCCTCAATAGAAACATTTCAATAGAATATCCTTACTTAACCAGCAACTATGAGAGTCAATTTGGAATATCGATCTCATTTGAGAAATTATCAAATTTGCAGCATTTGTGATACAAACTGGAAAGACGGTGATCTTTATTATAACTTGCAATTTGGATTTTAATCTGGACTCTCTTTATGGCATATCAACCCTTTTGGGGTTATTTAATGCCAAATCATTTTGATAAAAGAATCACTCAGTTTACTTACAATACTTGCTGTTGCTTAAATGGTCACCCAAATAAGTATTGAACAGGCTCATTACCCTAAACTTAGGTGATCTAGCAGGAACTGATGCTTTCAGTGGGACTTGACCATAAACGTTCATTTTGAGAGCTTTGTAGCATAATAATACTTTGTGATGATGTATAATGCAAACTAGAAAGATGATGATGTTTATTATAACCTACAATTTTGATTTTAATCTGGTCACTAAATAACAACTTACCATTTGTGGAGTTCCATTTCTGGTCAAACTCATCATCTGCTTCCAGTTTACATTTATCTAAAGAGATAACCAAAGATTGAAATATTTCCTTGTTGTTTGACCAAGATCCATAAATTCTTCAATGATGTACCAATCTTCTTCAACATCTCCAATAAAAATGCAAAGCTGTACCACATCAATAATGTCAGTGGTTTCATCAATGGCAATGGAAAATGCAAGGAAATAAAAGTGCATTATTCTTAAGTTGCAAGTGTAAGTTTCCAGAGATATCCATTATACAGTTTGCAATGGTATACCATAAATATGATATATCTGAAAATGATTGCCATTTTTTAGGACATATGATCTCTGAAGCCTTAGCCATCAATTTAACAAATTCAACTTCTGAAAAGAGCTTTGATGAAACAGCTACTCCATTTGCAAATATGTAGCTAGCTTTAACTTCTCTAACTTTGACTGCAACTTTTAAGAGTGACTGCTGATTCTCTAACTAAGTGTAGAGTTTAACATTTTTTTGTTCTTGAATTTTGCCACTATAATCTTTAAAATATTTTCCTGATAAGTTTTATAATGTCATTCAACAGTAACAGAAATTTCTTTACTGCAAATTAAACAGGTTGATTTACAATCCAATTAAAAAAAAATATATAATATATATATATATATATATATATATATATATATATATATATATATATATATATATATATCTTTCTTCACATATTTGAATATCAACAAAAGCAGCCACATACCAAAAGCAGAGGCTCACAGACTTGTTTTCACTAATAATTTATTTTCCTTTAAACAAAGGCTCTGAGGAAGGTTTGTTAAACAACACGAAACACTGCAGTGTCACTTGTGAATGAGACTTGTGTTTTTTTCATTTTTTATAAAATTTTATATATATATGCCCATTTTTGTTACATTCTTCTACACTCAAATCAATTTTTCTTTGCCTTTGGGGTTAGGTAGATTTTTAAAAAAATAGATAAAATAATTTGTATAACTAAAACGTTTAAAACTGCAAAAGTGGTAAACGACCACTGAGAAAAATAAACAGTATTAAGTGGGATTTATGTAAGGGGTGTGAGTTCATTCCCTGACATCCCGAAAGGTTTTTCTGCTGCAAATCTGTGTTTGAGAGCCTTAAAAACGGTTTATTTTTAAGATAAAGTAAAGGAATTATTTCCCCTTTTGTTTAACTAAGTAACTAAGAATAAAATAAAATACAATAACTAGGATTGATATTTTCTGTTGGATGTATAATAACAAATCTTGCATTTAAAAGCGAAGATATTTGCTTAAAACTCTCAATAATGAACTAGCTGCTGTACCCATCTATGCCAGGTTAAAGGACAATAGAATGCAGCTGGTTTTACACCAAACAGTTAGAATTTTTTCCGATGAAAGAGAAATCTATATAACAGAAAAGATTTTACAAATTATATCTTTATAATATGTTATAAAGTTACTGGGCTGGGTTAGCTCAGTCAGTAGAGCATTCGGCTAGAAACCACAAGGTTCCTAGTTCGATACCGGCCCTCACCAACTCAGCGTATGAGTAGCACAGGGATCTGTGCAGTAAAGTAAGGAGTCTCCTTGGTCTAGTGAAAAGGGGATAGACTCCCTCGCTGATTGGCTGATACTAACTTTAGGCCACCCCAACAACTTATAAAGTTAATATTTTCTGCAAATGATTTCATAAAGTTTTGTCAAGAAATATTTTTTTTGATTTGACTAACACAAAGAAACACAAGAAATTTAAACTGTCCAATTAGTTTATATTTTGCAGCAATATGACTTTGTATTAATTATTGTCAATAGTCAGCCCCCACCCTCCTCACAATGAGAGTCCTGCGTTTTACAATAAGGAACATTTTTTTTCTGTTAAAATCTTTCTGGGTTCAATAAGTATACATACCAAATTTGATAGCTCTATATAAAACCATTTATCTATTTACAGACAAACTCTTCCTAATTATTAATATACATATTTACCACCTCCACACAAATAGGATGTGACACAAGATCAATTTCTTAAGCAAAGTTTAACAGGTTTGAATTCAGTTTTTCTTCTCCTAGATTGGTTGCCTAACCAATGTTAAAGAGCTCAGTCTGCTCTACTATTTATCCATAGCTGGAAGGAGAATAGTTGGATTTGTCCCTTTCTCAAGGTGTTAGCGCCATGTGAAATGCAAACAACCTCATCCAGGACTTGAACTTGACTTGCCCTGTTCATTTCCTATGATGGTAACCATTACACCACGTGCCTCCTAATTATTAATCTAGATTAACCAAAGAATTAGAAAGTTAAGAAGTCATTTCCATGTAAGAAGAAGCTCAAAGTGATGTGGCTTTACTTGATTCTATTTAAATAGAATTATGCAACTAGTATATTTAAACTATCTTCCAGAAATAGTTTGTAAAGGTGTCTGCACTGACCAGAGTAATAATTATGAATAAGTTCATCTTAGTCTTTAGAAGATGTAATGTTCCTAAGTTTAAAGTTAATAAACATGATATTTTTAGTCCAATCATTGTAGGACTTCATTCTCCACTTGAGATGAATGATGAATGAATAACATGTTTAATCATCACTACAAGAAAGCAACAACAGAAATTGCAGATTATAAGGCTGAGAGATCAATTATCAGTGACACCCACGTAATAGATGAATAAATAGACATAAAATAGGTGAGAACATTTTAAGTAAAATCATGAGAACTTTTACAGTTATAATTGAATAAGAAAGAAAAGTTTAAAGTGAAAAATGCAAAGACAGTTATAATAAAAAGAGATAGAAGACAAGATCATTTTTAATCCTAAATTAGATACAATTTGAAAAAGGCAAATGATATATGTATGTAAAAAAAATTACAATTTGGGTCTATATTATTTAGATTTTTCAGACTGTTGTCCTCATCTTTATTGTTATATACACAATGTTTTGGTTAATGTGCAAACCCCCCCCCCAGCCTTCCTCTTTTTGTCGAACTCAGGAGTCATCATGTCGGAATCGGGAGCCTTCACAGAACTTCGAACTGAACCGTTTTATCTAATCCATTGGAGTAGATTGTTCTCATTCTGTTAACCATGATAGAATACAAGTGCTAAGTGATGTTAAGTATTCTGTTATTTTCGCCTGTAGTCAGATAATTAATTTGGATTTATTTATGGATTTATCTAAGGACCAGAATAATCCATAAAAGAAATTTAAAAAGTTTTTTTTTCTATTATTTGAGGAATGATATATACAGAGTGATCCATAAAGGATGCAAACATAAAAATAAAAGGGTAAAATTTATGCACATGTAAATTTCATACAACAATGTTAGTGGCAACACTGCAATTGAATGTCATGTGCAACAATACACCACTCCGACAACTTACTTATTATGTCCTATTAGAAATTGTAAAATCCTGGTATCTTTAGGAGAGAGGAGTAAATTAAATTTTTTTTCCTGCACTGCTTAAAATGAAGAAATCTTTCAGTGATACTTTCCGAGATACCTATAACATTTCTATTTATAGTCATCTGATAGTAATCTCTTGTAAATAGGACAGGGGTAACACAGGAGTCAATAAGGTGAATTAGACACCTGCTGTGAGGATTGCATTAGTAATGCAATCATCATTTTTTTTCTAATACTTACCTGTTTAAAAGTGGATGGCATCTTTACCAAACACTCAATTGATCTACTCTTACAAAACTAATAGTATTAAAAGTATTAATTCTTAAATAGTTTGTATTTGAAGTTGATTGCATTTAACACTTAAAAGCTCATGACAGCCTTATATTTGGAAAACTTGGAGGCGCTTGTGGTGTAATGGTTATCGTTGTAGGAAATGGACATGGCAACAAGAGTTTAAATCCTGGACAAGGCTGGTTGCATTTCACATAGCATTTATACCCTTGCAAAAGGTATGCATCCAACTATTCTCCCTCCAGCTATGGGTAAATAGTAGGACATACTTTTTTTAACTATGGTATGGCAACCAGTTCTAAGAGAAGGAAAACTCTGAATTAAAACCTGTTAAACTGCTTAAAAATTGATCTTATGTCAAATCCTGCTTGTGTGGAGGGGTTGGTAAATACCAGATAATTATCACAAGTTTTGCAAATATATGTATTACCAACCCCTCCACACAAGCAGGATTTGACCATAAGATCAATTTTTAAGCGTTTACAAGGTTTTAATTCAGAGTTTTCCTTTCTCTTAGAACTGGTTGCCATACCATAGTTAAAAAAAGTATGTCCTACTATTTTACCCATAGCTTGGAGGAGAATAGTTGGATGCATTACCTTTTGCAAGGGTATAAATGCTATGTGAAATGCAACCAGCCTTGTCCAGGATTTAAACTCTTTGTTGCCATGTCCATTTCCTACAACGAAACCATTACACCACAAGCGCCTCCAAGTTTCCAAATATAAGGCTGTCATGAGCTTTTAAGTGTTAATGCAATCAACTTCAAATACAAACTATTTAAGAATTAATACTTTTAATACTATTTAGTTTGTAAGAGTAGATCAATGAGTGTTTGGTAAAGATGCCATCCACTTTAACAGGTAAGTATAGAAAAAAAATGATGATTGCATTACTAATGCAATCCTCACAGCAGGTGTCTTAATTCACCTTATTGAACTCCTGTTTACCCCTGTCCTATTTACAAGAGATTACTATCAGATGACTATAAATAGAAATGTTATAGGTATCTCGGAAAGTATCACTGAAAGATTTCTTCATTTTAAGCAGTGCAGGAAAAAAAATTTAATTTACTCCTCTCTCCTTAAAGATACCAGGATTTACAATTTCTAAATAGGACATAATAAGTAGTTCGGAGTGTGTATTGTTGCACATGACATTCAAATTGCAGTGTTGCCACTAACATTGTTTGTATAAATACAATGTGCATAAATTTAAGCCTTTTATTTTTATGTTTGCATCTTTATGGATCACTCTGTATATATCATTCCTCAAATAATAGAAAAAAAAAACTTTTAAAATTTCTTTTATGGATATTTCTGGTCCTAAGATAAATCCATAAATAAATCCAAATTAATTATCTGACTACAGGCGAAAAAACAGAATACTTAACATCACTTAGCACTTGTATTCTATCATGGTTAACAGAATGAGAACAATCTACTCCAATGGATTAGATAAAACGGTTTCAGTTCGAAGTTCTGTGAAGGCTCCCGATTCCGACATGATGACTCCTGAGTTCGACAAAAAGAGGAAGCTGGGGGGGGGGTTTGCAACATTAACCAAAACATTGTGTATTTATAACAATAAAGATGAGGACAACAGTCTGAAAAATCATAAATAATATAGACCCAAATTGTAATTTTTTTACATACATATTCATGCCTTTTCAAATTGTATCTAATTTAGATTAAAAATGATCTTGTCTTCTATCCTTTTTATTATAACTGTCTTTGCATTTTCACTTTAAACTTTCTTTCTTATTCAATTATAACTGTAAAAGTTCTCATGATATTTACTTAAAATGTTCTCACCTATTTTATGTCTATTTATTTCATCTATTACGGAGGTGTCACTGATAATTTGATCTCTCAGCCTTATAATCTGCAATTTCTGTGTTGCTTTCTTGTGTAGTGATGATTAAACATGTTATTCATTCATCATTCATCTCAAGTGGAGAATGAAGTCCTACAATGATTGGACTAAAAATATCAGTTTATTAACTTTAAACTTAGGAACATTACATCTTCTAAAGACTAAGATGAACTTATTTCAAATTAATTACTCTGGTCAGTGCAGACACCTTTACAAACTATTCTGGAAGATAGTTAAATATACTAGTTGCATAATTCTATTAAAATAGAATCAAGTAAAAGCCACATTCACTTTGAGCTTCTTCTTACATGGAAATGACTTCTTAACTTTCTAATTCTTTGGTTAATTCTAGATTAATAATTAGGAGGCACGTGGTGTAATGGTTACCATCATAGCGAAATGAACAGGCAAGTCAAGTTCAAGTCCGCGATGAGGTTGTTTGCATTTCACATGGCGCTAACACCTTGAAAAGGACAAATCCAACTTATTCTCCTTTCCAGCTATGGATAAATAGTAGAGCAGACTGAGCTTTAACATTGGTTAGGCAACCAATCTAGGAGAAGAAAAACTGAATTCAAACCTGTTAAACTTTGCTTAAGAAATTGATCGTGTCACAATCCTATTTGTGTGGAGGTGGTAAATATGTATATTAATAATTAGAAGAGTTTTCTGTAAATAGATAAATGGTTTTATATATAGCGCTATCAAATTTGGTATGTATACTTATTGAACCCAGAAAGATTTTAACAGAAAAAAATGTTCCTTATTGTAAAACGCAGGACTCTCATTGGAGGAGGGTGGGGGCTGACTATTGACAAATAATTAATACAAAGTCATATTGCTGCCAAAATATAAACTAATGGACAGTTTAAATTCGTGTTTCTTTGTGTTAGTCAAATCAAAAAAAAATATTTCTTGACAAAACTTTATGAAATCATTTGCAGAAAATATTAACTTTATAAGTTGTTTGGGGTGCCTAAAGTTAGTATCAGCCAATCAGCGAGGGAGCTATCCCCTTTTCATAGACAAGGAGACTCCTTACTTACTGCACAGGATCCCTGTGCTACTCATACGCTGAGTTTGGTGAGGCCGGTATCGAAACTAGGAACCTTGTGGTTTCTAGGCCGAATGCTCTACTGACTGGCTAACCCAGCCCAGTAACTTTTATAACATATATAAAGATATAATTTGTAAAATCTTTTCTGTTATATAGATTTCTCTTTCATCGAAAAAATTCTAACTGTTTGGTGTAAAACCAGCTGCATCTATTGTCCTTAACCTGGCATAGATGGTACAGCAGCTAGTTCATTATTGAGAGTTTTAAGCAAATATCTTCCTTTTAAATGCAAGATTTGTTATTATACATCCAACAGAAAATATCAATCCTTAGTTATTGTATTTATTTTATTCTTAGTTACTTAGTTAACAAAAGGGGAAAATATTCCTTTACTTTATCTTAAAAATAAAACCGTTTTTAAGGCTCTCAAACACAGATTTGCAGCAGAAAAACCTTTCGGGATGTCAGGAATGAACTCACACCCCTTACATAAATCCCACTTAATACTGTTTATTTTCTCAGTGGTCGTTTACCACTTTTGCAGTTTTAAACGTTTTAGTTATACAAATTATTTTATCTATTTTTTTAAAAATCTACCTAACCCCAAAGGCAAAGAAAAATTGATTTGAGTGTAGAAGAATGTAAAAAAAAATGGGCATATATATATAAAATTTTATAAAAAATGAAAAAAAACACAAAGTTCTCATTCACAAGTGACACTGCAGTGTTTCGTGTTGTTAACAAACCTTCCTCAGAGCCTTTGTTTAAAGGAAAATAAATTATTAGTGAAAACAAGTCTGTGAGCCTCTGCTTTGGTATGTGGCTGCTTTTGTTGATATTCAAATATGTGAAGAAAGATATATATATAAGTATATATATATATATTATAATTATATAATATATATATATATATATATATAATTTTTTTTTAATTGGATTGTAAATCAACCTGTTTAATTTGCAGTAAAGAAATTTCTGTTACTGTTGAATGACATTAAAACTTATCAGGAAAAATATTTTAAAGATTATAGTGGCAAAATTCAAGAACAAAAAAATGTTAAACTCTACACTTAGTTAGAGAATCAGCAGTCACTCTTAAAAGTTGCAGTCAAAG
The DNA here is from genome assembly GCA_023376005.1 of Doryteuthis pealeii. Taxonomy (NCBI): domain Eukaryota; kingdom Metazoa; phylum Mollusca; class Cephalopoda; order Myopsida; family Loliginidae; genus Doryteuthis; species Doryteuthis pealeii. Next base: position 79,543,942 of record CM042159.1, on the reverse strand, counting down.
TTAGAGAAGTTAAAGCTAGCTACATATTTGCAAATGGAGTAGCTGTTCATCAAAGCTCTTTTCAGAAGTTGAATTTGTTAAATTGATGGCTAAGGCTTCAGAGATCATATGTCCTAAAAAATGGCAATCATTTTCAGATATATCATATTTATGGTATACCATGCAAACTGTATAATGGATATCTCTGGAAACTTACACTTGCAACTTAAGAATAATGCACTTTTATTTCCTTGCATTTTCCATTGCCATTGATGAAACCACTGACATTATTGATGTGGTACAGCTTTGCATTTTTATTGGAGATGTTGAAGAAGATTGGTACATCATTGAAGAATTTATGGATCTTGGTCAAACAACAAGGAAATATTTTAATCTTTGGTTATCTCTTTAGATAAATGTAAACTGGAAGCAGATGATGAGTTTGACCAGAAATGGAACTCCACAAATGGTAAGTTTGTTATTAGTGACCAGATTAAAATCAAAATTGTAGGTTATAATAAACATCATCATCTTTCTAGTTTGCATTATACATCATCACAAAGTATTATTATGCTACAAAGCTCTCAAAATGAACGTTTATGGTCAAGTCCCACTGAAAGCATCAGTTCCTGCTAGATCACCTAAGTTTAGGGTGATGAGCCTGTTCAATACTTATTTGGGTGACCATTTAAGCACAGCAAGTATTGTAAGTAAACTGAGTGATTCTTTTATCAAAATGATTTGGCATTAAATAACCCCAAAAGGGTTGATATGCCATAAAGAGAGTCCAGATTAAAATCCAAATTGCAAGTTATAATAAAGATCACCGTTCTTTCCAGTTTGTATCACAAATGCTGCAAATTTGATAATTTCTCAAATGAGATCGATATTCCAAATTGACTCTCATAGTTACTGGTTAAGTAAGGATATTCTATTGAAATGTTTCTATTGAGGAAATAAGAAAGTTTTCCATGGAAATAAAAAGAAAAAAAATGTACCTGAATTTCAAGATGTATTCAAGATTTAGCTTTTATGGTTGACATTATTGGATATTTCAATGAACTGAATCTAAAAATAAAAGGAAATACTGATTAAACTAAATAATTTGAAATCTATCTTACTTGGTTGGCTGGTTCGATTTTACGGCATGTCAACACTTGGGTTATTTTATGCCAAACATGTTTTTATTCATTCTTATTGAGAATTCAATTTTTTTTTAAACTCAATTTTTTTTAAAACACTTTTTTTAAACTCGTTTTTTATCTATTTAAACCCATAGATGGGACCCTAACAGATACTACTACTCCGGATCAGGGTGGACCTGGGAGTAATGGTGATAAAGGGGTACTCCACATTCCCCAGAGTCCCAGATTTGGAACTTCACTACTAGATACAGTATAATGTTCATACCCAGGACACTAAGACCCTCAGACACTGCCTTCTAGTTCATATATGAAGGGTTGGTGGTTTGCCATAAGGGCAATGGGGTTAGGACAATCATATAAGTGCTAGGGCTTGATGTGACCAGCCAATCAATCAGCAGGAGCCTCTCCAACTGCCTATCTAATCTAAGTAAGAGTCAAAGTGAAGTGTTGCATGTCATGGATAGCTCAGTCACCAGGATTCTGTCCTTAAGCTTTATGGTTGTCAAACACTACCAACAGGTGGCCCCATTGGAGGTATTTTACCTCTCTGCAGAGATGCAGTCGGTATATTCTATAGCTTCCAGCCAACAGGGTGGGAGATCAAGCTTGAGTTTCATGTCAACCAAATATTAAACGAGGATTTATTTCACTTTGTGATTTTAAAATCACTTAAATCTTCTCCCAATTATAAAGAAATAGACTGTGAAAAATATATCTATGTAATTTCTGATCTAAGAAGAAACTTTAGTTATTTAAACAAAAAATGGTTCTTAGATTTACATGAAATGAAGCAGCATTTCACAATTTTCTGGATCCATTCCTGGATTCTCTTAAAAAAAAAACATTGTGTGTGAAGAACTCCAACTTGAATTGATAGACATGAAGTAGGAGAGCCAATCTCAACAAAGTTTTCAAATGTAGACATAAAAACATTTTATCAGTATTTGAGAAATAGTTGGTGCCAGAGCGGCCTAATGTCGGGAACCTTCTTGTCATAATCGGGAGCCAACCGATTATGACAAGAAGGTTCCTGAGTTCAAAAAAAAGGTTCCAAAGTCTGAGAAAGTTCCCAAGTCCGACAAAAAATACATGAAGAAGGCCGGAGGGCACATTGGCTGAAATGTTGTACCGATAACGATAAAGATGAGAACAATAGTTCGAATAATCCAAATAATACTAATTTATCAAGCCTCATCTCAAAAATTCAGAGAAATAGCATTTAAATGAGGTAATGAAAGTTTCAATCACTGAATCCTTTTCTCCAACTTTGATATTTTGATAGAAAAGAATAGAAACCAAGTTTCAGAAGACTGCAGCAAAAGTTAAGGTAAAAATGAAAACTTATTTTATCTTATTTTTCTTACCTAAAAACATATTTAAAATAATTTTTTGTCAAATTATTATAAAGGTATTTACCCAACCCATTCATTAAGGTAGAATGTAACAGAAGTCACAATTATGAGGCATCCAGCAAGGATCAAACTTGCTTTTCAGTAGTAACTGATCTGCGAGATTAGCTTGCTAACCATTACACCACAATGGAACATCTGAAAAATTATTATGTACTAATCCTACTGTGTAGATATTGTCTCTTGATTATCTGCACTGTGTCCTGTCCTGGTTATCTGCCCTTAGTTCTAGGACCAGACATGTATTCTTTTATAAAGCATTGGTCTTCTTAAAACACTGTATGCATACATTTGGACAATTTCTCCATTTGTTACATCAGAAGAAGATCTTGCTGGTGCTTGTTTTTGGACATGATTCAAAAGCTGTTGATCATTTCTGTTTGGATGACAAAAAAACAAAGTGGACAAACATGTTATATTTTTATATCTTCCCACATTTATTTAGATGTTAATCACTTTTTAAACATTCAAGACCGCTCTGAAAGTGGGTTATTGAAATTCATTCATCATTTGATAAAGGAAAGGAAATTCGGTTATTTCCTATAACTCCAACCTGAAAAAAAAAATTATATATTGATCTACTAGGAAAAAAGAAGACAGGGTTACGGTTTAAGTTTAGTTTAATGGGAAAATAATGGGTAGATTAATTAACAGATAAAATTCATTCAGAGTTGTTTCCCCTTTTTTAGGTTGGAGTTATAGGAAATAACCGGAAATTATTTTGTCATTGTTTTATATGTTAGTTCAGAAAGGCTCAGAAAAAGCTGAAATCTCTCAAATTGCATCTCTCTGTTTCTGTATTTCAGCTGTAACTCCCAAATCTAATTGTAAAAACAAGTCTTCTACTTTTGCTCATGTGTTTGTATTTACTAATCAAAATCCATATTTTCATTGAAACTTATTTCATGTGATACCTTCAACAATTACCAATCTATTTCAATCATGTATCTGGTGTCAAAATGGGCCAAATGCATCACTCACTATGTTACACTTGAAGGATTTGTAGGGGGATCATGTTGAGAATATAATGAATTCAGGTTCCTTTCAGGAACAAATTTAAAGATAATTCTTTAAACTCAAAAAGTTTTATTGCCAGATTGAATCAAACAGGAAAGAAAGATACAAACAGGAATAGGATGCAAAATGGACAAAGTGTAGCATAATTATTGTAGTCTATGGGGATTGAAAGGAGAAAGAGAAGAAAATGAATTAAGAACAAAGAGAGGTTAAAGTTTGAACTCAGTGACCGACGAATGACCCTGGAAATAGATTTAAAAATAAAAACAGAAGTTCCAAGTTTTGACCGGAAACGGATGTGACACTGGGATGAAAAATGGAAGAAGAAAAAAATTGTTCTCTTTTCGCCTTGATTGGTAGGAGTCAGACGTGGCTCCTGGGTCCCTGGATGGGTCTGACATAGTAGTAGCAAGCATGATTTACAACAGAGTAATTTGACCATACCCTCTCTCTCTCTCTCTTCCTCTCTGTCTTTCCTTCTCTCTGAGAAAGAACCCACGAGCCTAGAAATAAATACACTGCCACTGGTGACTATAGAACTTGCGTGTATGTTGTTTCTGAACTAACAACTATTACTACTACAACTTGAGTTGGTCTATGCCATACATATCATTCTGGTACATATATCGTTCTAGAGTTATGCTGTGTGTATGTAGGAAAGTTCTTTTATGATATTTACCACTCATCCCACTTATTAGAGTGTAACACAAGGTCATTTTAATGTGGGCCCACCCACAAGTCGAAGCTCATGGGTGGTAGGTGCAAAAAATGCGTTGATCTTGTCGGCATTCCCCCTCAGGCACAAGGCAATAAACTCAGCCCTGCTTCCTTTTAAATCAAAGGAGCAGCTGTTGCCTAGGGGGATAGCCCACCTGGGATCAACTCTGTCAATTCAACACTTCTGGTCTAGAGGGCCAAAGCACACTGGACCCCCGCTCTGAAGAAGCGAGTGAAAAGCACAAATGAGTTTATTCATAAAAGTTATTTTATGATAAGTATTTGTGCATGAAATTACTAAGACAGTACAAAGGCATTGCATGTGAAACTGCATGTTTGTTACAGAAATATTAGAGAATAGTTTCTTGAGATGTTCTTGGTTGTGTCCAGTTTGTATATGTGAAATAGACATGGTTGTATATGTAAAATCTTTTGGTATTATACATTGTGTATTATTGTATAGCGTTTGTATTCATGTGTCACTGGCAGAAATGTCAAGCCCCTGGTGGGTGTCCAAAGACGATAAAAGCAACTTCTGCTGCTACTGCATGCTCTTTGAGAAAAAGAGAGATTTATCTTTACACCTATGCTTAAATACCCAGATGTGTTGCTATAGCAACAGAGGCTGTTGCTTCCTAGACATAGTTGTAAAAGTTCTCTTGCAAACAAGGGGGGTAATCCCACAGACATATAAGGACTATATATACCGTGGATGAGATTTTTCCACATATCCTGCTGCACAAACTTTAATAACACCTCACATTCTTTCCTTTCTTTATTGTTAATAAAGTTATATAATATACAATGGAGGCATGTGGTGTAATGGTTATCATCATAGGAAATGGACTCAGCGACTAAAGTTCAAATCCTAGACAAGGCTGTTTGCATTTCGCATTATGCTAATATCCTTGGGAAAGGTATGAATCCAATTATTTTCCTCCTTCTATGAGGAAATAGTAAGGCAGATTGGGCTCTTTAATCTTATTGCAACCAGTCTAGGAGAAGGAAAACTTTGAATTCAAACCTGTTAAATGCTTAAGAAATTGATCTCGTGTCATATCCTACTTGTGTGGAGTAGTTGGTAGATATATATAATATACATTGATTCCCTTTCTCCCATCCATTTACTTTGGTCTACTCTAAAATAGATTTTTTTTTTCTTTTTAAGAATAATTGTCTGAATTTGCTTCATGTGATATAATTTATACTTCATTCTGGCCTGAAAAGTGAAATGAATTTAACACCTCTGTTCTAATCAGTTATTAATGAAATTTATTGTGTACAATTCTCAGGTAGACCACACCTCACCAAAGGCTCATGTATAGTACATAGAATAATGTACTAATGTCAGGAAAATGAATAGCGTATAGTCATAATAAAACATGTATGTGTGCGTGCATGCATATGTGTATGGAGGAGGGATATCAGGTATAGTTTTGTCAAATTACAGGAAGCATGGAAGTTTTAAAAGAGGTAGTGTTTCGGCAGCCAAAGACGGAATATAGGTAGTTTATTCCATGCCTCAGCAACTCGGGGCATGAAAAAAATGTTTCTGAAAGTCATGTGAGCTATGCTTTCTGACTTTGTAGTCATCATGTGTTAGAAACATAGAAATCAAAAAGGTGTTCAAGATTGTTGTTGATAAGATGGTTAATAACCTTATGAGTGTTTAGCAAGTCAGTTGCCAGTTGATTGTTGTCTTCATGGATCCCTCATATCAATAATCGTTCTATCATCTAAGTATGGACCAGAGAGTAGGTTTTCCTAATTCGGATCATTCTTAGTTTGGTTTCTTTGTTCAATGGCATATCAACCTTTGTGGGTTATTTAATGCCAAAACTATCTTTGTAGAAGAACAATAGTGTTACTATTTAACTCATAGCTTAGAGATCATTCTTAGTTTGTCTTTGTTACAAACCTTGGACCATATTACCTTTAGGCACCCCTTTTTGATCTCAATTAAGAAAAGACATGTTTTTTATTTACACCATCAATATCCAGTTGTTTGTTAGGGTTAGGGGTTAGTTTTATAATTTAAAAGAAAAATCTCAAAATTGTCTGTTAAAACAACCAGATATTGACAGTGTAAATGAAAAACATGTCCTTTCTTAATCGAGATCAAAAAGGGGTGCCTAAAGGTCATATGGTCCCAAACCTTTCTGAAGAGAACAAGAAAACAATCCAATGTGAAGAAATCTTGTCTTGTGTAGCTAATATCATCATTGTTTCTTTGTTTCATAGAGTTATTATTCCTTAGATAAGCTAATGAATCAAGCACAAGTTTTTTGAGTATAGAATAAAATAAAATAGAGACTAAATGATTAGTCACTTTTATTTCACTTTTCTAATTTGTTGGTTGGTCCCTCATATATCTTCTAATCATCCTTAATTGATACTATCTCTTCTTAAGAACACTATTTTATAAATTTTATAAATATCTATTTTAGTTTTGATGGATATCACTCCAATGCTCAATAAGTGTCATATAGTTAGTATTACAATATTATAAAGAAACCTTCTGTGTGTGTACGCTATGATTCTTAGATAGTCTCTAGATAGTTCTCAAGAGAGAGTCAGTTACCGAGAGTCACCTCCAACTTTTACCAAAAAATTTACAAGACTTGGTAATTCATGAGAACTATCTCTCCTGAGGACTGTCTAAGAATCATCTCAATACTCCCACAGTCTCTGTAGGTTTCTTTATATATTTTCTTACTAATGACCCTCTGTAAGCCTTATAAGAACAGTTCATTGTGAGAAAGTAATACCCAACATTCTTATATTTAAAAAAGCACTTGGTTATTAGCATAGGAAATGGAATTAGCAGCCTGAGTTCAAATCCTGTACTAAACTGTTTGTCTTTCACTTAATGCTAATCCCTTTTGGAAAGACATAAATCCATCTATTTTCCCTCAGCTATGGGTAAATAATAGGGCAGACTAGATTCTTTAGCCTTGATTGGCAACCAGAGTTGAGAAGAACCTGACTAGTAGCACTCAGAAATATTCAGAAGAATTAGTGTCATGTTACACATTATAGCATTAGATCCCTTTTTATTAGTGTACAAACCCTAAAATTGGCACCAGTCTGGGAATTCTGGTTTAAACTCTTTTTATCTTAGACTTTGCTAGGAATTACATGCATTTATAATCTCTCCTTGTCAATCCTTTAATTTAGACCTCCATGTTTTACCTTTTTGTTAAATAATAGCAATTCATCTTCAAAGTCATGGCTGCTGAAAGGCATTTAAACTTTCTGCCAAGAGACGATGCCTGCATTTAAGGAGAAACCAGCATTATCTTTGTGGGTAAGAATAGTTGGGTAAAAAAACAATACCATATGTAAAAAATCAAAAAAGTTTAAAAGAAAAAAAAAGATGCAATTTATTTAAAAGTGTTTTGATGCACCCTATTAACAAAGTTTGAATCTAAAAATATTTTATTTTTTAACATTTTCAATTCTTCATTGTGTGTCTCTGTGTGTGTGTCTGTGTCTGTGTGTGTGTGTGTGTGTGTTTGTGTGCTCATGTTGTTTGAGTTGAAGAGACTTTAATAAGACTGAATTGTACAATGACAATAACCAATTCCCCCAAAGAACTCATAAAGGTAATTGCTCTCTTCCCAAAATATACCTGTACATATTTTCTCTAAAAAGCTGCCTCACCATCAAACAACATCTATTCCAACATACTACAATATATTATTTAGAATTTTCTAAGTATTGACTCTGGAGAAAAAATTCAAATTGAATTCAAATCAACATTTTTAGATAATTTAATTACTTAGGAGCTAACCTTAACATTTATGGATTGTGTAATTCAAGAAAACAGATATAGATAATAGATTATTTTTTTAATCTTACAGAAAATTAGAACACAAGTTGGAAAAGGTTACTCTCTGGAATCATTATCTAGTATTTTCTTTAATTTATTCAAGGTTTTTGAAATTAATTGTCAAAATTCTACTGAGTATAAATGACAGTTCTTGTGGCTCCAGTCTTACAGATTTGGGTGCACAACCTCTTCAAAAGTATAGGACCATTCTTTAAATGTCTAAAAAAAAAAAGTCACCCTCCCTCTAGGTAATGTCTTTCTATTAGTTGTAGCAATGATAAAATTATCTTATTGTGACAATGGCAGTAATTAACATTGAAAATAGAAATTTCAACAAAACTACTGGTTACATTCCCTTTGTCGAGTCTTTTTAATGTCAATATGAAAAGGTTCCTTGAATTGGACTAGTTTTCTTGGTATATGTACATATATATATATATATATATATATATATAATGAAATGCTACATATATTTGTATTTGTTGTCTCTGACCAAAAGCAGGAGTCTTAATAGAAACATTACAAACGTTTCTTGCAAATTACTTTCACAGTTTCAACTGCTATTGCTGCTAATATCTAACTTGTAGTATAATAAAGATGTATGTGTGTGTATATTTATCATCTGTCTGTAATACTCCAAATCAATTAAATGATAATCATTTCAAGACATCCACAATATCCATGACACGAAGCATTGGCCAAGAGTAAAAAAGATTGCAATAAAATTTGGTTGAATTAAAAGATGTATTAATGCTATTTATATGAGATATTAAAGCAAATGCTATTCCTAGGGGAAACTGAATTAATATAATTCATATGGAAAATTTAGTGCAATTTCATAAATGCTATCCTTTTTTATAGCATGGATACACTAGTTCTCCAATAATCTTGAAAAGATTATTACTGCTATTTAAAAAAATTCATTTTAATGCTGTCAAAAAATGTTCAATATAAGTTGAAAGACGATTGAAATTGAATTTTCTCTATAAGGAATAGTCCACAATGATGATGTAAAATTAAAACATTTGAAGATTCCATTTATATAAAGGTCTTAGACATTACTTGTGGCAAAAAAAATTTCATTAAAATTGCCTGTTCATAGATTTCCTGGAGACTAGAATTCTTAAAATTTTTCAAATTCATTCATCAAGTCATTAGAGCTAAATCTTTATAATTGTATATTTTAATATTTGCAATGCAAAATAAAAATAAATACAACTTGGGTTGTTGTTTTTCTCCTATCTGGGATAGAGCTATTATAAAGACAAATATAATGTGTGGATAAAATTGCTTTTTAAAAACAAGACATCTCATGATTAATTTATCATCATGAAACTAGCAGCAATGATAAAAGATTTGTACTAACCCTTTGGTTTTAAATGTTTTTAAAAGTCTATTTCATCTTCAGTTTATATTCAACTTATATATATGGACATCCTTCAAATGCGAAATCTGTGGTCGAGAATGTTTTTCAAACATCGGACTTCACAGTCACAGGAGGCGCTGTAATTTCAGGGGCACAGAAAAACTTTATTATATCTTCCGAGACTGAAATGCCAATGTTTATATATGTGTGTGTGTGTGTACGCGCACATGTGCTAAAGACTTCACTAAAGTAACCATTTATACTAAGTAAGTAATAAAAACTCTGATCACAGCTGGTTATAATGAAAGTAAAATGATTCCTTAGTTTTGATAGTGAGCTGTAAGTGTTGTTTCCATTATACAAAACCGCTATATTTTTTTTTCTTCTAAAAATTCAGTAAAAAAGGTAATTTCCTTCTAAACACAGATATCAGTAATTTATTATTTCTAGTGGAATATTATACAATCAAAGCAGATATTATTAGGCATTATTTATTACCAAACTGTAATCAAAAATAAAATCGCATACATATGTATAAGAGGTGTACTTATTTTTGGACTGCTACATATTCATACTTTTGGTTAAAAAGTTTCAGCGTTGTAGAGTTTGGTAATAAATAATACCTAATAATATGTTTTGATTATATACTAGTTCAATTGAAACAATAAGATCCTTGTATCTTTGGTTTAGAAGAAAATTAACTTTTCATAAGAAATTGGTAGATGTGTATTTACTTATAGGTGATACTGTATACTACATAAGAGATGATGCCTTCAATTTTGTACCCTAAGGTTTTCTTATAAGAATCATATATAAAAATATGGTTGTTTATTAAAACATATTAGTGTTTATATATATATATATATAACTGCATGAAGGATAATGCTTCCAGTTTTGTACTTCAAGGTTTTCATTCTTGTTTAATAGGAGACATTAACCCCTTAATGGCTTACTCTGAGTATAGGCATTTTTAAAAAAATATATTTTATCAATTTTATAACATTACAAGTTAAATTGTTCATAAAATAACTTTTGATTTTGGACTGAACAAGAAATACAAAGCCAGAGAAATAACAATTTCTTTCTTTTTTATTTTAGAAATAGGAAAAATATCAAAAGATATTTTCAATTTTGAAATTTACTATAAAACATAAATAAAATAAGCCTATTTTTTTTTCTTTATTTATTTTTTCACATTAATTTTGTTAGTCTTTTGTTCAAAAAGTTTATTTGTTTCAATCTAGCGTGGAGGGTGGGGGGTTCCTTTCTTTTTTTCTTTTTCACCAAATTATGAATTAAAAAAAGTAGAAAGAAAATTTTTTAATCTTGATTTATAAAACTCCAAAATATGTTTTAAAGAATGATTGGTTGGCGGAAGACAAATAAATCAGTTAATGGTTAAAAGAATCTGTTGGATATTGCAAATTTGGATATTGCAAAATTTTAAGCATTTTAATGATTTAAATTTTTCCCGCCCCTGTTGGTGGGGCGTTAGAATGCACCAACTGCACCTCTGCAGAGGGGTAAGACTCCCCCAATGGGGCCCCTGTTGGCCTGGTGGTGACCATGATGCCTAAGGATAGAGCCCAGGTGGATGAGCAGTTAATGACATGCAATACTCCACTTTGGCCCTATCTTGGGCTAGATGGGCGGTCGGAGAGGCCCCTCTGATCAATCGGCTGGTCATGTCAAGCCCTAGCACATATATGATTTTTCCAACCCTATTGCCTTATGGCAAGCCCCAACCCCTTTTTATCATATGGGTGCTAGAAGGCGGTGGCTGCAGGTCTACATGTCCTGGGAATGACGTTAAACTCTATCTGATGGTGAGGTTCCAGTTCTGGAGGTTTGGGGAATGTGGAGCACCCTTCATCACCATTGCTCCCTGGTCCACTCTGACCCGGAGTGGTAGTACCTGTTAGGGTCCCATCTATGGGTTAAATAGAAAAATGTATTTATAAAAAAATTGTCTTATCCATTAAGAATTGATTTATTTCAAAACTTTATCGGTATTAAATGACCCACTGAGGTTGATATGCCATAAAACCAAACCAAACCAAACCAAACCAATTTTGCACTGCAGGACCTTTTCTGTTAAGACATTAAAGCAATGATTTGGCTCTGAAATAATCGTCAACCTATTCAGAGGAAATAAGAAAGCAGAATTGTGCAGTTGTAAATGTCAATGTTTGGTGGTGGACTTAGTAAATATATTTCCTTTTGTTGGTTAGTGGTTTGTGTCTGTTGGCTTTTGTGATGGCTTTTATTGTTTGATTAAAATCCAGTAAAACACTGGTTGCTCTGTCTGAAAACTAACACACACACACACACAATATAATATATATCAGTATAATAATAGATATATATCTATTATTGTACTAAAGCTGAGTGAATCAAGGATTGTTTGCTAATGGCTTTTTTCTATTTAGTTTAATGACACAAAATTCATATAAAAATATTCCCTAGTTCTAGGATTGAGTTATGTTTGGAAAAAAATCGATTTTAATTTGTGCTAATTAGTTGTAATTTGCAATTAAGTCAAAAACTGACCTGTCTCTTACTTCACATTCTGCCTGTTATTTCCCCCCTCTTGATTATATGTCTTGATTACCTCCTTGTTATATATGTTAGTTTCTCTAGGAGTGTAAAGAGAGTGATTTAGAAAGTATATATGTATGTTAAGTTTCACAAGCAGCTAACCCGTAGCTTAAATTAGGTCAAACATTCCCTTTCTTAGAAATCTTACAAAATGATTTTTTTTTTAAATTCTCCAAACATATTTATCTTTTTAAAGTTTAATTGCTTTACAAAGTCACTTTTCCCTAATCCCAATTATCTATCCAGAGTTCAATGGGTGACCCCAACGGTTCATGTTTTGTTTATGTATAGTATATATATATATATATGCCTACACAAAGGTATATCTATATACTTATACAAAACATATTCTCTTTATTTATGCATGTATAAGTTAGCAGAATAAGTTTATAGGATTGATCTCAACATGCTGGACACTATTGGAGAAGTAGGGACAAACTCATAAGTGATGTTCTCCTGTGGGCACATAGATACACCAGTGTAGGATGACCAGCCAAAATCTACATCAATCAGCTCTGTGTGGATTCTGGATGCTGTGCAGAAGACTTGCCAGGAGCAATGACCGATAGGGATGTGTGGTGAGAGAGAGTCGTGGGTATCCATACTGTCAATGTGAGTTGATGATGATGATGATTAACTGTCATAATTGTTAAAATCAACTGTTGTTTTTTTTAATAAATCTTTTAAACCAAAAGAAACAGGATATAGATGATCAACCAATAACCTATACACAATTAACATTTGTTAACAGCTTAACACTTGTACCCCAGCTATGCTTAGCAGAATGAGAAAAGGATACCCCCGTAGATTAAATAATGGGTTGGGTTCAAGGTTCCGTGATGGCTCCCGATTAAGTCAAGAAGGTTCCCAAGTTCAGAAAGAAGGTTTTTGAGTTCGAGAAGGCTCCAGAGTCCGAAAAAAAGGTTCCCAAGTTTGAGAAGGCTCCTGAGTCCGACGGGAAATACCTGATAAAGGCCAGATGGCACATCGGCCGAAATGTTGTACAGATAACAATAAAGATGAGGACAATAGACCGAATAAACCAAATAATGCTAACTATCACTTCTAAGTTTACATCTTTTTATCGTTTGGTTATCCCCAAATTTGATCACTCATCTCTGTTGATCCTTTGTCTCTGTCTCTCTGTCTCTCTGATACACATACACAAACACACTCACACACATGCACACACTCATGAGTATATGAAAACGACATGATAACAATAAAAAAATTGGTCCCTCATTCTTGTTGATCCTCTTGTCTCTGTCTCTCACATACACACACATATGCACATACACACACGCTAACACATACATATACACACACTCACGTACAGAATCAAATATCTTATCAGACTCAGCAAAAGTGACTTGATAACAAAAAATTTCTGATTTATTATTTATAATAGTTACATGTCTCACACTTACATGTCTTCTTCATCTTGGTTGTTATATTCACAATATTTTGTTCTGCAGTCCATGACATGCAGCACTCCACTTTGGCCCTTAGGCTAGACGGGCAGCTGTAGAGGTCCCCCTGATCAATTGGCTGGTCAAACCAAGCCATAGCACCTATATGATTGTTCCAATCATGAGTTCAAATCCTGGATGTGGTAATTGCATTTCACTTTGCGCTAATACCCTTGGGAAAGGTATGAATCCTACTCTCCCTCCAGCTATGGATAAATAGTAGGGCAGACTGGGCTCTTTAACCTTGGTTAGGCAACCGGTCTAGGAGAAGCAAAACTCTGAATTCAAACCTGTTGAACTCCGCTTAAGAAATTGACCTTGTGTCACATCCTGCTCGTGTGGAGGGGTTGGTAAATATATATGATTGTTCCAACTTAATTGCTCTTATGGCAAACCCCCAACCCTTTTCATAATTTATGTGTTACTAGGTACAAAGCGGTTGCTGAGGGTCTTAGTGTCCTGGGTATGACATTAAACTGCATTTAATGGTGAAGTTCCAATCCTGGAGCTTTGGGGAGTATGGAATACCCCTTTATTGCCATTACTCCCAGGTCAACATAGATCCAGAATGGTACTACCTGTTAGAATCCTATCTATGGGTTAAATAGAAAAAATGAGTTTAAAAAATGTGATTTTTTTTTTAAATGTTCAATACCATCAAGAATAAATAAAATAAAATGTTTTTGGCATCAAATAACCCAACAAAGGTTGACATGCTGTAAAAACCAATCAACCAACATTCTTCAAGTGACCTTTGTCATATTCGGTTACCAGGTACAGTGGTCAACATGTTGTAAATATAACAACTAAGCTAAATACAATAGTCCGAGATATGTAAGTAGTATAAATAAGGATTACCTATATTTATGTATTCTAAAAATAAACTGTTTTTATTTATATTCATGTAAATGTTAAGAAAAATCAGCTTAGTAAATAACATAAAGATTTATTTAAAAATAAAAAAAAAGATTTGGATGATCTATGATATTGTGGTAGGAATCTTGTTACTCCACCCTGTCATAATTTATAAGAAGGAATAATTTCTTTTCCGTAAAATTAAAGAATTTTTCTAAAAAGTCTTAAGCATCATTTCAGATTTCTTTAATGTAGAGCAGAAAGTTTCTTTTTTTATGGCATATCAACCTTCATTGGTTATTTAATGCCAGGAATCTCTGCAAACATGAAGTTTGCTGGTATCAGTAAACATTGGAAGGAGATAGTTGTGGAGTGTTGTGTCTGACTGCAGGTTCTATATGCGTGGGCTGTGTGTATTTACCAATCCCTCCACACAAGCAGGATGTGACACAAGGTCAATTTTTTAAGCGGAGTTTAATAGGTTTGAATTCAGTTTTCCTTCTCTTAGACTAGTTGCTATACCAAGGCCAAAGAGTCCAGTCTACCCTACTATTTACCATAACTGGAGGGAGAATAGTTGGATGTATGCCTTTCTGAAGGGTATTAGTGCTATGTAAAAATGCAAACAGCTTCATCCAGTTTGTCTGAATTTTTTAAATAGGACTTGATAATTTGTATTATTTTGATTTTTCAGACCATTGTCCTCATCTTTAATGTTATACACAAAATGTTTCATCCAGGATTTGAACTCTGATCACCATGTCCATTACACTAAGATGTGTGGCCGTATGTATTTACCAACCCCTTCACATAGCAGGGTGCAACACAAGTTCAATTTTTAAGTGGAGTCTAGCAGGTTAGAATTAAAAGTTTTCCTTCTCCTAGACTAGTTGCCATACTAAAGTTAAAGGGTCCAGTCTGCCCTGCTATTTACCCATAGCTGGATTCATACCTTTCCTAAAGTTATTAGCACTATGTGAAATGCAAATAGCCTTGTCCAGGATTTAAACTTGGTTTGCCATGTCCATTTCCTACAACAGTATGCATTACAGCACAATGAATGGTCTGTAGTGAAAATAATGACTCTCTTGTGGTCAGAAAGAAGATAAACTACAGCAATGACCACCCAGGTGCAGCCATCCGCATTTGTCTGCAACAGCCATGCCATTTGCAAATCAGTTTATTCCAGTTACAGCTGATGCTCTTCCACACCCAAATGAATCCATAATGACTGCACCCATTAGAGACAAAGATGTGAATATTCTATTAACATTTATTCTATTTGGATTTTATAATTTTATTTGTATAACATATAAAAGATTTATCCAGACCTTAGATACATAATTAATGACTTGAATTTGAATTGATTGATCAAATAACTGTGTAACAAATTTTATTCCTGGTGTAGTGAATGTCTGCCCCTGTTGGAATAGACCTGAGTCCAAAAGGGTTATCTTCCCTTAGCGCAAGGTTTTCACCACTAGGTGACACTACTAGCTGGGTATTTAAACTCAGCCTGGGAAGCCCTTGATTCTCTTTCTCTTGGTCTAGCATCCACAAAAGATGGACTAGACACGTGGTGTCTCTGTCCATTAAGTGAGGGGCTTTTATCATATTCTTTATAAACTCTTTCGAACTTCCAAAGGACTTTCATTCTATCTGTTTGTATAATGTCATGTATGTTATGTTCCACGTGCTCAGACAATAAAGTCTGTATTGTTACAATGTTGTACTTCTAACGTATTATAAGAACCACACATTCAAATTCTTTATACTAGTTTGCATTATTTCTTGATAATGCTCATGTTGTAAAAGTATAAAAAATAACCATCATTCCCTTCAAATTTTGCTTTTGTGCCCTGGATAATTTAAAATTTAAATGAAATTTAAAAGGAACCTATTGTCTATGTAAAAACTGGCAAATTTGCACACATTTTCATTTAGATAAAGTCTGAATAAAACATATGAATCAAAATTTACACATATTCATACTAAAGTTATACAAAAATGAACAAAAATGTTTAGAAGTGAGTATTCTTTTTTTTTTTTTTAGATTTGCAACTGTAATGTAAATCCCTTTCATGTATCAGCCCCTGAATATAGTGTTCAATTGTGTTTTTGTTATATGCTCCTTGCTAGCAGAAAAGCAAAGTTAGAAGAGAAAAATAAATATTTTCCATTTACTTTAGGCACAAACATTTTCAATCCATGAACAAGAAAAAGTTTTAAAAGATTATATAGTTTTTAATTGAGCTTAATTAAGAAAAAGTTCATTTATAAATTTCATTAACCAGGATATAAAAGCAAAGTTTGAAGGGAATAACAGACATTTTCTATACTTTTGCAATATAAACTTTAAAGAAATAACACAGCCACTTCTTCACTACAGATTTCACTTCCTCATCACTGGAATAATGTTTGCCTCTCAAACCCTCTTTCATTCTTTCTTTTCGATAAAAACATTATTCCAGTGATGAGGAAGTGAAATCCGTAGTGAAGTAGTGGCTCAAAGAATAGTCATCAGAATTTTACGTGGCAGGGATATATGCTCTCATTCGAAGGTGGAACATTGGTATTGAGAGAAACAGTGACTATGTGGAGAAGTAGCAATGTGATCCACAGAGGACCAGCTTCATTTTGATGTATGATACATGTTCCTGTGTTGGTAATTACCTATCCTAAACAAAATGGCATTACTTTTGGATTCACCCTCGTGTATATATATATATATATATATATAATATATATAGGTCTATCATCATTAAATTTGCTTTCTTTATACTCTAGTGCTGATGAAAATGCTGAGTTCTTTAGAAGAAAACATGTATTACCACCTTAGACAATCTCTTAAAGCTGTTTTATCAGGTTAATGGAGAATTCACTGTTATGCAAAGATTTCACAAAAGATAAAAATAAAATTTATCAGTGTCTAAAAAAACAAAAAAACTGAATAACCTTGATAATTTTTTCACATTCTAAGTGTTCTATTTTTAGATGCCATGGTTTAAATTCAGTTCTGTTTTGAACTAATTAAAATTGCATGACTATAAAAAGATTAATGCATTTTTATATCTTATATGAATACATAAAAAGAATGATCTATTTTTAGTAGAGAAATTAACAATGATTGTGCAATACATTTTTTAAGAAAAAAATATTAAATAGAATTGTTTATCTGATGATTTGAATTTCAAATTAGAATATTTACAAATACAAACTAGTTCAGTAATTACATGTAAAATTCATTATGCTCAGGTAATTTAAACATCTTATTCTTGTCATACACATTGGTTTCCTATAAGATAAGTTTATGTCATTGTTATGCCCACTCTGTTGGCTGGGGTTGTAGAAGATGCCAACTGCTCCTCTGCAGAGGGTAACACTTTACACACACTGCCCCAATAGGGCCACTTGAGGATGGTATAGTGGTGACTGTGGCCCGGTTACTAGGTGGTCTCATGACATACAACAATTCACTTTGGCCTTTACTTGGGCTAGATCTGGGTAGTCAGAGTGGCCCCATTCAATAAATTGGCTGGTCATGTCAAGCCCTACCATCTATATGATTATCCCAACCATATTTTCCAAATTGCCCTTATGGCAAACACACAACCCTTTTTATCATATCAGTATTTGTTAATATACATGAACTTAATGAAAATTGTTTCTTAAACAAATCATGTATTAAAAATAAACCCACAAGATTTGGCATTAAAAACTCACAAGGTTGATATGCCAGTAAACCAAACTATCTAACCAAAATAATTGTTATGCTGCCTTTTCCTTCATTTTTTTATGAAAAGTGATATGTTGCTGATAGAGCACTGGTTTAGGAACCACAAGTGTTCTGGTTCAATACCAGGTCTTACCAACTCAGCATATGAGTAGCATAGCTTGGATCTGTGCAGTAAAATGGAGAGCTGATGGTAAGTGTGGCACTCCACCTCAGACACAAGAACAATCTCCCCTTGTCTAGTGCTAGTGAATAGGAGATAGACTCCCTTGCTGTTCAGCTGATACTGACAATAGGCCACTCCACCCACTTTACTTCCCTATGTTGCTGAAAGTGGACATGGGTAAGTTAACTCCTACCTGAAAGCCTAGGATCAGAAGGGGTGCAAAGATTGTAGGTGTTGCAGTATTAATAGATCTAAGCTAGGACTGTGTGGATGGGGTTTGAGGAGAGAAGCTAGAGACAAAGCCAATTCGAGACTAGGTAGGTGCAAACTTGAGATGGGACCAAAGTAAATTGGAGAGAACTGTTCAGAATTTCAGAGAATAAGTAATTCCTTTGGTTCTTGTATTCAATAAGATGTTTCCTTTGTTATTTCTTCATGTAAATGATTTTTTGTTATTGTCTATGTTTGTATATCTGACTTGCCAAAAAATGACGTTTATGGCTGGCTTGTATTTTTCACAAGTGAGTTGTTAACTTGTTTACTTATTTTTCTCTGTTTCTGTTGTATTCAACAAAGGCAAGAGGTTCTTAATTCCTCCTTTCATCTCCAGCTTGCTATCTATTTATATCATTCTTTGCTTTGTTTATGAAATGAAAATCCCTTTACATTGTTTAACTCAGAAAAATCTTTAGTGAAAACATGCTAGAGGCGAAGAAGCATTCCTAACAATATTTAAAGATTTTCATCTCTGGAAAACCATTCTGCATGAAACAGCTTTCTTATTATACACTGATGTACTTGGACTAGTATCCTCATCTTGTTTGTTTATAGTTATAACAGTTCTTATTATAGCTTCCATCTTTCTTCAGTGTCTGTCATAGTATTTTTCTTGGAATTTCAAAACTGAATTCTTTATTTCATTCCACAAGGATAAATTGTTTTCATTTTGCTTAGAGGATATTTCTGAATAGTTAATTTGTTTTTATGATGTTTGCTTATCGTCTCAGAATTCCACTATTGATTACACTGCAATAATATATAAAATGAAAGTTATCACCACCACATTGTCTCATGGGACAATAGCCTTGTGGAATAAAAGCATTGCTAAAAAAATGTATCTAATTAGCTGGTGGTTTGTGAGTTCAATCCCTGTATTCAGTTTCAATGGAAGAGACAGACAAGTGAAATCACAAGGAAAAATCAACTGATACAAAATAAAATATTATCTTATAGTATCGGCTATAAATAATAAGTACATGGCTAACAAGTTTTAGAAAAAGTTAATTTTCTTCTAAATCAAAGATACCAAGAATTTTATTATTTCTAGTGGAATGTTATCAGTAAAAACTGATGTTATAGGTATAATTTATTACCAAACTCAACAGCATTGACGTCTGAGGTGGAGTGCCAAAACCTACTATCAGTTCCAATTTTACTGCACAGATCTAAGCTGTTGCTACTCCAAGCTGTGGTTCAGGGTAGTCATCAAACCTGGAACTTTGTGCTTTCTAGGTGGATGCTTTCTGACCCTAAAGAATTTGGTAATAAATAATACCTAACAATATTCATTTTGTTAAGGTTTACTTACTTTGGGGATGATACTGTATATATAAAAAGAACAATTTTACCTTATACAGGGTGATTAATGGAGTGTGAGGTGTTATGGTTATCGTTGTAAAAATAGACACGTCAAGAAGAGTTCAAATCCTGGATGCAGCTGTTTGCATTTTCATATAGTGCTAATACTCTTGGGAAAGGTATAAATCCAACTATTCTTCCCTTCAGCTATGGGTAGATAGTAGGGCAGACTGGAATGATCTAATCTTGGTTAAGGACCAGTCTAGGAGAAGAAAAAATCTGAATTCAAACCTGTTAACATTCAACTTAAGAAATTACCTTGTATCACATCCGACTTGTGCGGAGGATTTGGTAAAATATTTATACAGGATGAATTAAGAAAAATTGTTTTAAAACTTATTAAACCAAAATTATTGATATTGACACTTATGATAGACTAATTTTTGGGAGAAGTTCTAAAAAAAATGTACTCTGAGCAATGTAATAGACGAAAGATTTCTGTACAAAAATACAGGATCATTCAAAGATAAAGAAGGATTTATGAGGCATCTAATTTCACATATGAGTCAAACATTCCATATCAACGGAAGGTAAACAAACAGAATGTTTATAATATGGGGGTTTATGAAATCCTACAAATAGTAATATGTATCAGATCCAGGAAAAAATCTGTTCTGTGCAATGTCCTGCTGAAAAATAAAAAAAAAAAAGTTATATGGTCCATTTTTTTTAAGCTCGCCATTGTAACAGTGGATCTTCTTTTCTAAAACTGGTGGTGCCTTAAATGCACAAAGATGTTAATGCACAACATTTTGTTTAACAGGTATGATGCACTGCTTCAACTTGCAGGGTCAATTCGACATACCTGCATGCAAATTCTGCATCAGTGGACTTATCTGTGCAACAGCCATCAACGTCACTCATGTGTTAGTCACCATAAAGTCCAGATCTTGCCAGTTTTTGTACTTGTTTCTTATATAGAAGAAATGTCATGGAGCAAGTTATTTCTTCCTCTTCTCTCCTTTTTCTTAATACATCTGAAACAACAAAGCACAACAAGCTGTTGTTAATGTTTCGATGCCAAAAATAACAAGAATATCAACAGATGTTGGCAAAATTTGACTTATTGTCTGATTTTACAGCGATCACCTCTCAGTAGTATTTCTATAGTGAAATCTTATCATAATGGAGATTGTGTGTCTGTCTATCTGTAAAGATACTACGTCACCACCAATGTCACACTTCCCTTAGTTATTTTATGTATATCTAATTGTTATTAAAATAATCACATTTATCTTCAGTAGCATCTTATTATTAAACAATGTCTTATTAAATGTCTAGCTAGAAATTTGCCTCAAAACAACCCACATCATTATATGTTTAAAATCTTGTGATGAGTGTGTTATATATCATTAAGAAATAAATGTTTACATGGTATATGGTTTGAATAATTTGCATATCGTTTCAATTAAAACCATGTTTCATTTATACATAATTTTGTATTGATAATCAATTTAAGAAAAATACATTAAACAGAAAGGGACGTTTTGCGAGCTTGTTAACACTATTTCTGCTCTTCGACCTACATGGGATCTGACCATCTGATAATAAGCGTAGCAATAGTCTAAAAAATATTATGTTAACAACATCAAGACAGACAAGGAAGAGTATTCAATTGTCTGAACATTTCTCTCATAAAGTATTAACAATCATTGTCCATTCTTTTCTGTTCAGGAAAAGTAGAATTTTTCAATCCAGGTTGATTTTTTTTGGGTGCATACAAACTCTATTGCAGGAAAATGAGAAATTCAAAGACATTTCAACTTTTAATAACGCTTGAATTAAAAACAAAAAAAGACAAAAAAAAGGGTCTGTGCCTCATTTTAAAATCACTTTTGTAAGCAAGAGGTAGACTTGCCTTGTGGAGCAAAGTGGGTTACGAACCCTCTCAGCTTGCAGGAATGAATAGAAATAGAAACTATGGCTGCCTCGACACTAGAAATTTTAAAATGTGCAATCTTGAAGCAAACAGAACATGCCGAGACAGTAAATCTGATGTATGCAATTTTTCTCAGCTTGTCTGTACAAGCACACGGAGAAATACTTGAACAGTGAACTGAGTTATTATAGAGGCAGAACTGCTAGATATTGTTGTGAACAAAAAGTTTGGTCACTCGCGACCTTGCAGAAAGAGATAGACAAGAACTAAACCAAACAAAACAAAGAAAAGTATAGTTGCAAATTGATTAGGCTAATCTCTTTCTGACAAGGTCGATGACAAGCTTTCTTTGTCCCACAACAATATTCTAGCGAGTGTGCTCCAGCCTGGTATAGTGAGAGCGTGAGTGCACTGATTCAAGTATTCTCCGTTGTGCTTGGTACAACAATCTGAGAAAAATTTGCATACATGCAGATTTACTCTCGCATGTCTCTTTGCTTCCGCAAGATTGCACAGTATTTAATTTTAGTGTCAGGAGGGGCAGCATATTTTCTTATTTCTATTCGCCTGCAAGGCTGCAGGTATCCGTACCCACTTATTGCTCCACAAGGCAAGTCTACCCTCTTGCCTACAAAAAGATTAATTGAGCACAGACCCTTTTTTTGTATTTTTGTTTTTAATCTAAGCGTTATTAAAGTTGAAAATGTCTTTGAATCTTTCTCATTTTCCTTGCAGATGTCAGTGCCTTATCACCCAAAAAAGCAAGCAACTTGATGAGGATTCTACTTTTCACTTGAACAGAAAGAGAATGGACATGAATTGTTAATAACGTTAGATTGAGACAAATTGTTCAGACAATTCGAATCTCTCCTTGTCTGTCTTGACTGGTTGTTTACATAATATTTTAGATATTGTAGTTTTTATTCAGTGTCAGACCACCAGAGTAAGCAGTAAAATGTAACAAGCGCAAACGTCCCTTTTGTTGTCTGGTTTTTCTAATTGATTTCAATACAACATTATGTATAAGAATGAAACATGCGTTTATGAAAAACCGATATTGTAATTATTCAACCATATACAATGTAAACATTTTTTCTTAATGATATATAACACACATCACAACGAATTTTAAAACATATTAATGATGTGGGTTGTTTTGAGGCAAATTCTATCTCAGCTAGACCTAATAAGACATTTTAATAATAGATGCTAACTGAGATTAAATGTTGATATTTAATAACATGAGAATCATGATCCATAAATAACTAAAGGGAGTGTACATTGGTGTGACGTTAGTATCATTTACAGATAACAAGACACACAATCTCCATTATGATAAGATTTCACTAGGAGAAAATACTACTGACGAGGTTCAGATGCTCTAACATTAAACAATTAGTCAAATTTTTGACAAACATCTTGCATTTATCTTCATCAACATTTAACAACAGCTGTTTAGATTTGTGCTTTTCAGATTATCTAATAATCCAACAAGAAGAAGAGGAAGAGTAACTTCTCCATGACATTTCTTTTATAAGAAAAGACAAAAACTGCAAGATCGTGGACTTTATGGTGCACAACACATGAGTGACGTTGCATGGCTGTTGCACAGAAATCATGCTGCAGCCATTGTGCATTCAAACGTAACTGTGAATTGCCTCTGCAAGTGAAGCAGTGCATCAACCTGTTAACAACTAAAAATCGTTGTTCATTCATTTTGGCATTTAAGGTTATCCCAACCCAAGTTGAGAAAGAAGATCCTGTTGACCAATGGCAGCTTAAAAAAAAATGGAACCCTATATACGTTGTGTTTTTTTTTTTCAAGGCATCTGCACAGAAAAACAGAATTTTTCCCTGAGGGAATCTGATACATATTTCATTTATGTGTAGGAATTTTTCATAAACCCCCATATATAAACAATTCTGTTTGGTTTACCCTCCTTGAATATGGAATGTTGACTCATCTGATGAAAATTAGATGCCTCATAAATCCTTCTTTATCTTTAGAATGATCCTGTATTTTTGTACAGGAAATTTTTGTCTATACATTGCATTAATACATTTTTTAGAACTTCTCCCCAAAATTATCATTCAAAGTCGTCAATATCCAATAATTTGATTTAATAAAGTTTTAAAACAATTTTCTTAATTCATCTGTATAAATATTTTACCAAAATCCTCCGCACAAGTCGGATGTGATACAAGTCAATTTCTTAAGTGATTTAACAGTTTGAATATCAGACTTTTTCGTTCTCCTAGACTGGCGTTCCTTAACCAAGATTAAGGCGATCATCCAGTCTGCCCATACTATCTAACCCATTAGCTGAAGGTGGAGAATAGTTGGATTAATACCTTGCCCAAGAGTATAGCACTTGATGAAATGCAAACAGCGCATCCAGGATTTGAACTCTTCTTGACGTTCTATTTTCTACACGATACCATAACACCACACACCTCAATTAATCCACCCTTGATATAGTAACATGTCTTTTTATATAAACAGTATCACCCCAAAGAAGTAAACCGGCTTATCAAAATGAATATTGTAGCGTAATTATTTATTACAAATTCTTTAGGGTCAGAAAGCATCCACCCTAGAAAGCACAATGAGTCAGTTGATGGACTACCCTCACCACAGCGAGTAGCACACGCTTAGAGTCTGTTGCAGTGAAAATCAGGAGGACTGATGTAGGTTTGGCACTCCACTCAGACTCAATGCTGTTTTGAGTTTGGTAAATAATTATAACCTAAATAACATCAGTTTTTACTGGATAAATTCCACTGAAATAATAATAATCTTGGCTATCTTGATTTTAGGAGAAAAATTAACTTTTTCTAAAACTTGTTAGCATCTTATACTTATTTATACCCGATACTATAAGAATAATATTTATATTTTGTATCAGTTTCCTTTGTGATTTCACTTGTCTGTCTGTTCCATTGAAACGGAATACAGGGATGAACTCACAAACCAGCCAGCTAATTAGATACATTTTAGCAATGCTTTTATTCAACAGGCTATTGTCCCATGCGACAATGTGGGCTGATAACTTTCTTTAATATTATTGCAGTGTAATCAAATAGTGGAATTTCTGAGACAGATAAGCAACATCATAAAAACAAATAAACTAGTTAGAAATATCCTCTAAGCAAAATGAAAACAATTTATCCTTGTGACTGAATAAGAATTCAGTTTGAAATTCCAAGAAAAATACTATGACAGACACCTGAAGAAAAGATGGAAGCTACAATAATAATGTTATAACTATAAACAACCAAAGATGAGATACTAGTCCAAGTACATCAGTGTATAATAAGAAAGTTGTTTTCATGCAGAATGGTTTTCCAGAGATGAAAATCTTTAAATATTGTTAGGAATGCTTTCGCCTCTAGCATGTTTCACTAAAGATTTTCTGATTAAACCATGTAAAGGATTTCATTCATAAACAAAGCAAAGAAGTATAAATAGCAACTGGAGAAAGGAGGAATTAAGACCTCTTGCCTTTGTTGAATACAACAGAAACAGTAGAGAAAATAAGAAACAAGTTAACAACTCACTTGTATGAAAAATACAAGACAGCCATAAAGTCATTTTTGGCAAGTCAGATTATACAACATAGACAATAAAAAAATCATTTACATGAAGAAATAACAAAGGAAACATCTTATTGAATACAAGAACCAAAGGAAATACTTATTCTTGAATTCTGAACAGTTCTCTCCAATTTACTTTGTCCCATCTCAAGTTTTGCACTACCTAGTCTGAATTGGCTTTGTCTCTAGCTTCTCTCCTCAAAACCCCATCCACACAGTCCTAGCTTAGATCTATTAATACTGCAACACCTACAAATCTTTGCACCCCTTCTGATCCTAGGCTTTCAGGTAGGAGTTAACTACCCATGTCCACTTTCAGCAACATAGGAAGTAAAGTAGGGTGGAGTGGCCTATTGTCAGTATCAGCCCTGAATAGCATAGTCTATCTCCCTTATCACTAGCACTAGACAAGGGAGATTGTTCTTGTGTCTGAGGTGGAGTGCCACCACTACCATCACTCTCCATTTTACGCCACAGATCCAAAGCTATGCTACTCATATTGCTGAGTTTGAGTAAGACCTGGTATTGAACCCCAGAAACACTTGTGGTTCCAAACAGTGCGTCTATTCAGCAACATATCACTTTCATAAAAAAATGAAGGAAAGGCAGCATAACAATTATTTTGGTTAGATAGTTTGGTTACTGGCATATCAACACCTTGTGAGTTATTAATGCCAAATCTTGTGGGGTTATTTTAATACATGATTTGTTAAGAAACAATTTCATTAAGTTCATGTATATTAACAAATACTGAATATGATAAAAAGGGTTGTTTGTTGCCATGAGGGCAATTTGGAAAATATGGTTGGGATAATCATATATATGGTTAGGGCTTGACATGACCAGCCAATTTATTGAATGGGGCACTCGACTACCCAGATCTAGCCCAAAGTAAAGGCCAAAGTGAATTTTGTTGTATGTCATGAGACCACCAGTAACCGGGCCCACAGTCACCACTATACCATCCTCAAGTGGCCTATTTGGGCAGTGTGTAAAGTTGTTACCCCCTCTGCAGAGGAGCAGTTGGCATCTTCTTACAACCCCAGCCAACAGAGTGGCATAACAATGACATAAACTTATCTATAGGAAACCAATGTGTATGACAAGAATAAGATGTTTAAACACCTGAGCATAATGAATTTTACATGTAATTACTGAACTAGTTTGTATTTGTAAATATTCACAATTTGAAATTCAAATCATCAGATAAACAATTCTATTAATATTTTTTCTTAAAAAATGTATTGCACAATCATTGTTAATTTCTTCTACTAAAAATAGATCATTCTTTTTATGTATTCATATAAGATTATAAAAATGCATTAATCTTTTTATAGTCATGCAATTTAATTAGTTCTACAAAACTGAATTTTAAACCATGGCATCTAAAATAGAACACTAAATGTGAAAATTATCAAGGTTATTCAGTTTTTTTTGTTTTTTTAGACACTGATAAATTTTTATTTTTTTATCTTTTGTGAAATCTTTGCAATACAGTGATTTCTCCATATTAAACCTGATAAAACAGCTTTTAAGGATTGTCTAGGTGGTAAATACATGTTTTCTTCTAAAGAACTCAGCATTTTCATCAGCACTAGAGTATAAAAGAAAGCAAATTTAATGATGATAGACCTAATATATAATCTATATAATATATACTAATTACACGAGGGTGAATCCAAAAAGCTAATGCCATTTTGTTATGGATAGGTTAATTACCAACACAGAACATGTATCATACATCATAAAATGAAGCTGCGTCCTCTGTGGATCACATGCTACTTTCTCCACCTCACCTGTTCTCTCAATCCAATGTTCCACCTTCGAATGAGAGCTATATCCCTGCCACGATAAAATTCTGATGACTTTCTTTGAGCCACTAATTCACTACGGATTCACTTACACTCATCACTGGAATAATGTTTTATCGAAAAGAAAGAATGAAAGAGGGTTTGAGAGGCAAACATTATTCCAGTGATGAGGAAAGTGAAATCTGTAGTGAAGATAGTGCTGTTGTTATTTCTGTAAGATTTATAATTGCAAAAGTATAGAAAATGTCTGTAATTCCCCTTCAAACTTTGCTTTTATATCCTGGTAATGAAATTTATAAATGAACTATTTCTTAATTAAGCTCAATATAACGATATATAATCTTTTAAAACTTTTTCTTGTTCATGGATTGAAAATGTTTGTGCCTAAAGTAAATGGAAATTATATTTATTTTTCTCTTCTAACTTTGCCTTTTCTGCTAGCAAGGAGCATATAACAAAAACACAATTGAATCACTATATTCAGGGGCTGATTACATGAAAGGGATTTACATTACAGTTGCAATCTTAAAAAAAAAAAAAAGAATACTCACTTCTAAACATTTTTGTTCATTTTGTATAACTTTTTGTATGAATATGTGTAAAATTTCTTCATTTATGTTTATTCAGACTTTATCTAAATGAAAAATGTGTGCAAATTTGCCCAGTTTTTACATAGACAATAGGTTCCTTTTAAATTTCATTTAAATTTTAAATTATCCGCCGGCACAAAAGCAAAATTTGAAGGGAATGACGTGGTTATTTTTTATACTTTTTACAACATGAGCATTATCAAGATAATGCCAAACTAGTATAAAGATTGAATGTGTGGTTCTTATAATACGTTAGAAGTACAACATTGTAACAGATACAGAACTTTATTGTCTGAGCACGTGGAACACTAAGTTACATGACATTATACAAACAGATAGAATGAAAGTCCTTGGAAGTTCGAGAAGAGTTTATAAAGAATTATAATAAAGCCCCTCACTTAATGGACAGAGACACCACGTGTCTTAGTCCATCTTTTGTGGATGTCTAGACCAAGAGAAAGAGAATCAAGGCTTCCCAGGCTGAGTTTAAATACCCAGCTAGTAGTGTCACCTAGTGGTGAAAACCTTGCGCTAAGGGAAGATACCCTTTGGACTCAGGTCTATTCAACAGGGGCAGACATCACTACACCAGGAATAAAATTTGTTTAACACAGTTATTGATCAATCAATTCAAATTCAAGTCATTTTAATTATGTATCCTTAAGGTCTGGATCAAATCCTTTATATGTTATACAAATAAATTATAAAATCCAAATAGAATAAATGTTAAATAGAATATTCAATCTTTGTCTCTAATGGGTCAGTCATTATGGATTCATTTGGGTGTGGAAGAGCATCAGCTGTAACTGAATAAACTGATTTGCAAATGGCATGGCTGTTGCAGACAAATGCGGATGGCTGCACCTGGTGTCATTGCTGTAGTTTATTCTTTCTGACCACAAGAGAGTCATTATTTCACTACAGACCATTCATTTGTGCTGTAATGCATACTGTTGTAGGAAATGGACATAGCAAACCAAGTTTAATCCTGGCAAAGGCTATTGCATTTCACATAGTGCTAATAACTTAGGAAGGTATGAATCCAGCTATGGGTAAATAGCAGGGCAGACTGGACCCTTTAACTTTTAGTATGGCAACTAGTCTAGGAGAAGGAAAACTTTTAATTCTAACCTGCTAGACTCCGACTGTTAAAAAAATTGAACTTGTGTTGCCACCTGCCTATGTGAAGGGGTTGGTTAAATACATACGGCCCACACAATCTTAGTTAATGGACATGGTGATCAGAGTTCAAATCCTGGATGAAACATTTTGTGTATAACATTAAAGATGAGGACAATGGTCTGAAAAATCAAAATAATACAAATTATCAAGTCCTATTTAAAAAATTCAGACAAACTGGATGAAGCTGTTTGCATTTTTACATAGCACTAATACCCCTTCAGAAAGGCATTACATCCAACTATTTCCTCCCTCCAGTTATGGTAAATAAGTAGGTAGACTGGACTCTTTGGCCTTCGATAGCAACTAGTCTAAGAGAAGGAAAACTGAATTCCAAACCTATAAACTCCGCTTAAAAAATTGACTTGTGTCACATCCTGCTGTGTGGAGGGATTGGTAAATACACACAGCCCACGCATATAGAAACTGCAGTCAGACACAAACTCCCACAACTATCTCCTTCCAATGTTTACTAGATACCAGCAAACTTCATGTTTGCAGAGATTCCTGCATTAAATAACCAATGAAGGTTGATATGCCATAAAAAAGAAACTTCTGCTCTACATTAAAAGAAATCTGAAATGATGCTTAGCTTTTTAGAAAATTCTTTAAATTTTACGGAAAAGAAATTATTCCTCTTCCTTATAAATTATGACAGGGTGGAGTAACAAGATTCCTACCACAATATCATAGATCATCCAAATCTTTTTTTTTTATTTTTAAATAAATCTTATGTTATTACTAAGCTGATTTTTCTTAACATTACATGAAATATAAAAACAGTTTATTTTAGAATACATAATATAGGTAATCCTTATTTATACTACTGTACATATCTCGGACTATTGTATTTAGCTAGTTGTTATATTTACAACATGTTGACCACTGTACCTGGTAACGCGAATATGACAAAGGTCCTTGAGAATGTTGGTTGATTGTTTTTACAGCATGTCAACCTTTGTTGGGTTGATGCCAAAACATATTTTATTTATTCTTGATGGTATTGAACATTTAAAAAAAAAATCACATTTTTTAAAACTCATTTTTCTATTAACCCATAGATAGGATTCTAACAGGTAGTACCATTCTGGATCTATGTTGACCTGGGATAATGCAATAAAGGGTATTCCATACTCCCAAAGCTCAGGATTGGAACTTCACCATTAAATGCAGTTTAATGTCATACCCAGGACACTAAGACCCTCAGCAACCGCTCTTGTACCTAGTAACACATTAAATTAGAAAAAGGGTTGGGTTTGCCATAAGAGCAATTAAGTTGGAACAATCATATATATTTACCAACCCCTCCACACGAGCAGGATGACACAAGTCAATTTCTTAAGCGGAGTTCAACAGGTTTGAATTCAGAGTTTTGCTTCTCCTAGACCGGTTGCCTAACCAAGGTTAAAGAGCCCAGTCTGCTACTATTTATCATAGCTGGAGGAGAGTAGGATTCATACCTTTCCCCCAAGGGTATTTAGCGCAAAGTGAAATGCAATTACCACATCCAGGATTGAACTCATGATGAACAATCATATAGGTTTCTATGGCTTGGTTTGACCAGCCAATTGATCAGGGGGACCTCTACAGCTGCCGTCTAGCCTAAGGGCCAAAGTGGAGTGCTGCATGTCATGGAACTGCAGAACAAAATATTGTGAATATAACAACAAGATGAAGAAGACTTGTAAGTGTGAGACATTGTAAACTATATAAATAAAAATCAGAAATTTTTACAAGTTCACTTTTGCTAGTCTGATAAGATATTGATTCTGTACGTGAGTGTGTGTATATGTATGTGTTAGCGTGTGTGTATGTGATTGTGTGTGTATGGAGAGACAGAGACAAGAGGATCAACAAGAATGAGGGACCAATTTTATTGTTATCATGTCGTTTTCATATACTTATTGAGTGTGTGCATATGTGAGTGTGTTTGTTATGTATCAGAGAACAGAGAGACAGAGACAAAGGATCAACAGAGATGAGTGATAAATTTGGGGGATAACCAAACGATAAAAAGATGTAAACTTAGAAGTGATAGTTAGCATTATTTGTTATTCGGTCTATTGTCCTCATCTTTATTGTTATCTGTACAACATTTCGGCCGAGTGTGCCATCTGCCTTTATCAGGTATTTCCCGTCGGACTCAGGAGCCTTCTCAAACTTGGGAACCTTTTTTCGGACTCTGGAGCCTTCTCGAACTCAAAAACCTTCTTTCTGAACTTGGGAACCTTCTTGACTTAATCGGGAGCCATCACGGAACCTTGAACCCAACCCATTATTAATCTACGGGGGTATCCTTTTCTCATTCTGCTAAGCATAGCTGGGGTACAAGTGTTAAGCTGTTAACAAATGTTAATTGGTAGGTTATTGGTTGATCATCTATATCCTGTTTTCTTTGGTTAAAAGATTTATTAAAAAAAAACAACAGTTGATTTTTAACAATTATGACAGTTAATCATTCATCATCATCAACTCACATTGACAGTATGGATACCCAGACTCTCTCTCACCACACATCCCTATCGGTCATTGCTTCCTGGCAAGTCTTCTGCACAGCATCCAGAATCCACACAGAGCTGATTGATGTAGATTTTGGCTGGTCATCCTTACACTGGTGTATCTATGTGCCCACAGGAGAACATCACTTATGAGTTTGTCCCTACTTCTCCAATAGTGTCCAGCATGTTTGAGATCAATCCTATAAACTTATTCTGCCTAACTACATGCAAAATAAAGAGAATATGTTTTGTATAAGTATATAGATTATACCTTTGTGTAGGCATATATATATACTTATATAATATATATATATCATATATATATATAATATATATACTAGACAAAACATGAACCGTTGGGGTCACCCATATTGAACTCTGGATAGATAATTGGATTAGGAAAAGTGACTTGTAAAGCGAATTAAACTTTAAAAAGATAAATATGTTTGGAGAATTTAAAAAAAAAAATATTTTGTAAGAATTCTAAGAAAGGGAATGTGACCTAATTTAAGCTACGGGTTAGCTGCTTGTGAAACTTAACATACATATATACTTTCTAAATCACTCTCTTTACACTCCTAGAGAAACTAACATTATATAACAAGGAGGTAATCAAGACATATAATCAGAGGGGGGAAATAACAGGCAGAATGTGAAGTTAAGAGACAGGTCAGTTTTTGACTTAATTGCAAATTACAACTAATTAGCACAAATTAAAATCGATTTTTTTCCAAACATAACTCAATCCTAGAACTAGGCGAATATTTTATATGAATTTGTGTCATTTAAACTAAATAGAAAAAAAGCCATTAGCAAACAATCCTTGATTCACTCAGCTTTAGTACAAATAGCTATATATCTATTATTTATACTGATATATATTATATGTGTGTGTGTGTCTGTGTTTAGTTTTCAGACAGAGCACCAGTGTTTACTGGATATTAATCAAACAATAAAAGCCATCACAAAAGGCAACAGACACCAAACCACTAACCAACAAAAGGAAATTATTTACTAAGTCCACCACCAACATTGACATTTACAACTGCACAATTCTGCTTTCTTTATTTCCTCTGAATAGGTTGAGATTATTCAGAGCCAAATCATTGCTTTAATGTCTTAACAGAAAGGTCCTGCAGTGTCAAAATTGGTTTGGTTTGGTTTGGTTGGTTTGGTTTATGGCATATCAACCTCAGTGGGTCATTTAATACCGATAAAGTTTGAAATAAATCAATTTTAATGGATAAGACAATTTTTTTATAAATACATTTTTCTATTTAACCCATAGATGGGACCCCTAACAGGTACTACCACTCCGGTCAGAGTGGACCAGGGAGCAATGGTGATGAAGGGTGCTCCACATTCCCCAAACCTCCAGAACTGGAACCTCACCATCAGATAGAGTTTAACGTCATTCCCAGGACATGTAGACCTGCAGCACCGCCTTCTAGCACCCATATGATAAAAGGTTGGGGCTTGCCATTAAGGGCAATAGGGTTGGGAAAATCATATATGTGCTAGGGCTTGACATGACCAGCCGATTTGTATCAGAGGGGACCCTGCGACCGCC
This sequence comes from Doryteuthis pealeii, assembly GCA_023376005.1. Taxonomy (NCBI): domain Eukaryota; kingdom Metazoa; phylum Mollusca; class Cephalopoda; order Myopsida; family Loliginidae; genus Doryteuthis; species Doryteuthis pealeii. Next base: position 79,510,897 of record CM042159.1, on the reverse strand, counting down.
CATCTAGCCCAAGATAGGGCCAAAGTGGAGTATTGCATGTCATTAACTGCTCATCCACCGGCTCTATCCTTAGGCATCATGGTCACCACCCAGGCCAACAGGGGTTAGCCCCATTGGGGAGTCTTACCCCTCTGCGAGGTGCAGTTGTGCATTCTAACGCCCACCAACAGTTGGGATAATATTTGAATATCATAATTTAATAGTATAATTTAAATATTTTTCAAAATTTTTCACAATTTTTACTATGTATGTGTGATTCATTTATTAACATACGTTTTTTAACATTCTTTTAATTAATTCATATATTAATTTATGTAATTTAAAAAAACTTTTTAAAATTTTTGGTAAAATTTAAATATTGATAATAAATATCATAATCTAGATATCATAATTTAATATATAATAATGTTTTTCCTAGTATTTTTAATTATTCATTTAATCATTTTTATTATTCTTATTATTTTATTTCAGTAATTATACATAGGACAGGAAATATGTTAAACATTCCCAGCACATATCTATTCTTGAGATAATTCAGTCCTATCATGTTGATGCCAGTTCTCAATCTATTATATTAGGTACATTGAATTTTTTTATTTTTTTTTTTACACTAAGCCAGCCCTAACACAAGGCATATCTGAAAGAGAAAACAAAGATTATTCCTATTATCTTTGTACATACAGCACTGGATTATGGAATAATTACAGTGATTGATGGGCTATATAAACAGTTTCAAAATGTTATTTATATATCTTCTAATGGTTACATTTATTTCAAATTTATTGCAGGCTGATTATATATTTCCAAAGCATTTGGCACAATATGAAAACGCAAACGGCCTCTTATAAGACTTGAACTCTTTCGTTTAACGATTCATTTCCTATAATGATGATCATTAACCACAAACACTTAAAGTTATGATTATAATCAAAACACTTTACAAATGAATCAAATTTTGCATTAAATAACCCTGAAAGGTTGATGTGCGATTACACTTTAGCATAAACCTTTTTTTTTGTTAAAAGCCAATTTAGAGGTATTGAAGTCCAGTCAGCAGTCTACTATTGGTATTGAACAACAGTAACTGCCAAGCACAACTGAACAGTGTCGAAGACATATGGTACTTATGGGAATCAGATAAGATCCACTCATTTGGCAATTGGGGGATTCCATTCTGAGGTCACCTCCCGCCCTCCACGCTAGATTGAAACAAATAAACTTTTTGAACATAAAAAAGACTAAGCAAATTAAGGAGTAAAAAATAATATTAAAGAAAAAAAATAGGCTTATTTATTTATTTTTTACGTAAATTTCAAAAATTAAAATATCTTTTGATATTTTTCCATATTTCTAAAATAAAAAAGAAAGAAATTGTTATTTTCTCTGGCTTTGTATTCTTGAATCAGTCCAAAGTCAAAGGTATTTTAATGAACAATTTAACGTTAATGTGTATAAAATTGACTAAAAATATTATTTTTTCTAAAAATGTCCCTATACTCAGAGTAAGCACATTAAGGCTGTTAATTCTCCATTAAAACAAGAATGAAACCCTAAGTACAAAAACTGGAGCATATCCTTCATCAGTTATATATATATATATATAAACACTAATATGTTTATAATAAACAACCATATTCTTTTTTTTATATATGATTCTTATAAGAAAACCTATAGGTCACCAACAAATTGAAGATCTCTCTTTACTCGTTGTATGACAGTATCACCTATAAGTAAATACACATCAATCTTATGAAAAGTTAATTTTCTTCTAAAACCAAAGAGATACAGGATCTATTATGCTTTCAATGAACTGTAGTATATAATCAAAACATATATGAGGTATGATTTATACCAAACTCTACAACCTCAACTTTTACCAAAGTATTATATTTAGCAGTCCAAAAATAATACACCTCTTTATAAATAGTATGCGATTTTATTTTTGATGAAGTTTGGTAATAAATAATGACCTAATAATATCTGCTTTGATGTAAATATCCACTAGAAATAATAAATTGATATATCTGTGTTTAGAAGGAAATACCTTTTACTGAATTATTTAGATAAGAAAAAAAAATACATTTATACGTTATTGTATAATGGAAACAACACTTACACCTACTATCAAAACTAAGTGATCATTTTACTTCATTATAACCAGCTGTGAATCAGACTTTTTATTATTACTTAGTATAAATGGTTACTTTAGTGAAGTCTTTAGCACATGTGCGGTACACACACACACACATACTATAAAACATTGGCATTTCAGTTCGGAAGATATAATAAAGTTTTTCTGCATGCCCCTGAAATTACAGCGCCGCTTGACGTACGTCATGTGGGAAAAACCATTTCTGGACCATCAGAGTTCTCGACGATTTGAAGGATGTCCCATATATATAAGTTGAATATAAACCTGAAGATGAATAGACTTTTAAAAACATGTTAAAACCAAATGGTTAGTACAAATCTTATTATGTCATTGCCATCATAGTTCTGAGGATAAATTAATCATTGAGTATGTCTTGTTTTTAAAAAGCAATCTTTATCCACACATTATATTTGTCTTCGAAATAGCTCTATCCAGGATAGAGAAGAAAGCTAACGACGCCAAGTTGTAGTGTTATTTTATTTTGTGCATTGCAATATTAAAATATACAATTATGAAGATTTAGCCTATAGATCTTTAATGAACTGATATTTGAACAAATTTTAGAATTCTATCTCCCTAGGAAATCTTGATAACAGGGCAACTTTTAATATGAAATATATTTTGCCACAAGTATGTCTAAGACCTTTATATTAAATGAATTTCAAATGTTAATTTTACATCATCATGTGGACTATTCCTTATAGAAGAAATTCAATTTCAATCGTGTTCTTTCAACGTTATATTAGAACATTTTTGACAATAAAATGAATTGTTTTAAATAGATAAAACAAAAAAAAAAACTAGTATTTAGTAATAATACTTTCAAGATTATTGGAAACTAGTGTATCCAGGCTATTAAAAAAGATAGCATTTATGTAAATTGCACTAAATTTTCATATTGAATTAATTAATTCAGCTTTCCCCTAGGATAGCATTTGCTTTAATATCTCATTATAAATAAGCATTTAATACATCTTTTTAATTCAACCAATTTATTGCAATCTTTTATTCTTGGCCAATGCACGGTGTCAGGATATTGTGGATGTCTATGAAGATGAATTATCATTTATTGATTTGTGAGTATCGACGACCAGATGATAATATTATCGACACAACATACATCTTTTATTATACTATAGTTAGATATTAAGCAGCCAACGCACGTGAGAACTGCTGAAATAATTGCAGAGAAACGTTTGTAATGTTTCTATCAAGACTCTGCTTTGCGTCATGAGACAAAATACAAATCATAATGTAGCATTTCATCTATATTATATCTATATATATATTCTTATATATTTACATCGTATATGTAAGAGAAAACTAGTCCAATTCAAGGAACCTTTTCATATTGACATTAAAAAGACCTCGACAAAGGGGAATGTAACCAGTAGTTTTGTTGAAATTTCTATTTTCAATGTTACAGACTTCCATTGTCACAATAAGAATAATTTTATCATTGCTACAACTAATAGAAAGACTTATACCTAGAGGGAGGAGTGACTTTATTTTTTTTTTAGACATTTAAAGAATGGTGCTTCATATCACTTTGAAGGAGTGTTTGTGTCCAACAAAGATTCATTATACTCAGTTAGAATGTTGACAATTAATTTCAAAAAACTTGACATAAATGTAAAGAAAATACTAGATAATGATTCCAGAGAGTAACCTTTTCCAACATTGTGTTCGAATTTTCTGTAGATTAAAAAATTAATTCTTATTATCTTAATTTTTTCTTGAAATTAACACATCATAATGTTAAGGTTAGCTCCTAAAGTTTAAATTATCTAAAAAATGTTTTGATTTTGAATTCAATTTGAATTTTTTCTCCCTAGAGTGCAATACTTAGAAATTTTCTAAATATATATCTGTAGTAGTTGGAATAGATTCTTTTGGTTTAATCGTGAGGCAGCTTTTTAGAGAGAAATATGTGACAGGTTATATTTAGAAAGAGAGACAATTACCTTTATGAGTTCTTCTGGGCGAATTGGTTTATTGGCATTGCTACAATTCAGTCTATTAAAGTGCTCTTTCACTCAACAAACCATGAGCACCAAACACACCACACGACACACACACAGACACAGTTTTATGACACACATATATTATATATATTCTATTTTTAGTACTCAAACTTTGTTCAAATAGGGTGCCATCCAAACATTTTAAATAAATGCATCTTTTTTTTTCATTTTTTTCATATTTGTATTGTTTTAGCTTTAAATTAATGCTGGGTGTGTGGTCGCGTGAGAAGCAGGCACGTCTCTTGGCACAAAAGTTAATCTTTGACTTTGAATGAATTGCTATATTTAACAAAAGGTAAACAATAGGTCTAAATTAAAGTATGACAAGGAGGATTATAAATGATTTTTATTATATATTTTAAACCAGAATTCCCAGACTGGTGCCAATTTTAGGGTTTTATTTTACTATAAGGATCTTATTGCTATAATGTGATAAACACACTATTCTTCTGAAATATTTATATATTATCTCCAACGTCTGGTTGCCAAATTCAAGCTAAGAAATCTAGTCTGCCTATTATTTACCCATAGCTGAGGGAAAAGATGATGATTTATGTCTTCCAAAAGGGATTTACAAGTGAAATGACAAACATTTTAGTACAGGATTTTGAATCTCAGGCTTTCAATTACATTCCTATGTCTATATAACCAGTGCTTTTTAATATTAAGCTGTTGTGGTTATTCTCACAATGAACTGTTCTTATTTAAGCACAGATGGTCTATTAGTAAGAATTATACTCAAGTAAATCCTACAGAGACTGTGGTTATCTGTAGACAGTCCCAGGGGATCATAGTCTTTGAGTACCAATAGTCTTGTAAATCTAAATAGTGTTATTACTTTTTGGTATTTTGATTATCTAGAGGTCTTATCTAAGAATCATATTTTTCTATGCGTGATATGCACTTATGAGCATTGGATATATCCATCAAAACGTTAAAATAGATATTTAATAAAATATTGATAATTTTTCTTAGAGATAGTATCAATAAGGATGATTATTGTGGGGTGTGGTGGGGGTGGTTTGTGGACCGACCAAACAATTAGAAAAGTGAAATAAAAGTGACTAAAATCATTTAGTCTCTATTTTATTTTATTCTAATAACTCAAATAAAACTTTGTGCTTGGTTCATTAGCTTATTAAAGGAATAAGTAACTCTATAAACAAAGAAACAATGAAGATCATAGCTACACAGACAGATTCTTCACATTGATTGTTTTCTTGTTCCTCTTAGAAGGTTTGGACCATATGACCTTTAGCACCACCTTATAGTTGATCCTCGATTAAGAAAGACATGTTTTTCATACACTTGCAATTAATCTGGTTGTTTTAACAGGACAATTTTAGAGTTTTCTTTTTATAAATATATAAAACTAACCCCTAACTCCTAACAAACAACTGGAATTGATCTGGGTAAATAAAAAACAGTCTTTCTAACTTGAGATCAAAAAGGAGTGCTCTAACGTAATGTGGTCCAAGGTTTGTAACAGAAACCAAACTAAGAATTGATTCTCTAAGCATGAGTTATAGAATCACTATGTTCTTCTACAAAATAGTTTTGGCCACTAAATTACCACAAAGAGTGATTATGCATTAAAAAGAACCAAAACTAAGAACTGATCCGAAATTAGGAAAACTACTCTCTGTCGTCCATACTGAGATTGATAGACGACGATTCTATTGATATGAGACATGAAACAACATCAACTGGCAAACTGACTGCTTAAATACTACTATTAGTTAATTTAAGCCCATCTTATCAACCACAATTCATAACACCTTTTTGATTCTATGTTTCTAACACATGACTACAAAAGTCAGAATAGCTAGCTCACATGACTTCAGAAAACATTTTGTCATTGCCCCGATTACTGACATGGAAATAAACTACCCTAATTCCGCTTAGGCTGCCGAAACACACCTCTTTTAAACTTCCATGCTTCTCTGTAAATTTGACAAAACTATACCTACTATCCTCCTCCATACAACATATGCCATGGCACGCACACATAATGTTTATGACTAACGCTATTCATTTTCTGACATTAGTACATTATTCTATGTACTATACATGAGCCGTTTTGGTCGAGGTGTGTCTAACCTGAGAGATTGCTATCAGATAAATTTTCATTAAATAACTTGATTTGTAATACAGAGGTGTTAAATTCATTCATTTTCAGGCCAGAATGAAGCTATAAATTATATCACATGAAGCAAATTCAGATAATTATTCTTTAAAAAGAAAAAAAAAATCATTATTTTTTAAGTGACCAATAGTAACGGTGGTAACAGGGATATCAATCTATATTATATATATCTACCAATACTCCACTCAAGTAGTGATTATGATCACCGAGATCAATTTTCTTAAGATTAACAGTTTGTCAAGTTTCCTTCTCCTAGACTGGTTGATCTTCTCTCTTTGTG